>CM035162.1:26717888-26938990 GCA_020205615.1 Panax quinquefolius
TGAATAGTCATAGTATCGTGAATAGTCTTAGTATCGTGAATAGTAACTCAGACACCAAAAGATAGAAATTCCACAAAAAACATCTTCACGCTTACGTGAATAGTACTAAATGAATAGTAACTTCGTGAATAGTAACTTTCATGAATAGTAACTTCGTGAATAGTAACTCATGAATAGTAACCATGAATAGTAACCCAAATACATGAAAAAGTTCAAATTTGATAAAAACTTGGATCAACATTTCGATATAATGATATTGAAGAAATAATATCATTCTGAAAAAAATAATATCCACTTACCTCGAAAGATCGATTACTTACAAATTGAAAACAGGATATAGGCTATGACTTGGACTTGCACCGTATAGCAATACTCAAAGTATACTCAAAATACTCACAAGAATAAACTCGATAATATAGAGAAAAACTTGATTTACGGTGTGATTTTCAATTCTAACCTAAGCACCTATTTATAGGAAATTGCTTAGAACACAAAAGAGAAAATTTAATAAATTAATAATATAATTATATTATTTTCTACACATATCTAGAATCTGATTTCAGCCATCAAACACATACCACCTTCTAGAAAAAATAAAAAAACGTTTTCTAATTTTAAATATTTTAAACTTCAAAAATCGATTATTTGAACTTGAACTTCAATAATTCATAATAAATAGCCCTTTCATCAGAAAATTCGAATCTCGCGAGAGTTTTATAGGAAATTCAATTCTCTACAACTTTGCGAAGAAAGTTTTCCAAATTCCAATCAGAAATTGACCAAGAAATCCACAAGCGGGCAATTTTACATTATAATCAAATTTGATCGATAAATGGGGTCCACATGAGCATGTTTAACATGTTTTAAACATTTATTGCAACAAAAATACTCTTCCTCCTCGTATACTCATATATCCCACATTACGTTGTAAAAATATCACAGATTAATATATTATTAAAATAATATATTTAAATGAATTATTTTATCGAGAAAAAGATAAAATATTAATTTTCAACAATTGTCATTTAAAATTTTCTCCATCTATATCCACATAAAATCAATATTTTCCTCATCATATAAATCAATAATTAATTATTCACAAATAATATTACGAGAATCACAATATTGTGACGACGGCGGTTCAGGAAGAGGGCTTTCGATAAAAATTTCTTCTTCTTGGTAGCGATTAGGTGACCAAACCTCTCCTTGAGCGAACTTTCTAGACATTGCCAATAATGTTATCTAATAATATTATTAGGATAATATAATTATTGCTTGATAATGAAAATCTTGTGTAATGTGATTATTGAAACAATGATGATATAAAATATCAGCCTATGACAATTATTAACTTCGATAAAATCTTGAGCGATAATTCACATAACCATTATTGAGTAGTGCCTTCTTACGTAAGAATCAATAATTGGTGCGATCTGACAGGTGTCTTCTTGTTCACAATGGCGTATTAGTGTGTTTTAACCACTTAGGGTATTCAGCGGTATTACTTGATAACAACTACTGTAGATTATTTAAAAACAACTTATATTTGTCGTTTTCTTCATCCAATAAACTTTTTCAGTTATGGGGCCCACACATGGGCTTTGCTTGTGAGTAAATGCGAATATTCTAAAATGATCTGAATATTCCACGACCAAGCGAATATTCCCAAACGATAATGAATATTTTATAACCACTTGCTTATTTTGAAATATTTGCGTATTTAACCTTAACTATCCACATTAATCAAATCAACCCTTACTATTTCAAAATAATAAATAAAGAAATTCCTTTTATTTAAAAATTTGAGGTCTTCTGACCTCCCTCACTTATGAAATTTAGTCCTCCTCGAAATTGGCGTACGTCTTACACAGTGTTTGAAAAGGTGAGGATACCTGCGCTTTCATTTCCGTTTCAATTCGGTCATTTCCTCTATAGCATGATTCCTCCACAAAACTTTAACTTGTGGTATAACCTTTCTTGGCGTGGGACATGCTCCTTCTATCAAAATCTTGGCAGTACCTCCTCATCGTTAAGTCTTGGCTATCTCGTCGGTTCTAACTTCGATAGCGTGGTTGGTCTTTCACATATTCTGAAATACGGATATGTGAAACACATTATGAACACGAGACATACTCGGAGAAGCTTGAGAGTCTATAGGCTACATTTCCTACTCGGTCGAAAATTTGAAATGGACGATAAATCGTGGATTGAGCTTTCCTCTCTTCCCCAAATCTTGTAACTCCCTTCCATGGAAGCAACTTCATGACAATCATGATCCCCACATTAAATTCCGTCGTCTTTCGATGAAGATCCGCATAACTCTTTTGTCGATCTTGTCTTGGTTTGTATCGTTGTCGAATCGTTGGATCTTTCATTAGTCATACGTCTTAACTTTCGGGTCCCAACAATGTTGCTTCACCCACCTCATCCCAACATATTGGAGAAACGACATTTTTTGTCCATATAATGCTTGAATGGAACCATTTTTATATTTGTTTAATAACTATTGTTGTATGAGAATTCCACCAATGGCAAGTACTTATCCCAACTTCCTTTGAAATCTAGGACCTGAGTTTTAATATATCTTGAGAGTTTGAGTAGTCCTTTTGATTGCCCATCCGGTTTGAGGATGGTATGCAAGCCAGATAAATAAATTCGTGCCCATAGCTTTTTACAAGCTAACCCAAAATCTTGAAGTGAATCTTGGGTCACGATCTAAAACTATGGATCTTGGCATGCCATGCAATCTCACAATCTCATTCACGTACATACTGAAAAAGCGTTCGAGGAATAAGTCTCGTATCGGTAAAAATGAGCGGACTTGGTTAATCTATCAACAATAACCCAAATAGCATTGATGCCTTGAAAGCCGTGGGAAGACGTAACGAAATCCATAGTAATGTGTTTCCCACTTCCATTAGGAATCTCAAGTGGTTGCAGCGGACCCTTAGGTACAAGATGCTCACTTTTACGTTAGCAAGTTAAACACATCGAGATAAACTTTGCAATCTCTCTTCATATTGTTCCACCAAAATGTATGTAGAAGATCACGATACATTTTAGTACTTCGAGGATGGATTGCAAATGGCGTATTGTGTGCCTCCATCATAATCTTGTACTTCAAATCAGTCGTTAGGAACCTGAAAGTCTAGAGTGGACTCAAGTATTCCTTCTTCATCAATTCTAAGCTTAGGAATAGCTCCTTCTTGTACTTTCTTCTTCATACGCATCATTTCAAGATTCGGTGGCTTGGCGATCTTAACTTTTCTATTAAAGTTGGCTCTGTCGTATATACTTGACATCATCCTTTTCGTTCCGCATATGATCTTCTACTCATCGCGTCGGCTACCACGTTAAACTTTTCGGGATGGCATGATCGAACATGTCTTTGAAATGAGTCTCCTCTTGAGTTCTTGAAGCTCTTCCCACATTCCTTGCTCCATTCGATTTTGTATCTCTCTGAGTCAAATTGCGTTAATGGAATAGCGATTAGAATATCCTTGACGAATCTCCGATAATAACCAACTAAGCCTAAAAGCTACGTATTTAGATTCTTGACTTAGGTTGCTCTCAAGCGTGACTCATATCCCAATCTTGGATATGCGTCCTGATGACACCTATCGATTTTGCTCGCGCGAATATGGCGTCCCTACGAGAGTGCGGCTTGGTGAATTCCACAAAAAGTCACAAGATAAAAACTCGGTACCAAATTCTATAGTTGAATTTTAACTCACGAAGTTCAATAGGAGCCATTCGATATGAGATTTTAGAAATGAGTTTTGTCTGGGGTTCAAAGTCGATACAAAATTTAATATCGAGCTTTGGGAGTAAGCGAAAATTCTTGAAATCGTCGGGAAAATCAATAACAACGAGAATATTATTCAAATCGGCGTGTCTTTATTCAAATCCATAACATGGACTAAGAAAACTTGACATCGTAATAAGCGAATGACTTCATGGCTTGATATGAAAATGTTTGACTACAATGGTTTGATTGCTTGAATTGAATAACGAGGTTGCTTAGGAATATGAAAACTATGACTTACGAAAATAATCAATTTGGCGTGATGAGTAGTTAACCTTAAAATCACATCAAAAACAAATATCTCTATAGAAATAAGGTTAACGGGTAATGTGATAGTGCCAACTTAGAATCAAGCAAGATTTATAAACAGCGGATGTAATGAAAGTTTCTCTAATGGAGTCTCCACGGATAGGTCAAAGTTTAATTTCTCGTAGTCGAGTTTAAGCGTTGGCGCATGAGTAAGAGATATAAAAGAATGGGTAGAAGCAGATATCTAGTAAGGTATATACTTAGCAAAAATTTATAATTAACTAACTTGCGTACTAACCGTTCGGGTTCCTTGCATTTTGACGGAGTCACGACAAAGCGCTCTTCGAAATCGTTGACTTTGACTTTTACAGGACATCTTTTGAGTCACCATTCCCATTGAACTAGGTTTTCGATATCGTCTGATCTCGGCGATATGTCCTTCTTTTCCACAATTATAGCATACCTTAAAGCTGTTGTGGGCGGTTTGGTGATATATCCCCTCTTTCCGCATTTGTAACATATCGCGGTGGTCGTTCTCCTCCCATAAAACTAGTTCTTCTTGGCGGCGGCGTCTTCACATGGTGGTTGTTGAATCTCCTCTTTTAAAATCTCCTCCCAGGCTAAACTTCTTCTTTTTCATGGCCCACGATTACCACGGAGTGGTTTCTGCCTTTATACGTATTCTTCTTTCTCCGTTTGGTTATCGTTATTACGATGGTACTATCTTGATATGATCTGGTTATGGTCCCTCGGTTGAGCGTACTACGTTATCTCGCTCTAACAAGCGAGCCTGTTGACAACATCTGAATAGAGAAAATTTATGAGAAATGAGATCTTGGCGTATGTCGGGTTTCAAACCTCTCGAAACATCCGCGTCATCGTTCCTCATTCTCCACCAAATGAGGTGCTGAACACAGGATAACTCTCATGAACTTAGCCTCGTCTTTGGGACAAAATCGTGTTATTACTTTCTAGTCTAATAAACTCCACTTCCTTCATGTATAGCCGAATACTTTCGGGAAGTACTTGTCATTGAGTATTTACAAAACGTCTCCATGACATCTTTGAGTGCGGTGGATGGATGCGCTTCCTGATTTCCCACCGATGTCTGCCTGCCATACGGAACATAAAAGGCGAATGGAACTTTCTGTTCCTCCGTGCATCCCAGACATCGAATATCTTGGTAATTTGTTTGACCCGTCTCATATAATCGGATCGGCTTTCCCAGTGCACAGGTGGTCCCACTCTTTGAGCGCTTGGGCTTTGTGACCACTCGTAATTATATCATTTCCTCTGTATTTTGAACACGAGTCTCCTAAATGCGATTTTGCATGAGCGCAAAAAAGCTTCAAACATCCCTCGTTCATCATCACGCTTTCGGTGGTGTTGTTCACGGGAGGAACATTACCGACTGTTACGTTCTCCTCGTTGGTGAGTCTGCAGGCATCTCCACGGTCTCATTTACTCCTTTATTAATATTCTCGATCGACATTCTCAAATCTTGTCATAATAAAATAAGGGTTAATTAAAAAATCAATATATCACATAATATCCATATCTTGACCAACTAACAAATAAGCTTAGGTAGGACACCTTTAGCGAAGGATTTACTCGTCTCTCCCTCTAGTTTTATTCCCGATCTCATGGAGATCATATCCTAACTACTTCGTACCAGCTGTGGCGCCCCCAAAATAGGTATACCTGACACCCGTTCACGAGTGCATGAATACATGAGTACAAAAAGCAAACTACTGACTTCATAATACTGAATGTAGGTGTGAAATACGACAATATATCTTAATGAGTTTAAATATAATATTGTCTTACAGACAATATCCACATAAAATAAATCCCCATCATAATTATTGATTCATTATTTTACAAAATGGTGAGGACTACTAAACAACTCTCTAGAACCTTCATTCCATACCCAGAAGCTAGTACTACATTTACATTCTAGCCTCACGAGAAGAAAAATGGAACAACGAGGAAAGGGTGAGCTCGACTAGCCCGATAAAGAATATTATGACTAAGATAATATCTGACAAATTATCGTTAGTCTTGACGAGGAAAAATCGATAGAATCTGATAGGCAACAAGTTTGGATCAATATTAGCGGTGAAATAATAATTCATAGAAGAGTTCGTGAGAATGAAATCTACTATAATCTATGAATTTAACGATCCATCATCAATATTTTATCCTGTAACATCAATCGATATATGCATACGGAATCAAATATTCATCTTTGCTTTTCTGAGGCGAAGATATTCATCGATTAGTCATATTCATTTAAACACTGTTCATCTTTTTACTCTGAGGCGAAGATATTAATCAATCGGTCGTATTCATCTCAACACTGTTCATCTTTGCTCTGAGGCCAAAGAAGATATTCTTGAAAATCATTCATCTTTGCTTTCTGGCCGAAGATATTCAATAATATCATCATTTAAGGCGAGGATGATGAAAAATATTTTTAAAAAAGCGAATCCGGTGAAACAAAATGACAAGGATTAAGGATTAAGGATTAGTACTTGGTTTTATCCACGCTCCAAAAATACCTCAAAAATAATCATAGTGGTGTAAAATTCGAGAATGATCAAAACATGGATCTGATCGAGTTAGTATCCGAAATAGATATTTTAGACGAAAGAAGAAATTTTATTTTTAGGTGAATAATCTTAGTATCGTGAATAGTCTTGGTATCGTGAATAGTCTTAGTATCGTGAATAAATAACTCAACACCAAAAGATAGAAATTCCACAAAAACATCTTCACGCTTATGAATAGTACTTTCGTGAATAGTAACTTCGTGAATAGTAACTTCATGAATAGTAACTTCGTGAATAGTAACTCATGAATAGTAACCCATGAATAGTAACCCAGACATGAAAAAGTTCCAAATTTGATAAAAACTTGGATCGACATTTGATTATAATGATATTGAAGAAATAATATCATTCTGAAAAAAATAATATCCACTTACCTCGAAGATCGGTCTTAGGTGAAACACTTGGGATATAGGCTATGACTTGGACTTGCAAGTATAGCAATACTCAAAGTATACTCAAAATACTCACAAGAATAAACTCGATAATATAGAGAAAAACTTGATTTACGGTGTGATTTTCAATTCTAACCTAAGCACCTATTTATAGGAAATTGCTTAGAACACCAAGCGAGAAAATTTAATAAATTAATAATATAATTATATTATTTTCTACACATGTCTAGAATCTGATTTCAGCCATCAAACACATACCACCTTCTAGAAAAAATAAAAAAACGTTTTCTAATTTTAAATATTTTAAACTTCAAAAATCGATTATTTGAACTTGAACTTCAATAATTCATAATAAATAGCCCTTTCATCAGAAAATTCGAATCTCGCGAGTTTTTATAGGAAATTCAATTCTCTACAACTTTGCAGAAGAAAGTTTTCCAAATTCAATCAGAAATTGGCCAAAAATCCACAAGCGGGCAATTTTACATTTATAATCAAATTTGATCGATAAATGGGGTCCCAAGACATGTTTAACATGTTTTAAACATTTATTGCAACAAAATACTCTTCCTCCTCGTATACTCATATATCCCACATTACGTTGTAAAAATATCACAGTTAATATATTATTAAAATAATATATTTAAATGAATTATTTTATCGAGAAAAAGATAAAATATTAATTTTCAACAATTGTCATTTTAAAAATTTTCTCCATCTATATCCACATAAAATCAATATTTTCCTCATCATATAAATCAATAATTAATTATTCACAAATAATATTACGAAATCACAATATTGTGACGAGGCGGGTTCCGGGAAGAGGGGGCTTTCGATAAAATTTCTTCTTCTTGGCGCGCTTGATTAGGTGACCAAACCTCTCCTTAGACAGAACTTTCTAGACATTGCCAATAATGTTATCTAATAATATTATTAGGATAATATGAATTATTAGCCGATAATGAAAATCTTGTGTAATGTGAATTATTGAAACAACAATGATAATATAAAATATCAGCCTATGACAATTATTAACTCGATAAAATCTTTGAGCGATAATTCTGTAACCATTATTGAGTGGTGTGCCTTCTTACGTAAGAATCAATAATTGGTGCAATCTGGTATCTTCTTGTTCAACAATGCAGCGTATTAGTGTGTTTTAACCACATAAGATATTCAATGATGTTACTTGCAGTAACAACTACATGGTTATTTAAAAACAACTTATATTTGTCGTTTCTTCATCGATCGCTTTCCGTTATGGGGCCCACACATGGGCTTTGCAGTCGTCTGAATATTCCAAACGATCTGAATATTCCACGACCAACGAATATTCTAAACGATAATGAATATTTTATAACCACTTGCTTATTTTGAAATATTTGCATATTTAACCTTAACTATCCACATTAATCAAATCAACCCTTACTTATTTCAAAATAATAAATAAAGGAAATTCCTTTTTATTTAAAAAATTTGAGGTCTTACAACCTCCCTCTTATGAAATTTAAGTCCTCGAAATTGGCGTCGTACTAGTGTTTTGAAAAGGTGAGGATACCTCGCTTTCATTTAGTTTCAAATCCGGGTCATTTCTCTATAGCATGATTCCTCCACAAACTTTAACTTGTGGTATAACCTTTTCTTGGCGTAGGACATCTCCTTCTATCAAAATCTTGGCGGGTTACCTCCTCATACGTTAAGTCTTGACTATCTCGTCGGTTAACTTCTATAACGTGGTTTCGGGTCTTTCACATATTCTGAAATACGGATATATGAAACACATTATGAACAAGAGACATACTCGGAGATGTTGCATGAAGTCTATAGGCTACATTTCTACTACTCGGTCGAAATTTGAAATGGACCAATAAATCATGGATTGAGCTTTCCTCTCTTCCCAAAATCTTGTAACTCCCTTCCATGGAACAACTTCATGACAATCGCTGATCCCTACATTAAATTCCACGTCCTTTCGATGAAGATCCACATAACTCTTTTTTTCGATCTTGTCTGGTTTGTATCGTTGTCCGAATCATTTGGATAGTCATCATACGTACTTAACTTCGGGTCCCAACAATGTTGCTTCACCCTTTCATCCCAACATATTGGAAGCGACATTTTTCCCATATAATGCTTGAATGGAACCATACTATATTTGTTTAATAACTATTGTTGTATGAGAATTCCACCGATGGCAATACTTATCGACTTCCTTTGAAATCTAGGACCTGAGTTTTAATATATCTTGAGAGTTTGAGTAGTCCTTTTCGATTGCCCATCGTTTGAGGATGGTATACTGGCCAGATAAATAAATTACGTGCCCGTAGCTTTCTGCACCTAACCCAAAATCATGAAGTGAATCTTGGGTCACGATCTAAAACTATGGATCTTGGCATGCCATACGATCTCACAATCTCATTTACGTACATCTGAGAAAAGGCGTTCAAGGAATAAGTCTCTCGTATCGGTGAAAATGAGCGGAACTTGGTTAATCTATCAATGATAACCCAAATAGCATTGATGCCTTGAAAGCGCGTAGGAAGACCCGTAATGAAATCCATAGTAATGTGTTCCCACTTCCATTCCGGAATCTCAAGTGGTTGCTGGCGGACCCTTAGGTACAAGATGCTCGCCTTTACGTTAGCGAGTTAAACACATCGAGATAAACTTTGCGATCTCTCTCTTCGTATTGTTCCACCAAAATGTATATATGTTGAAGATCACGATACATTTAGTACTTCCGGATGGATTGCAAATGGCGTATTGTGTGCCTCCATCGTAATCTTGTACTTCAAATCAGTCGTTAGGAACCTGAAAGTCTAGAGTGGACTCGAAGTATTCCTTCTTCATCAATTCTAAGCTTAGGAATAGCTCCTTCTTGTACTTTCTTCTTAATACGCATCGACTCAAAGATTGGTGGCTTGAGCGACCTTAACTTTTCTATTAAAGTTGGCTCTGTCGTATACTTGACATCATCCTTTTCGTTCCGCATATGATCTTCTACTCATCGCGTCATTTACCGTTAAACTTTTCGAGGATGGCGTGATCGAACATGTCTTTGAAATGAGTCTCTCTTGAGTTCTTGAAGCTCTTCCCATTCCTTGCTCCATTCGAATTTTGTATCTCTCTGAGTCAATTTGCGTTAATGGAATAGCGATTGAGAATATCCTTGACGAATCTCAGATAATAACCAACTAAGCCTAAAAGCTACGTATTTAGATTCTTGACTTAGGTTGCTCTCAAGCTGACTCATATCCCATCTTGGATAGCCGTCACAATGACACCTATCGGTTTACTATCATACGAATATGGCGTCCCCTACGGAGAGTGCGGCGGTGAATTCCAAAGGAAGTCACAAGATAAAGGCTCGGTGCCAAATTCTATAGTTGAATTTTAACTCACGAAGTTCAATAGGAGCCATTCGATGTGAGATTTTAGAAATGAGTTTTGTCTGGGGTTGAAATCGATACAAAATTTAATATCGAACTTTGGGAGTAAGCGAGAAATTCTTGAAAATCGTCGGGAAAAATCAATAACAACAGGAATATTATTCAAATCGGCGTGTCTTTATTGAAATCCATAACATGGACTAAGAAAACTTGACATCCAGTAATAAGCGAATGACTTCATGGCTTGATATGAAAATGTTTGACTCTGATGGTTTGATTGCTTGAATTGAATAACGAGTTGCTTAGGAATATGAAAACTATGACCTTACAAAAGCAATCAATTTGGCGTGATGAGTAGTTAACCTTAAAATCACATCAAAAGCAAATATCTCTATAGAGAAATAAGGTTAACGGGTAATGTGATAGTGCCAACTTGAATCAAGCAAGATTTTTAAACAACGGATGTAATGAAAGTTTCTCTAATGGAGTCTCCACGAGATAGGTCAAAGTTTAATTTCTCGTAGTCAAGTTTAAGCGTTGGCGCTTGAGTAAGAGATAAAAGAATGGGTAGAACCAATATCTAGTAAGGTATATACTTGTGCGAATTTATAATTAACTAACGTTGATGCTAACCGTTCGGGTTCCTCGCATTTTGACCGGTCCACGACAAACGCTCTTCCGAATCGTTGACTTTGACTTTTACAGGACATCTTTTGAGTCACCATTCCCATTGAACTAGGTTTCGATATCGTCTGATCTCGGCGATATGTCCTTCTTTTCCACAATTATAGCATACCTTAAAAGCTGTTGTGGGCGGTTTGGGGTGATATATCTCTTTCGCATTTGTAACATCTGATGGGTGGTCGTTCTCCTCCACTTAAAACTAGTTCTCTTGGTGGCGTCGTCTTCACATGGTGTTGTTGAATCTCCTCTTTTAAAATCTCCTCCAGGCTAAACTTTTCTATTTTCATAGCCCACGATTACCACCGGAGTGGTTCTGCCTTTAATACGTATTCTTCTTTCTCGTGGTTATCGTTATTACGATGGCTTCTATCTTGATATGATCTGGTTATGGTCCCTCGGTTGAGCGTACTCGTTATCTCGCTCTAACAATTGAGCCTGTTGACACATATCGAATAGAGAAAATTTATGAGAAATGAGATCTTGGCGTATATGGGGTTTCGAACCTCTCGAAACATCCGCGTCATCGTTCCTCATTCTCCACCAAATGAGGTGCAAACACAGATAACTCATGAACTTACGCCTCGTCTTTGGGACAAGTCGTATTATTACCTCTAGTCTAATAAACTCCACTTCCTTCGTATAGCCAGAATACTTTCGAAGTACTTGTCATTGAGCTTTCTGAAAGCGTCTCCCGCGACATCTTGAGTGCGGTTTGGATGGAGTGCCTTCCTGATTCCCACCGATGTCTGCCTGCACCACGGAACATAAAGGTGGCGAATGGAACTTCTGTTCTCGTGCATCCCAGACATCCGAATATCTTGGTAATTTGTTTGACCCGTCTCACTTGCCAATGTCGGATCGGCTTTCCCGAATTACGGTGGTCCCGACTCTTTGAGCTTTGCTTGGGCGTGACCACAGTGTAATTCTTATCATTTCCTCACCCATATTTTGAACCACGAGTCTCCTAAATGCGATTTTGCATGAGCTGCTAAAACTTCTAAACATCCCTCGTTCATCATACACTTTCGGTGGTGTTGTTCACGGAGGAACATTACCCGACTGTTACCGTTCTCCTCGTTGGTGAGTCTGAGGCATCTCCACGGTCTCATTTACTCCTTGTTAATATTCTCGATTCGACATTCTCGAATCTTGTCATAAAATAAGGGTTAATTAAGAAAATCAATATATCACGTAATATCCTATATCTTGACCAACTAACAAATAAGCTTAGGTAGGACACCTTTAGCGAAGGATTTTCGTCTCTCCCTCTGGTTCTATTCCCAGATCTCATGGAGATCATATCCTAAACTACGATACCAAGTGTGGCGCCCCCAAATAGGTATACCATGACACCCGTTACGAGTGCATGAATACATGTGAGTGCGAAACTTGATAATCTGAATGTATTATGAAATACGACAATATATATCTTAATGAGTTTAAATATAATATTGTCTTACAGACAATATCCACGTCTGAAATAAATCCCCATCACCATTTATTGATACATTATTTTACAAAATGGTGAGGACTACTAAACAACTCTCTAGAACCTTCATTCCATTTTGAAGCTAGTACTGCATTTACATTACCGCCTCACGAGGAAAAAAATGGAACAAAGGAAAGGGTGAGCTCAACTAGCCCGATAAAGAATATTATGACTAAGATAATATCTGACAAATTATCGTTAGTCTTGAGGGAAAAATCGATAGAATCTGATAGAGCAACAAGTTTGAGATCAATATTACGCGGCGAAATAATAATTCATAGAAGAGTTAAGTGAGAATGAAATCTACTATAATCTATGAATTTAACGGTCCATCATCAATATTTTATCCACAGTAACATCAATCGATATACATACGGAATCAAATATTCATCTTTGCACTCTGGGGCGAAGATATTCATCGATTAATCGTATTCATTTAAACACACTGTTCATCTTTGCACTACGAATGAAAGATATTAATCGATCGATCGTATTCATCTCAACACTGTTCATCTTTGCTCTGAGGCCGCGAAAGATATTCTTGAAATCATTCATCTTTTACTTTCTGGGCCGAAGATATTCAATAATATCATCATTTAAGGCGAGGATGATGAAAAATATTTTTAAAAAGCGAATCGATTGAAACAAAATGACGAGGATTAAGGATTAAGGATTAAGTACTTGGTTTTATCCACGTTCAAAATACCTCAAAAATAATCATAGTGGTGTAAAATTCGAGAATGATCAAAACATGGATCTGATCGGAGTTAGTATCCGAAATAGATATTTTAGACGAAAGAAGAAATTTTATTTTTAGGTGAATAGTCATGAATAGTCTTGCAGTATCGTGAATAGTCTTGGTATCGTGAATAGTAACTCAAACACCAAAAGATAGAAATTCCACAAAAATCTTCACGCTTAATGAATAGTACTAAGTGAATAGTAACTTTCGTGAATAGTAACTTCGTGAATAGTAACTTCGTGAATAGTAACTTCATGAATAGTAACCCATGAATAAGTAACCCAGAGCATGAAAAAGTTCAAATTTGATAAAAACTTGGATCGACATTTCGACATAATGATATTGAAGAAATAATATCATTTGAAAAAAAAATAATATCCACTTACCTCGAAAGATCGGTCTTAGATTTGAAACAGGATATAGGCTATGACTTGGAACTTGCCTTATATAGCAATACTCAAAGTATACTCAAAATACTCACAAGAATAAACTCGATAATATAGAGAGAAAACTTGATTTACGGTGTGATTTTCAATTCTAACCTAAGCACACTATTTATAGGAAATTGCTTAGAACACCAAGCGAGAAAATTTAATAAAATAATAATATAATTTTATTATTTTCTACACATCTAGAATCTGATTTCAGCCATCAAACACATGTTAAATGACCTTAAAAAAAATAAAAAACGTTTTCTAATTTAAAAATATTTAAAACTTCAAAAATCGATTATTTGAACTTGAACTTCAATAATTCATAATAAATAGCCCTTTCATCAGAAAATTCGAATCTCTTGAGTTTTATAGGAAATTCAATTCTCTACAACTGCGGAAGAAAGTTTTCCAAATTCAAATAGAAATTGGCGAAAATCCACAAGCGGAGGCGATTTTCTGATTATAATCAAATTTGATCGATAAATGGGGTCCATGACACATGTTTAACATGTTTTAAACATTTATTGCAACAAAAATACTCTTCCTCCTCATATACTCATATATCCCACATTAGTTGTAAAAATATCACCATTAATATATTATTAAAATAATATATTTAAATGAATTATTTTATCGAGAAAAAGATAAAATATTAATTTTCAACAATTGTCATTTAAAAATTTTCTCCATCTATATCCACATAAAATCAATATTTTCCTCATCATATAAATCAATAATTAATTATTCACAAATAATATTACGAAATCGCAATATTGTGACGAGCGGGTTCAGGGGAAGAGGGCTTTCGATAAAATTTCTTAACTTCTTGTATTGATTAGGTGACCAAACCTCTCCTTAAGCAGAACTTTCTAGACATTGCCAATAATGTTATCTAATAATATTATTAGGATAATATGAATTATTAGCTTCGATAATGAAAATCTCTTGTGTAATGACAATTATTGAAGCAATGATAATATAAAATATCAATATGACAATTATTAACTCGATAAAATAAAATCTTGAGCGGTAATTACGTAACCATTATTGAGTAGTGCCTTCTTACGTAAGAATCAATAATTGGTGCAATCACATGGTGTCTTCTTGTTCGACAATCAGCGTATTAGTGTGTTTTAACCACTTGGGTATTCAACGGTATTACTTGGTAACAACTCTGTAGTTATTTTAAAACAACTTATATTTGTCGTTTTTCTTCATCAGATAAGCTTTTCAGTTATGGGGCCCACACATGCATTTTGTAGATCGTGGAAAACAATCTGAATATTCCACGACAAGCGAATATTCCCAAGCAATAATGAATATTTTATAACCAACACTTTATTTTGAAATATTTGTATTTAACCTTTAGCTATCCGTTAATCGAATCAACCTTACTTATTTCAAAATAATAAATAAATTACCTGAATTCCTTTTTATTTAAAAAATTTAACGTCTTCTATTAATAAATTTGAATTACTGGCATTTACTTGTCGTTATTCGTTATAAGTATTAAAAGTTACGAATTCACGATATTGAATTGGATTTGATAGCAATTAAAATCACATTCTTAGGACTATAATAAATACTCAGGTGCTTGGTTTAATAATTATATTGCGTGGCCTTTATCGTATCATCCTTTACGTCTTGGGTACGCCACATAATGGTACATAAATTGAATCTGACTTACTAATATAAGCGTAGGTATGCAATCTGACATAAAGCTATGAGTTTGAATACAAATATTATCTACTAGATATTATCTGAAACTTCGAAAGGAGTCCTCATTACAACTATTATCACCTTTATTTCACGAGAATAGTGAGGACTACTAATCTTATCCTCACGGACCATTACTTACGTTCCCAGAGCTAAATCCCGGCTATGTTCTCATTTCACGAAGAAACGGTGAAAGAAAGAAAAGGTGAGCTCAACTAGCCCGATGAAATATTATGACTAAGATAATGCGAGAATAAATTATCATTAGCCTTGACATGTTAAGCGATAAAATCTGATAATGACAACCGGTTTAAGCTGCGGTGGAATAATGATCCATTAAAAAAGTCAGTAGAGAATAAAATCTACTATCTTTTAGGTTTTAAAGGTTTTCATCAATTTTTATCGTTTTGAGACTTCGACAATAAATAAACCACCACATCTAATCATCCACAGTACCACGATCGAGGATTTTCATCAAATTATCGATGGTAAATGACTATCTATCTGAATCACCCACAGGTCATAATCATACCAAAAACTATCCATCAACTTGCATTCTGAGGCCCTTTGAGGACTTTTGTCACATCATTTATATCAAGTCGTGATTATCTTAAGAATGATCCACAGTCGTAATCATACTAAGTTCATCTATGCTTGCGTAAGCGAAGATAACATAATATAACATGAGGATGATGACAATGACATAATAATTCAATAAAACAAGTTCAAGAATTATTTAATCCATGAATTATTAACGTCCAATTATCGACATAATCTTTGTTTATGAGAGTAAAATTCAAGAATGATCGGAAGAATATTTCCGTGAAAAGATCTTTGGATGAAAGCTTGAAATATCGAGGATATTCTACTAATTTCATGGAGTATAGAAGTCAAAGTTTTAACCATTTGGGTATAATAAAGAATGGAATAACAAAAGAAATCACCGTGCATGCGGTGCTTGCCGCATAGGCGAGTTATTCAACGAGAATAATAATAACAGGAACGAGTCGGTGAAATTCACGCAAGCGGGATGTTCAACGAAATAATAAAAGATGGAACGGTCCGGTGTAAAACACGCGAGATAGGATATTCAGCGAGAATGATAAAAGGCGGAACCGGTCAGGTGTAAAACACCACCAGACAGGATGTTCAGCGAGAATAATAAAAAGCGGAACCGGTCGGTGTAAAACACTGCCGAGGATGTTCAGCAATGAATAATAGAAGAATGTCACCAAGTATAGGGTAAACCAGCGTATCTGAGTTATTATTCAAGCGAGAATAATAAGAATGGAATAACATAAGGATTTCACCAAGTATAGGGTATCTGGCGTATCTGAGGTTATGTATAGGGTATACCACTTTTACGAGTTATTCAACCAGAATAATAATGAATGGAATAACGAAGTTCTCTTGAAGAAAAGAATAACACCCACTTCTAGTAAAAAGAAATGAATATAGAAGTAGTGAAGTAGCGAGAATACTCTTCTTGCTTTCTATATAATTTTCTCTCTCTGTAAGCTTCTACATAATTTCTCTCTACAGAGTTTGATGAATTAAGTAAGAAAATAATGAAGGAATGAGCTTATTTATAGGAAAATGGAATGCGTAGTAACTAATCCATGAGCGGTCAGTTGATTTACTTTAATCGGCGGTCCATATTAAAGAAAAATCTTTTAAATAAAATATAATATATTCTATTTATATAAAAACATTTTACTATGCAAACCTTTATGCAATCTTATACAAAAACCTTTATCTTGAAACAACATGCGACCTTATCGTAATAAAATATAATATATTACATTTATAGAATAACTTTAATAAAGTATTATATTTTATATAAAAAGATGTTTACATTTTATTACGTTAATAATCTGAATAAAACAAAAGCGTCATTATCATTATAATAATTCATATTATTAATCGTGATAATGGAATCAATGAGTGACTTCTCACATAAGCATCGATAATCGATCTGGTAGTGTTTCTTATGCGACCACACGTATTCTTTGTACTTTTACTCTAAAGTAGTTCAACGATATCAACGGTAAAACTTCAGCGTTATTTCGATAAAATATTTTTATGTCGTTTTCTCGATCAAATGATAATTACATTATTAGGTCCACTGATGATTGGTAGTTATCGAATATTCCACTGCTAAGCAGAATATTCCCAGCCAATCGAATATAATATAACCAACTTGCATACTTTTAAAATTTATAAATACTACCCTGACTATAATATTATCTCAAATTCACACCATAATATTAAAAATTATTTCGACAAAATTTAAATCTTTATTGATAAAATCAGGGTCTCATGATCTCCCCTCCTTATGGAATTTAAGCCCTCGAAATTAGAGTGCGTACACAGATATGATAAAGAGATGAGGATACCTTGAATACCTTTATCGTTTAAAATATTAAATTCATCTTTGAAATCTTTTGCCTTGCGAAGATATTCATTAACAATTCATCTTTGCCTTCTGAGGCCTAAAGATATACAAGCTGTAAAACCAATAATCTTTGAGCCTAGCGACAATAGTATCACGACCACGAATTATCCATTACACCTTTTTGGCGAGGATATTACGTGTTTTCAATCTGATTATGATTATCTTAGAATAATCCTTGATCGTAATCATACCAAGTCCATCGATACGTAAGCCGACGAATGACTTTGACCGCATCCATGAATTAATATTTCATTCTTTGAGACTACATTCGATAATTAATCCATATCATCGAATCATCCACCTTTACGGGCGAGGATATTCATTAGTATCCACGACCACAAATTATCCATACACTACGACGAAGATAATTGTGTTTTCAATTCTGATTATGATTATCTTAGAGATCCTGATCCATAATCATCAGTCCATCTATCCGCGTAAGCCACATTAGATGACTTTGAGCGCATCCGACCAATTAATATTTCATTCTTTGAGACTCGGCTTCGATAATTAATCCACATCATCATCCACCTTTTTCTGGGCCGAGGATATTCATTAGTATCACGACCACAAATTATCCATACTTTCTACGCGAAGATAATTGTGTTTTCATTATGTATCGACCACAAATTATACCAAGTCCATCTATGCTGACGTAAACCCGCGAATGATTTGAATTCCGTGAATTATTTTCATTCTTTGAGATCATTTCGATAATTAATCCACAAATTATCCAATCATCTACGGCGAAAGATAATTGTGTATTCATTAGTATCCGACCACAAATTATCCATACCTTCTCTGACGAAGATAATTGTGTTTCATCAATTCACGAAATAATAATCATACCATTATCCATCTGCCGCGTAAAGATAATTGTGATGACTTTGAACACATCCGTGAATTAATATTTCATTCGAGACTTAATTCGATAATTAATATCCGATCATCAAATCATCCACACTACTGGTAATTGATATTCATTAGTATCCACGACCACAAATTATCCATGCACTCACGGCGAAGATAATTGTGTATTCATTTACGGATTATGATTATCTTAAAGACAATCCAGTGGTCATAATCATACCAAGTCCATCTATACCTACTGAGCCCGCGAGATGACTTTCAGCGTAATATAAGCATGAGGATAATGATATAAAGAATCGATCAAATGAGATAAAGGATAAATATTAAACATTTATAATATAATTTATCCGAGTTCAAGAGAATATCCCCATGTTATCAATCATTTAATAATCTCATAATCTAATATCATTAATATTATAACAATATTTTAATCACTTCTTAAAATTTATAAACAATTTATCTTAATTGTTTTACGCTTTACCATATAATGCATTTAATCATTCAAAAATGCCATACTCATAAGATATCATCACCAATTATCAAATCCTCATCAAAAATATGCATATACTACATATAGGATTCTCTGTAGCAAAATCTATTTTTGACTTTGTTACTTCACATAACATATTTAACTTTCATATGTTAAGTAACTAAACTATTTTCATGAAAAATACCAAATCAGTCCCAAAAATATTTCTTTTCTGGGGATTTAGCATAATATAGTCCCATAATGAAAATATATTTTTCTCGAATTTTTAAAATTCATTTACTATTTTTAAAAATCAATTTCCAATTAATTCCTTAAGAAATTAGCTACCTCAAGTTTAACTCAAAAATTCCCAAATCTTGGCGGGACCTTACACATGTTAACGTGAGCTTCCAGTTTAAATTTCATGGTCATGAGTTATAGAACTTTCGGGTTATAGCGTTTTAAATCGGAAAAACCTAAATATTGAAATAGTCATAACTTGCTCATTTTAAATCGAGAATGAGCTCATTTTTGGACAGGAGGTACTTTATACCATATACTTTCATGTCCCAAAAGGCCAGAATTTTTCTCATAATTTAAGTGGCCGAAACAGCCCTCTTAAAATTTACGGCGATAGCTTTTTGAAATTTTGCAGCTTTGGCCTCCTTTGCTAAAATCAGTCCACACAAAATCTACAACACCTTTTCCAGTAATTCCACTTGGATTAGTTAGGTAACTCATAGATCTAACTCTAGGACTTGACCACACTCAAAAATTCAAAATATAATAGGAGATATGGTCGATTGAATTTCATATTCGTTTTCACCAAAATCGATTTTCAACTCTTTGTGATTTCTAAGAAACTTTCATGTTTTTTCACATAATAACCAACATAACTCATCATAAAACTTACTAATACTTCATATACCCATGATTTTCATTATTCAATGCTTTTATTATGACTTTCATCATAAACCCGTAAAAGCATTCATTTAGTTGAAGAAATATTTGAGGTTTAAGAAATGGGTTTTTATCTTTGAAATCGATACAAAATTCGATTTCACGCGCTCTAGGGTAGGCTAGGAAATCTTCAAGAATCGTCAAGAAATTTATTAATGATAGAAATATCATTCAAAAGCTGTTACTCTTATCCAAGACTTGGATAATGCGTCACATTGATACAGCTGTGACTTATCCCTTAACTGGAATAGCACCTCACAATGATACCTATAAACTTGCCATCTTCATTCACGATGTAAGCCTCTGAGAAAGTCGGCCGGTGCATTCCACACAAGGAAGTCGACAACGAAAGGTTAAGGGCTCTTTCTTGTGACGATATAACGATGATTAACTTTAGGGTTTGGTTACTTTGAATTAAGTATAACGGGTTGGTTATGAATATAAAAAGCTATGACCTTACAAAAAAGAATAATGAGTAGTTAATCAATGATTTTCAAAATTACCTCAAAAGGCAAGTATTTTCAAAGAGATAAGATCGACGAATAGCGTGAAAGTGTTTATTTGAAACAACAAGATTTAAAAATAGTAGGAGGTAGCGAAGGCTTCTCTGAGCGAAGTTTGATAGATAAGTCAAAGTCTAACTTCTCCGGTCAAATTTAGCGTTGAGCATAACTGCGAGAGAGATAAAGAATGGGTAGAACAGGGTATCTAATAAGGTATAGACTTACATGAAATTTATAATTAACTAACGTCTAACTTAACGTTCGGGTTACCCACTTTTTGAGAAGTCGCTGAAAAAATCTTCACGAAACCAACGACTTTGTTTTGTCCAGGTATCCGCCTTTGGTGCCACTTCCCATCGGTGGACTTGACTTCACTATCTGAAAAATCGAGCTAAATGACCTTCTCTTCTTGAAATTTCCACATACATTATCTTTGCCGTGATTACATTGGAGTGGTTACCATTTCTTAGGCATGATAATTTCCCCACGATGGTTATCATTGTTACGATGGCCTGAATTTATGCCCACTAAGTATGATTATTATCGTGTTGTTGGTGTTACAAGTTACCTTTTGTTTGAACACGTGAATCAACACTCTCGTATGCTTCATTAACTTATCTCGGCATTTTTCGGATGCCATTCTCGAATACCATTGGCGTGTCGCTAAGCAAGGGTTAATTGTTACATATCTGTTCTGACGTATTATCCTCCTCTTACTACCTGAGCCGATTAAATACCAAATAAATTTAGGTAGGTCATGCTAGTCCTAGAATTCCGAAAGTCTCCCCTCTGATTAGTTCTTCTCTCGACCTCTTCACTTATAGGGGATCATATCCACTAGCTCGATACTGTTGTAAATCCCCGCAAATTGGGTCCCCTATCGTCACCCACGTCTTGGGTACTCTTCACTTACTTGATACATAGAATTAGAAATCGTCACCCTTCTTAATATTAGCATGATGCATGTACTGATCTGACTTACTATAAGCTAGTGTGATTTGACATACAAATATTATACTACTAGATATACTAGATATATCTGAAACTCGAAAGGTCCTCATTACAACTATTATCACTTTATTTCACGAATAGTGAGGACTACTAATCTTATCCTCTTGGACCATTACTTAGTTCCACAGCTTCGTCGGCTATGTTCTCATTTCTGAAGAAACGGTGAAAGAAAGGAGTGAGCTCAACTAGCCCGATGAAATATTATGACTAAGATAATGCGAGAATAAATTATCATTAGCCTTGGCAGATGTTAAGCGATAAAATACAATGAACAACCGGTTTAAGCTGCGGCCGGAATAAGCGATCCATTAAAAAAGTGATAGAGAATAAAATTCTCTATCTTTTAGGTTTTAAAAGGTTTTCATCAATTTTTATCATTTGAGACTAGAACAATAAATAAACCACCACATCTAATCGTCCATACCGCATCGAGGATTTTCATCAAATTATCAATAATTAAGCGGCTATCTGCAAGATCACCCACAGGTGTGTCATACCAAAAACTATCCATCAACTGCATTCACGAGGACCATTTGAGGACTTTTGTCACATCATTTATATCAAGTCGTGATTATCTAGAGATGATCCACAGTCATAATCATACTAAGTTCATCATCTATGCGTAAGCGAAGAGATAACATAATATAACATGAGGGATGATGTGATGACATAATAATTCAATAAAACAAGTTCGAGAATTTATTTAATCCATGAATTATTAACGTCCAAATTGTCGACGTGAATCTTTGTTTACGTGAGTAAAATTCAAGAATGATCGAAGAATATTTCGTGAAAAGATCTTTGGATGAAGCGATAAATATCGAGATATTACTAATTTCATGGAGTATAAAGTGAAAGTTTTAACCATTGGGTATAATAAAGAATGGAATAACAAAAGAAATCACCGTGCGTGCGGTGCCGCGCCGGCAGAGTTATTCAACGAATAATAATAACGGAACCGAGGTCGGGTTGAAATTCGAACGCAAGCGGGATGTTCAAACGAATAATAAAAGATGGAACCCGGAATCAGGTGTAAAACACTGCGCGAATGAGGATATTCAGCCGAATGATAAAAGGCGGAACCCGAGTCGGTGTAAAACCTTGACAGCGAGGATGTTCAGCAGAATAATAATAAAGCGGAACCGGTGGGTGTAAAACCACCGACGAGGATGTTCAGCGAATAATGAAGAATGTCACCAAGTATAGGGTAAACCGCGTATCTGAGTTATTCAGCCGAGAATAATAAGCGATGGAATAACATAAGGATTTCACCAAGTATAGGGTATCTGCATGCATTATCTGAGGTTATGTATAGGGTATGCCACTTTTACGAGTTATTCAGCGAATAATAATGAATGGAATAACGAGAAGTTCTCTTCGAAAGAAAGAATAACACCCTGCACTTACTAGTAAAAAAGAAGCTGAATATAGAAGTAGTGAAGTAGCGAGAATACTCTTCTACTATAATTTTCTCTCTATGGCTTCTCTCTATAATTTCTCTCTCTAGAGTTTCAATGAATTAAATGAAAATAATAATGAAGAATGAGCACATTTATAGGAAAATGGAATGCGTAGTAACTAATCCATGAGCAGTCCAGTTGATTTACTTTAATCGGCGGTCCATATTAAAGAAATCTTTTAAATAAAATATAATATATTCTATTTATATAAAAAGCATTTCTTATGCAAACCTTTATACAATCTTATCTGAAATATCACAACAAATCTGAAATACTATATGACACTATCGTATAATAAAATATAATATATTACATTTATAGAATAACTTTAATAAAGTATTCTATTTTATATAAAAGATGTTTACATTTTATTACGTTAATAATACGAATAAAACAAAGCGTCGTTATCATTATAATAATTAAATATTATTAATTGTGATAATGGAATCAGCCCGGTGACTTCTCCATGGCATCGATAATCAATCTGGTGTCTTCTTATGCGACCCTGCATTATTCTTGTGCTTTTACTCTTAGTAGTTCAGCGATAATCCATGGTAAAACTTCAGTAGATTATTTGATAAAATATTTTTTGTCGTTTTACCGATCAAATGATGAATTACATTGTGGGGTCCACCCTGATGATTGGTAGTTATGCGAATATTCCACTACTTCTAGCAAGATATTCCCACGAGGCAATCGAATATAATATAACCACTTGCGTACTTTGCAAAATTTATAAATACTACCCACTATTATAATATTATCTCAAATTCACCGTAATATTAAAAATTATTTTGACAAAATTTAAATCTTTATTGATAAAATCTGGGGTCTCACGGCCACCATGTGAAGTTTTGAATCGTTGTCCGAGATCATTTGGATCTTTTACCGTAGTCATATGTCTCTTGAATTACGAGTCCCAACAAACGTTGCTTCACCCACCTCGTCGGACATCTTGGAGAAGCGACACTTTAGATCCATCTAGCGCCTCAATGGGCTATGCAACATATCTTTAGCGATAACATTTGTTGTTATAGGAGAATTTTACACGATGGTAAATACTTATCGGCTTCCTTTGATCTCAGGGACATAGAGTCTTAATAAATCTTGAAAGGGGTTTGAATAGTCCTTCAGATTGATTGGTCGTCAGTTTGAGGATGGTATACAAAGGCGAGATAAATCCCAGATCGTTGCCATAGCACTTTATTGCAAATCTTGAAATGTGATGAATCTTGGAGTCTGATCAAGAAAGCTATGGATATTGGCATGCCATGCGATCTCTCACAATCTCGCTTCAACGTATTATGCTCCTGACTGGGCGTTTCAGGGAATAAGTTTTCTACCGTGTCGGTGAATGTAAGCGGACTTGGTTAATCATCAGCCAATAACCGAATAAGCATTTATGCTTGAGAAACTTTGGGAAGACTCAATGCTTGAAATCCATGGTAATGTGTTCCACTTCCCATTAAAGATCTCAAGTGGTTTATGATGGACGCATAGGCGCTTGATGCTCACTTGCTGCTTAACGTTGAGTTAAACACCTCGAGATAAACTTCTGCGATCTCTCTCCATGTATTGTTCCACGAAAATGTATGTCGAATATCCACGATACATTTTGGTACTCCTGAGATGGATTGCAAGCGGGTGTGTTGTGTGCCTCCATCGTGATCTTACATGCTTCGAAATCGGAATCGTTAGGGAACAAAATCACAAGTTGACTCGAAGTATTCGCTTCTTCGTGATTCTTGCTTACTAGAATAGCTCCTTCTGCACCTTTCTTTGCAATACTTATCAGCGCCGGTTCGTCGTAGCTTGGCGGCTTTCAACTTTTTCTATTAAAAGTGATTTACTGGCTCTATTCGCCATTATCGTAGGGGTCCACAGGTCATCTCTATCTCGCTCCTTCAGAGTAAATACAAAATGGAGTGCTGCATTGGCAATGTCGCTGTTTCGTGCTTTCGCGTATGATCTTACACTTTCGATTTACCACGTTAAGCTTTTCGAGGATGGTATTGGAATAGTGTGATGGTAAGTCTTTGAATATTTCGAACTTGATGTTCTTGCGCATGTTGAGTTCTTTTTGGTGAAGAAATATTTAGGCTTTTATGATGCATATATATCTCACTTTCTCCCCGTACAGTGATAGTGTCTCCAGTTCTTCAGCGAAAACAATGCTTTTATGACTCACAGATCGTGAGTAGGATAATTCCTCCATATTCTTTGAGTTGTCGCGTGGCGTAGCGCTATGACTTTCCCGTATTCAGCGCTGAACACATCCCTAACCCTTTGCACCGAAGCATCCAGTTGTAGATAGCAAATCATCCGTAAATACGGGATGGTATTGTTGGAGCGGTGCTGCGAAATGAGTCTCCTCTTGGCTCTGGAAACTCTTCTCGCGTTCCTCGCTTACGAAGCGAATTTTGTATCTTTAGGAGTCAATTTGAGTTAATGGGAGTAGCGATTAGAAAAATCCTTCCACGAATCTCAGAATAATGCTTGGTAAGCCCGAAAGCTACGTGCTTGATCATGCGCTTGGTTGCTCAACTTTGTATTGCTTCCAATCTTTTGGGATCAGTAAATACTCCATGTTTTGACCTCGTACGCCCGAGGAGATCTACTTCCTCGAAGCGAAGCTTCGCATTTCTTGACTTTGGCATAAAATTTGTTTTCACGAAGCCTTTAGAAGTGTCGACTTCGAATGGTGCTCATGATCTTCACGACTTTTGGAATAGATGAGGATGTCGCATCAATAAAAGCCGATAACAAGGCCCAGTCGAATATTCCTGAATACCAGTTCATCGTATCCATGAAAGCAGCGGGAGCATTAGTCGAGTCAAAAGACATGACTAAAATTCGTAATGTCGTCCAGGGTTACGAAGGCGATCTTTGGAATATCCTCGGTTTTAATCTTGGTGATGATATCCGAGCGAATCGATCTTTGAAAGAATTGTGCCTTACTGGGTGATCGAAACAGGTCGTGATGTCGGTGGCGGATACTATTCTTGATGGTGACATGGTTGATTCTCGTTAATCGTCCTGAAAGTATTAGCATACTCCGTCTTTCTTCTTTACAAATAAAGCGAGGAGCACCCCCGAGGAGATGTACTAGGGCGAGATGAAAGCCGAGTGTACTCAACAATTTCACTGTGGTTGGACCTTTAACTCCACGAAGTTCAATAAGGCCGTTCGATATGGGGTTTTAGAAATGGGCTTTGTATGCGTTCCGAGATCGATAAGAATTGAACATCACGTTAGGAGGTAGGCAAGGAAGTTCTTGAAATCTGTCGGGAAATTCGATAACAACGAAATATTATTCAAATTTGGCGTGTCTTTATTGAAATCCATAACGCCTGGGCTAAAGAAAGCTTGACATCCGTTTTCAATAAGCGAATAGCTTTATGGCTTGATATGATAGTGATTGATTTTAGTGGTTTAGTTGTTTGAATTAGCGTATCTGCAGGTTGGTTAGGAATATGAAAACTAACGACCTTACAAAAATAATCAATTTTGGCGTGATGAGTGGTTAACGATCAATTCCTAAAATCACATCAATGACAAGTATCTTTAAAGAGATAAGGTCGGCGAGGTAAGGTAATGAGTGCTTGGCTTGGATGAAGCAAGATTTATAAGCGGTGGATGTGATGAAAGTTTTCTCTAGCGGAGTTCAACTGGATGAGGTCAAAGTCTGATTTCTCGGAGTCAAGTTTAAGCGTTGAGCACATGACGCAGAGATAAATATGAATGGGTAACGCTTGGGTGTCAAGTAAAGGTATAAAACTTCATTGAGGAATTTATAAATAGCTTACCGTGATCACCCCTCGTTTGGGTTCCTCGCATTATGACGAGTCGCGACAAAGCGACTCTTTAGGAATAGTTGACTTTGACTTTTTAAATTAAGTCTTTTTGAGTCGATCCGTCCTTTGAACTAGGTTTCGCTACTGCGTGCGATCTCGGCGATATGTCCCTTCCTTTCCACAATTATAAGCATACCTTGGATTGTTGTGGACGGTTGGGGCCGATATGTCCCTCTTTCCGCATTTGTAGCATATGGCCAGGTGGTGCGTTCTCCTCCCTACCAGAACCCGATTCTTCTTGAAGCCTTTATGCAATCTTCACATAGTCATTGTTAAATCTCCTCTTTTTTAAAATCTCCTCTGATTTCATTTCTTCTTACATTTACGTATTGACCGTGAATTACGACAGTGGTTACACCATTTTGTCAAATACATTTCTTTTTTCTGTTGGTTATCATTGATACATTATTGCTTTATCTCACGAATGCGATCACAGTTTGTGGTCCCTCGATTAATGAAGTACTCGTTATCTTTCGGCTCTAATGGTTGAGCCTGTTACAACATCGAATAGAGAGAAAGTTTATGAGAAATGAGATCTTGCGGCGATATCATAGGGTTCAAACCTTTAGAAACGTCCGCGTCATCGTTCCTCGTTCTCCCACGAATGAGGTGCAAGCACTGAATAACTTCCGCAAACTTTGCCTCGTGTTTGAGACAAAATCATGTTGACTTTGCTCCTAATCTGATTAACTCCAGCTTCCTTACGTCTGGCGAACACTTCGGGAAAGTATTTGTCGTTACAAATAGTCTCTGAAAGCGTCTCTCAGAGGCATCTTGGTCTTTGAGTCGCACGGATAGATGCAAATTACATACGAGACTCCCCACCGATGAGTCTTGCCTGCGCCCATGGAACATAAAAGGTGGCGAATGGAACTCTGTTCCTTCCAGGTGCGTCCAAGAGCATTGAATATCTTGGTAATTTGTGGCAGCCCGTGTTTCGCCCGGCGAAATGGGATCGCTTTCAACCAGAAGTCTGGTGGTCCCAACTCTTTGTTGCTGTTTAATTTGTGACAACTTGGTGAATTGCTATCATTTCCTCCTGTATTTTGAACCACGAGTCTCCCTCGTCACGATTTTGCATAATGAGCTGAAAAAGCTTACAAGCGTCCCATCGTTAAATCATCTCTTTCGATGAGGTGTTGTTGTGGGAGGAACATTACCCGGCGTACCGCCGATTCTCCTGCGTTTAGTGAAATCACGAGCGTCTCCCGCAGTCTCATTTCCATTGTTAATATTCTCGGTCGACATTCTCAAATCTTTGTCGTAAAAATAAGGGTTAATTAAGAAATCAATATATCCACATAATATACACTTATATCTTGACCCGACTAACAAAAATAAGGCTTGGGTAGGAGCGCAGCTGGCGGAAAGGTTTTACTAAATCTCTGCTCACCAGGATTCACGATCTAGATCTCACTTGGAGATCGTATCCCTAGCCTACGATACAAACTATAAGCGCCCCAAAATAGGTATACGCGCTTCAATTCGGGTTATCGATAAATGAGTGCGAAGCTTGAAATGGAATGAAGGTTTTAGAAAGGATTGTTTAGTAGTCCCTCACCATTTTTGTAAAATAATGTATCAATAAATGTGATGAGGATTAATTTGAGTATAGATATTGTCAGAAGATAATATTTGTATTCAAACTCACGATTTCTTGTTGTAATAATAAAGTTGTAGTTGTTTTCGTACCATGTATTGACAACTCGGAATAGGTGATGTATACCTATTTTTATGGGGGCGTCACAGATTGAGTATCGAGCTTAGGGATATGATCTCTGGCGGAGATCGGGGGAATAGTAACTAGGAGGAGAGACGAGTAAATCCTTCGCTAGTGTGTCCTACCTAAGCTTATTTTTTAGTTGGTCAAGATATAAGGATATTATGTGATATATTGATTTCCCTTAATTAACCCTTGTTTTATGACAAAGATTTTGAGAATGTCGACCGAGAATATTAACAATGGAAATGAGGCCTGAGTGGAGCGCTTTATACTCACCAACGAGGAGAACGTTACAGCAGTCCGGGCAATGTTCCTCCCGTGAACAACACCAATCGAGCGGATGATGAACAATGGGATGTTTAGAAGCTTTTTACGATTCATGCAAAATCGAGGCGAGGAGACTCGTGTTCAAAATACGGAGGAAATGATAGCAATTCACGGGTTGTCACAACCAAAGCGATTCAAAGAGTTGGGACCACGAATTTAAGGGAAAGCCAGATCCGTCATGGCGGAAACATTGGTCAAACAAATTACCAAGATATTCGATGTCTTGGGATGCACGAGGAACAGAAGGTTCCATTCGCCACCTTTATGTTCGTACAAGCGAGGCCGGACTACTCGGTGGGAGTCTGTGAAAGCGTACCCATCCAAATTCCACTCAGCATGTCTTGAGAAGCGTTTGAGAACTATTTAATGACAAATACTTTCACGAAAGTTCGTTAAATCGTATGAAGGAAGTGGAGTTCATCGATTAGAGCAAAACAACATGGCGGTGTCTCAAAGATGCGAGGCAAAGTTTGCGAGTTATCCAGGTTTGCACCTCATTTGGTGGAGAATGAGAAACGTATATGGCGGATGTTTCTTAAAGGTTTGAAACTTCGGCGTACGTCGATATCTCATTTCTCATAAACTTTCTCTCTATTGATGTTGTAAGCAGGCTCAATTATTAGAAGCGAGATAACGAAAATACGGTTAACCTGAGGACCACAACCAGGATCGTACCCGAGATAGCGATCAACGTAATAATGATAACCAAATGGAGAAAAGCAGACGGACAAAATGGTAACCACTCTGGTAATCATGGCCATGAAAATAGAAGAAGCGAAGTCGGAGGAGATTTTAAAAGAGGAGATTTAACAATGACCATGTATGAAGGCAGCGATCTTGGAAATGAATCGTTCTAAGGAGGAGAAACGACCACCCGGTCATATGCTATAAATGCGGGAAAGAGGGACATATCGACCAAAGCGTCCCACAACAGTTCAAGGTATGCTATAATTGTGGAAAGGAAGGACATATCGCTCGAGATTATACTGTGTGCGAAACCTAGTTCAATGAGGGATTTGACTCAAAAAGATCGTCCCGAAAAGTCAAAGTCAACGATTCCGGAAGAGCGTTTGTTGTGGTAGTGGTCATAATCGAGGAACCCAAACGAGGTGATCACGGGTAAGCTATTTATAAATTCTTGCGAAGTTTATACCTTACTTGATCTTTGGTGCTTACCCATTCATTTATCTCTCCTGCATGTGCTCAACGTTTAAACTTGACTCGGGAGAATTAGACTTTGACCTATCTGGGAAACTCTGTTAGGAGAAACTTTCATCACATCCACTGTTTATAAATCTTGTTTGATTCAAGTTGGCACCATTACCTTACCTGTTGACCTTATCTCTTTAAATATACTTGCTTTTGATGTGATTTTAGGGATTGATTGGTTAACTACTCATCATGCCAAAATTGATTGTTTTCGTAAGGTTGTTAGTTTTCATATTCCTAACCAACCTGACTGTTATGCAATTCAAGCAACTAAACCATTAAAATCAATCATTTGTCATATCTAATCATAAAGCTATTCGTTTATTAAAAACGGATGTCAAGCTTTCTTAGCCCATGTTATGGATTTGAATAAAGACACGTCAAATTTGAATAATATTCACATGTTATTGACTTTCCTGACGTATTTCAAAAGAACTTCCAGTCTACCTCCGAACGTGAAGTTGAATTCTTTATTGATCTTGAACCTGGTACAAAGCCCATTTCTAAAACCCCATATCGAATGGCTCTATTGAACTTGAGGGAGTTAAAGGTCCAACTACGAGGAATTGTTGGACATCGGTTTCATTAAATCTAGTACATCTCCTCGGGGTGCTCTGTTTTATTTGTAAAGAAGAAAGACGGGGAGTATGCGACTTTGTATTGACTATCGAGAATTGAACCATGTCACCATCAAGAATAGGTATCCTCTACCTCGTATTGATGACTTGTTTGACCAACACAAGGGGCACAATTCTTTTCAAAATCGATCTTAGATTACGGATATCATCGGTGAAGATTAGGCGAGGATATTCCAAAGACCGCTTTAGAACTCTCGATGCAGGCATTATGAATTCTTAGTCATGTCTTTCTGGATGACTAATGCTCTCTATGACTTTCATGGATATGATGAACCGAGTATTCAAGGAATATTTGGATCGGTTTGTTGTTGTCTTTATTGATGACATCCTTATATATTCCAAAAGTCGTGAAGATCATGAGCACCATTTGAAATTTGGTACTCCAAAGGCTTCGTGAAAACAAACTATATGCCAAATTGAAGAAATCACGAGTTTTGGCTTGAGGAAGTAGCATTCCTTGGGCGCGTGGTGTCGAAAACATGGAGTATTTGTTGATCCGTGAAGATTGAAGCAATACAAAGTTAGAACAACCAAAGCTCGGTGGTAAAGTCGTAGCTTTTTTGGGCTTAGTGGTTTATTATCGGAGATTAAGTGGAAGGTTTTTCTAGAATCGCTACTCCATTAACTTCAAATTAACTTCGGAAGGATACAAAATTCGTTTGGAAGCGAAGAATCGAGAAAGTTTCCAAGAGCTTAAGAGGAGACTTATTTGAAGACTGTTCTAACAATACCATCTGGTTGGATGGATTTGTTATCTAAATGATGCTTGACGCAAAGGGTTGGGATGTGTTCTCATGCAGCGTGGGAAAGTCATAGCCTATGCCTCGCGACAACGTAAAAGAGTATGAGAGGAATTATCCTACTCATGATCTAGAGTTAGCGGCCCGTCGTTTTCGCTAAAGATATGGAGCCTTATCTATATGGGGAGAAAGTGGAGATATATTCGGACCATAAAAGCCTTAAATATTTCTTCACTCAAAAGAACTCAACATCTTTGCGTGACGTTGGCTCGAGCTATTGAAAGACTACGACCACACTATTCAATACCATCTTGGAAAAACGAGCGTGGTAGGCGGCGCGTTGAGTAGAAGATCATATGCGGGGAGCAGAGTGCGATGATGTCAAGTATCACGACAGAGCCAACTTTAATAGAAAAAGTTAAGGTTGCTTTCAAGCCACCGGCCCGGAGATGCGTCGTATGAAGAAGAAAGTACAAGAAGGAGCTATTAGGAAGTGAGAATTGATGAAGAAGGAATACTTGAGTCCACTCTGAACTTTGTGTTCTAACGACTACGATTTGAAGTACAAGATTATGATGGAGCACACAATACACCATTTGCAATCCATCCTAGAAGTACTAAAATGTATCGTGATCTTGACATACATTTTGGTGGAACAATATGAAGAGAGAGATTGCAAAGTTTATCTCAATGTGTTTAACTTGTCAACGTGTAAAGGCGTGAGCATCTAGTACCTAAGGGTCCGTTGCAACCACTTGAGATTCCGAAATGGAAGTGGGAACACATTACCATGGATTTCAGCGTTCTGGGGTCTTCCTACGGTTTCTCGTGGGCATCAATGCTATTTGGGTTATTGTTGATAGATTAACCAAGTCTGCTCATTTCCTCACGATCACGGAGACTTATTCACTTGAACGTCTTGCTAGTATGTGACGTGAATGAAATTGTGAGGTTGCATGGCATGCACATATCCATAGTTTGGATCGTGACCCAAGATTCACTTCAAGATTTTAGGGTTAGCTTGCAAAAAAGCTATGAGCGCAGTTCTGATTGATTTGACGCATACCATCCTCAAAGCGGACGGACAATCGAAAGGACTATTCAAACTCTTGAAGATTTATTAAGACTCATGTCCTGAGACTTCAAGGGCGGTTGGGATAAGTATTTACCATTGGTGGAATTCTCCTACAACAGATTTATCGAGCAAGTATAGGTGTAGCTCCATTTGAAGCATTATATGGACGAAAAGTGTCGCTCTCCGAGATATTGGGGCGAGGTGGGTGAAGCAACACCGTTTGGGACCCGAGTTGGTATGTATGACTCTTAAAAGATTGATGTGAGACCAGTTTTATTAATAAAGATTTAAATTTGGTGAAATAATTTTTAATATTATGGTGTGAATTTGAGATAATATTATAGTTGTGGGTAGTATTTATAAATTTTGCAAAGTATCAAGTGGTTATATTATATTATTCGATTGGTTCGGGGAATATTCGGTTTAGCGAGGGAATATTAAATCTGATGGCTCAATCATTGGTGGACCCCTAATAGAATTATTATCGGATTGAAAAGCGACAAAAATATTTTATTAAAATAACGGCGGAAGTTTTACTGGTTGATCTTGTTGAACTACTTTCGGTAGTAAAAATACGATGTAATGTGTGTGGTTGCATAGTAGCTACGGTATTGATTATTGATGCCTATGAGAAGTCACTCGGTTTGATTCCATTATTGTCGATTAATAATATGAATTATTATAAGCGATAATGACGTTTTGTTTTATTAAGTATTATTAACGTAATAAAATGAAACATCTTTATATAAAATAGAATACTTTATTAAAGTTATTACATAAATAGAATATATTATATTTTATTATGCATAGTGTTGCATAGTATTTTTGCGTAGTGTTTTTGCATAGTATTGCATAGTGTTTGCATAGTAAAATGTTTTTATATAAATAGAATATATTATATTTTATTTAAAAGATTTTCTTTAAATATGGATAAAATCGATTAAAGTAAATCAATCTGGGATAGTTCATGGATTAATTCTACTATGCATTCCATTTTCTATAAATAGAAGCTCATTCCTTCATTATTTTCTTACGAATTCATTGAAACTCTGAGAGAGAAATTATAGAGAAAGCTATAGAGAAAAGTTATAGAAAGAAAAAGAGTATTCTGCTACTTCTTCTTTACTTCTATATTCGGTTCTTTTACGGTAAGAATTGTTATTCTTTCTTCTTGAAGAGAACTTACATTATTCCATTCATTATTATTACATTGGAATAACTTTAAAAAGTGGCATACCCTATACATAACTTTGTATCACGGCATACCTATACTTGGTGAAATCCTTATGTTATTCCATTGCTTATTATTACATTGGAATAACTTTTGTATCTGTGATTTACCCTATACTTGGTGACATTCTTATTTATTACATTGGAACATCACATGCATGTGTTTTACAGGACTGGTTAAAATCTTTATTATTCTGTTGGAACATCACATGCATGTGTTTTACACGGACTGGTTAAAATCTTTATTATTCATTTGAATATCCTATCATGTGTTTTTACACCGGATGCAGTTCCATCTTTATTATTACATTGGAACATCACATCGGTGTGAATTTCACGACTGGTTCCGTTATTATTATTATGTTGGAATAACTTTGTCTATCTGAAATCGCATGTGTGATTTCTTTTGTTATTCCATTCTTTATTATACCCAGGTTAGTTAAAACTTTGACTTCTATACTCCATGAAATTAGTAGAATATCCTTGATATTTGCGTTTCATCGATATCTTTTTCATGGAAATATTCTTGATCATTCTTGAATTTTACTCTCTGAAGCGCGATATCGTGTTGACAATTTGGGCGTTAATAATTCATGGATTAAATAATTCTTGAACTTGTTTTATTGAATTATTATGTCATTGTCATCATCCTCATGTTATATTATGTTATCTTTTGGCTTACGTGCATAGATGAACTTAGTATGATTATGACCGAGGATCATTCGGTATAATCATGACTTGATATAAATGATGTGACAAAAGTCCTCGGTGGCTCATGTAATGCGATGATGGATAATTTTGGTATGATTATGACCGGGGTGATTCGGTATAGTCATGACCATTGATAATTTGATGAAAATCCTTGGCCAGTGAATGCGGGGATGATTAGATGTGGTGGTTTATTTATTAAGTTGAGTCTCGTGATAAAATTGATGAAAACCTTTTAAAACCTAAAAGATAGTAGACTTTATTCTCTACTTGACTCTTTTAATGGATTGCTTATTCCATTGCAGATTAAAGCTGGTTTGTCTATTGTATTTTATCGGTTTAACATTTGATTGAAAGGCTAATGATAATTTATTCTGCATTATCTTAGTCATAATATTTCTTCTTTGGGCTAGTTGAGCTCACCTTTCTTTCTTTATTCTCTTGAAAATGAGAACATAGTTTGGAGACGAGTCGGGAGCGAAGTAATGGTCGGAGGATAGCATTAATAGTCCTCACTATTACATGAAATAGTGTGATAATAGTTGTAATGAGGACTCCTTTTGAGTTTGTATAATATCTAGTAGACAATATTTGTATTCAAACTCATAGTTTATATCGTATTATACACAGCCAGTTATATTAATAAGTTGTATTTGAATTTATGTACCATGTAAGTGGCGACTCAAGATGGGTGACGTATACCTAATTTTGGGGCGTCACGGTTGAGTATCGAGCTTAGGGATATGATCCTGGCTAAGATGTGAGATAAGAACTAGGAGGGAGAGGCGGGAAATTCCTTAAGCTAGTATAACCTACCTAAGTTTATTTGGTATTTAATTGGTGATTCGAGTATAGGGATAATATGTGATATGTTAATTAACCCTTATTTTATGGCGATGTTTGAAAATGGCATCAAGAATGTTGAGAATAGCAATGGAGCCACGAGGAGACTGATTCTCCACGGATCAATAATCGAGGACAATGTCAACAGGATGGCGATAATCCTCCTACATAAACAACAACACCGATCAATTGACTAACGACAGTGCGTTTAAGAGGTTTTAAATTCATGCAACATCGGTAGCGACTCTCATCCCCAAAACGTGGGGTGGAAACACGGAAAACTCTCGGTGGTCACCGCTAAACAATTCAAGAGTTGGGACCACCGGAGTTTAAGGGAGAGCCAAAACCACTTACAGGCGGAAGCATGGATAAAGCAGTTACCAAGATATTTGATGTCTTGGGATGCTCAGAAAGCAAAGGTTTCCTTTTTGCCGCCTTTATGTTCAGCGAGGCCGGATTCTTGGTGGGAATCGGTAAAAGCGTACTCAACCCTCTTGTCTTGAAGATATCTTGGGAGAAGTTCGGGGAGGCATTCAGCGACAAATACTTTCTGAAAGTATTAGCCACATGAAGGAGGTGGAGTTTATCAAGTTGAAACAAAACAATATGGCCAGTGTCGCATGATACGAGGCAAAATTTGCGGAGTTATCACGATTCGTCCCACTTGGTGGATAATGAAGAGAGAATGGCGAAATGTTTTAAGAGGTTTGAAGCGGAGATACGTCAACATCTTATTTCTCATAAAGCTGTGTTTTTATTCGGATGTTGTAAATAGGGCTCAATTAGTGGAAGTAGCGATAACGAGTCAACGAACTAAAAGAGAGATGGCGTGAAAATTATAATACCGGTGAGTAGTCATCGAGCGGTGACAACAAGCGTGGAGGGAATCAACGAGCGGGATATGGTAACCACTTGGTGGTTATCGAGGGCCAAAATAATAAGAATGGACATTTCAAGAAAAGAAGATTCAACAATGATGGAAAGGCGTCGGCCATGACCCGTTTCAAAGGAAGAAGAAACGACCACCTAGGTCGTATGCTTCAAATCACGGAGGAGAGGGACACATCGGTCGGAATGCGCCGCCATGCCGTCAAAGCATGTTATAATTGTGGAAGAGAAGGTCACTTAGCTCGATTTTGTCGTTTACAAGATAAATTCAACTAGGATGGAGGCACCAAAGGTATGTCCTGACAAACCAAAAGCCGTGGTTTAAGAGAGGCGTTTTTTTCGTGACGAAACTGAATAAAATTATCACGGGTAAGTTAATCGTAAATTCTTGCGAAGTCTATACCGTGTTAGATACTAGTTCTACCCACTCTTTTATTTCACCTGAATTGCGTTCAACGTTTAAATTTGACTCAGGAGAAGTTAAACTTTGACTTATTGGTTGAAACTTCGTTAGTAGAGAGCCTTCGTTACCGCTTACTTTTTTTAAATCTTGTTTGATTCAAATAAACACTTTCACGTTACTGTCGATCTTATCTTTTTGAAAATACTTGCCTTTGATGTAATTTTTAGGAATCAATTGGTTAACTACTCATCATGCTTTTTTAAGTAAGGTTGTTAGCTTTTATATTCATAACTAACTTTGTTTATACGAATTCAAAGTAACCAAACCCTAAAGTTAATCATTTGTCATATCAAGCCATAAGTAAAGAGCCCCGAACCTTTCGTTGTTGACTTCCTTGTGTGGAATGCACCGAAGCGGACTTTACATGAGGCGACATCGTGAATGAAGATGGCAAGTTTATAGGTATCATTGTGAGGTGCTATCTAGGTTAAGGGATAGAAGTCACGAGTTGGTATCAATGTGACGTACTATCCAAGTCTTGGATGAGAGTCACGATTTTGAATGATATTTCTATCATTAATAAATTTCTTGGCGTATTCTTGAAGATTTCTAGCCTACCCTAGGCGTGAAATCGAATTTTGTATTGACCCAAAGATCAAAAACCCATTTCTTAAACCCTCAAATATTTCTTCAACTAAATAAGCAGTTTCACGTGGTTTATGATGAAAGTCATAATAAAAGCATTGGAATAATGAAAATCATGGGTATATGAAGTATTAGTAAGTTTTATGATGAGTTATGTTGGTTAGTATGTAAAAAACATGAAAGTTTCTTAGAAATCACAAAGAGTTGAAAATCAGATTTTAGTGAAAAGCGTAACATGAAATTAAATTGACCATATCTCCTATTATATTTTGAATTTTTGAATGTGGTCAAGTCCTAGAGTTAGATCTATGAGTTACCTAACTAATCCAAGTGGAATTACTGGAAAAGGTGTTGTAGATTTTTGTGTGGACTGATTTTAGCAAAGGAGTGCAAAGCTGCAAAATTGAAAAAGCTTCTGCCATGATTTTAGAGAGGCTGTTTCAGCCACTTAAATTATGAGAAAAATTCTGGCCTTTTGGGACATGAAAGTATATGGTATAAAGTACCTCCTGTCCAAAATGAGCTCATTACGACTTAAAATGAGCAAGTTATGACTATTTCAATATTTAGGTTTTTAAAATGACGCTATAACCTGGAGTTCTATAACTCAGATGACCATGAAATTTAAATTGGAAGCTCACGTTAACATGTGTAAGGTCCTGCCAAGATTTGGGAATTTTGGAGTTAAACTTGAGGTAGCTAATTTCTTAAGGAATTAAGTGGAAATTGATTTTTAAAAAATAGTAAATAAATTTTAAAAATTCGAGAAAAATATATTTTCATTATGGGACTATATTATGCTAAATCCCAGAAAAGAAATATTTTTGGGGCTGATTTGGTATTTTCATGAAAATAGTTTAATTCTGAACATATGAGTTAAATATGTTATGTGAAATAACAAAGTTGAAAATAGGATTTTTATGGCTAGAGAATCCTATATAGAGTATATGCATATTTTTGATGAGGGATTTGATAATTGGTGATGATATCTTATGAGTATGACATTTTGAATGATTAAATGCATTATATGGTAAAGTGTAAACAATTAAGATAAATTGTTTATAAATTTAAGAAGTGATTAAAATATTGTTATAATATTAATGTTATTAGATTATGAGATTATTAAATGATTGATAACATGGGGATATTCTTGAATCTGGATAAATTATATTATAAATGTTTAATATTTATCCTTTATCTCATTTGATTGATTCTTTATATCATTATCCTCATGTTTATATTATGTTGAAAAGTCATTTGTGGCACTTTGGTGCATAGATGGACTTGGTATGATTATGACCACGGTTATTCGGTATAATCATAACTAGTAAATGAATACACAATTATCTTTGGCCGTAGTCATGGATAATTTGTGGTCGTGATACTAATGAATATCCTTGGCACGTAGTGCGGGGATGATTCGATGATGTGGATTAATTATTGAAATTTGAGTCTCGTGATGAAATATTAATTCATGGATGTGTTCAAAGTCATCATGACTACGTGCATAGATGGACTTGGTATGATTATGACCGGGATTGTTGGTATAATCATAACTTAGTAATTGAAAACACAATTATCTTTGGTAGTAGTGCATGGATAATTTGTGGTCGTGATACTAATGAATATCCTTGGCACATAGTGCGGGGATGATTCGATGATGTGGATTAATTATTGAAATTTGAGTCTCGTGATGAAATATTAATTCATGGATGTGTTCAAAGTCATACGTGGCTTACGTGCATAGATGGACTTGGTATGATTATGACCGAGGATTGTTGGGTATAATCATAACCGTAATTGAAAACACAATTATCTTTGGTAGTAGTGCATGGATAATTTGTGGTCGTGATACTAATGAATATCCTTGGCACGTAGTGCGGGGATGATTCGATGATGTGGATTAATTATTGAAATGAGTCTCGGCTGAATGAAATATTAATTCATGGATGTGTTCAAAGTCATCTCCATGGCTTACGTGCATAGATGGACTTGGTATGATTATGACCGAGTTGTTGGTATAATCATAGTAGTAATTGAAAACACAATTATCTTGGCCAGTAGTGCATGGATAATTTGTGGTCGTGATACTAATGAATATCCTTGGCACGTAGTGCGGGGATGATTCGATGATGTGGATTAATTATTGAAATTTGAGTCTCGATGAAATATTAATTCATGGATGCGTTCAAAGTCATCTTTGGCTTACGTGCATAGATGGACTTGGTATGATTATGACCGAGGATTGTTGATATAATCATAACTTAGTAATTGAAAACACGAATATCCTTGGCGATTAGTGCATGGATAATTAGGTGGTTGTGATACTATTAAGTTCTGCGTCTTAGCATTATTGGTTTCTGATTGTATATCTTTGGCTTTGTAGTGCAAAGATGAATTGTTAATGAATATCTTTGGCGATTTCAAAGATGAATTTAATATTTTAAACGATAAAGGTATTCAAGGTATCCTCATCTCTTTATCATACTGTGCGTACCACCCAATTTCGAGGGCTAAATTCCATAAGGAGGGAGATTGTGAGACCCCAGTTTTATTAATAAAGATTTAAATTTGGTTGAAATAATTTTTAATATTATGGTGTGAATTTGAGATAATATTATAGTTGTGGGTAGTATTTATAAATTTTTGCAAAGTATGCACAGTGGTTATATTATATTCGATTGGTGGGGGAATATTAGGTTTAGCGGGGAATATTAAATGCAATGGCTCAATCATTGGTGGACCCCTATTAATATTATTATCGGATTGAAAAAACGACAAAAAATATTTTATTAAAATAACGGCGGAAGTTTTACTGGTTGATCTTGTTGAACTACTTCGGTAGTAAAAAATACGATGTCGTGTGGTTGCATAGTAGCACTGCGGTATTGATTATTGATGCTTATGTGAGAAGTCACTCGGTTTGATTCCATTATTGTCGATTAATAATATGAATTATTATAGCGATAATGACGTTTTGTTTTATTACGTATTATTAACGTAATAAAAGCGAAACATCTTTTATATAAAATAGAATACTTTATTAAAGTTATTACATAAATAGAATATATTATATTTTATTATGCATAGTGTTGCATAGTATTTTGCATAGTGTTTTGCATAGTATTGCATAGTGTTTGCATAGTAAAATGTTTTTATATAAATAGAATATATTATATTTTATTTAAAAGATTTTCTTTAAATATGGACCGTCAGATAAAAGTAAATCAATACGGATAGTTCATGGATTAATTCTTATGCATTCCATTTTCTATAAATAGAAGCTCGTTCCTTCATTATTTTCTTACGAATTCATTGAAACTCTAGAGAGAAATTATAGAGAGAAGCTATAGAGAAAAATTATAGAAAGAAGAAGAGTATTACTCGCTACTTCACTACTTCTATATTAGGTTCTTTTTACGGTGAGGGTGTGTTATTCTTTCTTCTTGAAGAGAACTTACATTATTCCATTCACTTTATTATTACATTGGAATAACTTTTGTAAAGTGGCGTACCTATACATAACTTTGTATGTATGGCGTACCTATACTTGGTGAAATCCTTATGTTATTCCATTGCTTATTATTACATTGGAATAACACATTTGTATCAGCGGTTTACCCTATACTTGGTGACATTCTTCTATTATTACATTTGGAACATCACATGCATGTGTTTTACACAGGACTGGTTCCGCTTTTATTATTACATTGGAACATCCTCGTGCATGTGTTTTACACCGACTGGTTCCGTCTTTATTATTCTGTTGGAATATCCTATCACGTGTGTTTTACAGGATGCTGGTTCCATCTTTATTATTACATTTGGAACATCCTGTCGGTGTGAATTTCACCGACACAGTTCCGTTATTATTATTATGTTGGAATAACTTTGTCTGTCTGATACTGCATGCATGGTGATTTCTTTTGTTATTCCATTCTTTATTATACCCAGTTGGTTTAAAACTTTGACTTCTATACTCCATGAAATTAGTAGAATATCCTTGATATTTGCGTTTCATCCAGTATCTTTTCATGGAAATATTCTTCTGATCATTCTTGAATTTTACTCTATGAAACAGTATCATGTTGACAATTTGGACGTTAATAATTCATGGATTAAATAATTCTTGAACTTGTTTTATTGAATTATTATGTCATTGTCATCATCCTCATATTATATTATGTTATCTTTGGCTTACGTGCATAGATGAACTTAGTATGATTATGACCGAGGATCATTCGGTATAATCATGACTTGATATAAATGATGTGACAAAGTCCTCGGTGGCTTTGTAATGCACGGTGATGGATAATTTTGGTATGATTATGACCGGGGTGATTCGGTATAGTCATGACCATTGATAATTTGATGAAAATCCTTGGCCAGTAGTGCGGGGATGATTAGATGTGGTGGTTTTATTTATTAAAATTTGAGTCTCGGTGATAAAATTGATGAAAACCTTTTAAAACCTAAAGATAGTAGACTTTATTCTCTACTTGACTCTTTTAATGGATTGCTTATTCCATTGCGCAGCTTAAAGCGGTTGTCTATTGTATTTTATCGGTTTAACATTTGTTGAAGGCTAATGATAATTTATTACGCATTATCTTAGTCATAATATTTCTTCTTTAGGGCTAGTTGAGCTCACCCTTTCTTTCACTTTTTTCTCTTGAAATGAGAACATATAGCCGGAGACGAGTCGGGGAGCGAAGTAATGGTCCGAGAGGATAGCATTAATAGTCCTCACTATTACGTGAAATAGTGTGATAATAGTTGTAATGAGGACTCCTTTTGAGTTTGTATAATATCTAGTAGACAATATTTGTATTCAAACTCATAGTTTATGTAAGTATTGTACACGACGATTATATTAATAAGTTGTATTTGAATTTATGTACCATGTAAGTGGCGACTCAAGATGGGTGGCGTATACCTAATTTTGAGGGCGTCACAAATGACTGGGAATTGAAACTAAATGAAAGCGCGAGGTATCCTCACCTTTTTAAAATACTGTGTATCGTCTTACGTCAATTTCGAGGGACGAAATTTCATAAGGAGGGAGGTCAAAGACCAACTCATTATTAATGAAATTTAATTTTCTATTGATTATTTTGAAATAGTAAGGGTTGATTTGATTAATGTGGATAGTTAGGGTAAAATACACAAATACTTCAAAATAAGCAAGAGGTTATAAAATATTCATTGTTGTCGGGGAATATTCGTTTGGTCGTGGAATATTCAGACTGTCGGGAATATTAAATGCGCCACGGCGCTAACACCATGTGTGGGCCCCATAACTGAAAGCGATTGGATGAAGAAAACGATAAATATAAGTGGTTTAAAAATAATCTTGGCGTGGTTATTAAGATATCATCATTAAAATACCCTATGGGTTAAAACACACGAAAGACACCAGATTGCACCAATTATTGATTCTTACGTAAGAAGGCACTACTCAATAACGATTACATGAATTCATCGCTCATTATTTTATTGAGTTAATGATTCTTTGCGTTGATATTTTATATTCTTTGTTGTTGTCATTACACGATTATTTTTCATTATCGAAGCAATAATTTATATTATCCGAATAATATTATTAGATAACATTATTGGAAATGTCTAGAAAGTTTTGTCAAGGAGAGGTTTGTTCACCTAATTGCGGCTTGATGAAGAAGAAATCTTATTGGAAGCCCCTCTTCCTTTAACCCTGCCAAGTTATCGATATTGTGATTCTAAATATTATTTGTGAATAATTAATTATTGATTCATATGATGAGGAAAATATTGATTTTATGTGGATATAGATGGAAAAAATTTTAATGTGACAATTGTTGAAAATTGAAATTTTATCTTTTTCTCGATAAAATAATTCATTTAAATATATTATTATATTTTAATAATATAATAATGGTGATATTTTTACAACGAATGTGGGATATATGAGTATACGAGGAGGAAGAGTATTTTTTGTTGCAATAAATGTTTAAAACATGTTAAACATGTTGGTGGACCCCATTTATTGACCTGAAATTTGATTATAACACATAAAATCGCTTGTTTGTGGATTTCATCAATTTCTATTTGGAATTTGGAAAAACTTTCTTCTGCAAAGTTGTAGAAATTGAATTTCCTATAAAACTCAAGTGAGATTCGAATTTTCTGATGAAAGGGCTATTTATTATGAATTATTGAAGTTCAAGTTCAAATAATTAATTTTTTAGGGAGTTTTAGTTAATTATTTTGAGAAAAACATTTTTTATGACTAAGTTGGCCTCACATGTGATTCAAATGGGCTGAGATCAGTTGTTCATAGGTGGGCTAAAGAAAATGTGAAAATATATTAATATTATATTCAATTTTCTCGCTTTGGTGTTCTAAGCATTTTCCTATAAATAGGGTGCTTAGGTTAGAATTGAAAAACACACCGTAAAAACCAAGTTTCTCTATTTCTCTCTCGATATATTGAGCGTATTCTTGTGAGTATACTTTGAGTATTGTTAGACTATGCAAGTTCCTTTCAAAGACTATACCCTAGTTTTTTTTAAAATCTAATCTTTTCGAGGTAAGGATGTTATTTTCTTCTCAAATGATATTATTTCTTCAATATCATTATCTTTGAAATATTAGTTGGAACTTTTTATCAAATTTAGAACTTTTTCATGTCGGGTTACTATTCATGAGTTACTATTCACGAGTTACTATTCATGAGTTACTATTCACGAGTTCTTATTCACGAGTCTTATTCATGAAGCGTGAAGATGTTTTTTTTGTGGAATTTCTATCTTTTGGTGTGAGTTACTATTCACGTGATATCTGACTATTCACGTATACCACACTATTCACCAAAAAATAAAATTTCTTCCTTTTGTCCAAAAATCTATTACGGATACTAGCTTTGATTGTATCCATGTTTTGATCATTCTTGAATTTTACACCACTATGATTATTTTTGAGGTATTTTTGAACATGGATAAAATAAAGTACTGAATCCTTAATCCTTAATCCTTGTCATTTTGTTTCACCGGATTCGTTTCTTTAAAAATATTTTCATCATCCTCGATTCTTAAATGATGATATTATTGAATATCTTTGGCACATAGTCAAAAGATGAATGATTTTGAAGAATATCTTTAGTCAGTAGTGCAAAGATGAACAGTGTTTAGATGAACATGACTAATCGATGAATATCTTTGGCTGTGGTGCAAAGATGAATATTTGATTCCGATGTATATTAATTGATGTTACGAGGATAAAAGATAGACGATGAACTTTTAAATTCATACATAGAAGATAGTAGTTTGCATTCTCTACTTAACTCTTCTAATGAATTATTATTTCATCATGAATATTGATTTAAAATTTGTTGTCTATTGTATTCTATTAGATTTTCCCCTGTTGAAGACTAACGGTAATTTGTTGTATATTATCTTAGTCATAATATTCTTTACCGGGCTAGTTGAGCTCACCCTTTTCCTTTTTGTTCAATTTTTCTTCTCGGGAGGCGAGAATATAAATAGTACGTAGTCTGGGTATGGAATGAATGAAGGTTTTAGAAAGGATTGTTTAGTAGTCCTCACCATTTTTTGTAAAATAATGTATCAATAAATGTGATGAGGATTTATTTGAGTATAGATATTGTCTAGAAGATAATATTTGTATTCAAACTCACAGTTTTACTGTTGTAATAATAAAGTTGTAGTTGTTTCTGTACCATGTATTGACAACTCAGAATAGGTGATGTATACCTATTTTGGGGGCGTCACAGTAGATTTCATTCTCTACTTAACTCTTCTAATGAATTGTTGTTTCCGCTGCAATTGTTGATCTAAACCTTGTTGTCTATTGTATTCTATCAGATTTTTCCCTGTTGAAGACTAAGGATAATTTGTTGTACATTATCTTAGTCATAATATTCTTTACTGGGCTAGTTGAGCTCACCCTTTTCCTTTTTATTCCATTTTTCTTCTCAGGAGGCGAGAATATAGCGGGAACTAGTCGGGGTGTGGAGTGATGGTTCAAGATAGCTATTTTGGTAGTCCTCACTATTTTGTAAAATAGTGTATCAATAATTGTAATGAGGACTTTATTTGAGTGTGGATATTGTCTAGAAGACAATATTTGTATTTAAACTCAAAGTTTATGTGTTGTCGTATTTTGCACGACAATTGTATTAATGAAGTTGTAGTTGTTTCTGTACCATGTATTTGGCGACTCAAAATAGGTTGGTTGGATTGGACCTATTTTGGGGGCGTCACATAAGGTATTTTTATCCTTAATATTTTGTAGGTTTTTTTATATGTATTTTAGGATATTTTACTTTTTTAGTATGTATTTTGTAGGATAATTCAGTTAAAGGGCAAAATAGGAGTTTTTGGCAACTAAAAGGGCAAAACTATAATTCGACACACCAGGCCAGCGCCGGAGCGCTCAGTAACAAAGGAATCCCAACGTCGGGGCGCTGGGAGGCAGAAAGTGTTGATCGAGAATTGCAAGGTTAGAGGAAAAAGTGTTGATTCCTAATCTAAATAGGATTCTTTGTGAAGCTGACCTAAGGGAGACTGAAAGCTATAAAAAAAGAAGCGGCTATTCGTTTAAATATACACAGAGATTGACTGGATAGCTGACGAGAGAGATTGAAGATTGCAGAGTCACACAAAGGAATTCTGATTGGAGATTGTAGACTGGAGAGCTTTTATAGAGTTTTTCTTTTCTTCCTTATCCAGTTTTGTAATTTATTTGTGTTTGCTTATATGAGATTTTTGGTTTTAATTTTCAGCATGAACTAATTTTTCAATTATTGCTACGATTGAACCTTTTATACTTATGAATTAATTATCTATACTAATTAATTCAATTATTTATTCAAATTGAGTTATTTATCATACTTTGTGCTTATTAATTAATTGTCTGGCCAACGATTAGCGTGATACACTAGATGAATTCAGGAGAGAAAATCTAGGGTTATATATGAATGTGATAGCATGTATTCTTAGTCAATATTTATATGAGATGAATAATTAGGTATGTGAATTAAATTAATCGGGATATAATTTCACCGCATGTAACTATTGAGAATTGATACTTAATGAATTTGATTATTTTGTTTTGCATAGAAATATCGCATAATTAAATGAATTAAATATTTTTATTTGATCACTTGGAAAATGACTTATAAATACTTCAAATTCGTGAATTTAATAATTGGATGAATTGAGTAATTGATTTATATTGCATAATTGGAAATATTATAATCTTAAGCCTTTATTATCTGAATCAACTCTCCGTGTTCAAACAATTAGTCTTAGTTATTTTAATTTAATTTCTCATTATTAATCACAAAATTCGATTATTTAAATAAAATTGGATTGATATAAAATTAGTAGTGTACATGGATTTGTTGAATAAGGATTCATGTGGGTTCGCCACTCTATTTTATCACTGTATTACTTGATTGACCATGTATACTTGTTCGTATTGCCATTAACGCAAATCGTAAACAACTATAAGTCTAAACACCTTCAGTCTAAAAACCTTTGGTCATGACGTATACCGTTTAAAATCTGAAAAATATGTTTAAAGTAATTTTATCACTTTTGGTCAAATTTTGATTTTTCTAGGATTTTATTCCATTTGTGTTAGTACGATAACTTACATATCATGTGTAAGACCCCAACTTATTATTAATGAAATTTAATTTTCTCTATTTATTATTTTGAAATAGTAAGGGTTGATTTGATTAATGTGGATAGTTAGGGGTTAAATACGCAAATATTTCAAAATAAGCAAGTGGTTATAAAATATTCATTGTTGTTTGGAATATTCATTTGTCGTGGAATATTGCATCTTTTTCAAGAATATTCTTACGACGACAAGCGCGACCATGTGTGAGCCCCATAACTAGAAAAAGCGATTGGATGAAGAAAGCGACAAATATAAGTTGGTTAAAAATAACGGCGTAGTTATTACCAAGTTAAGATCGTTTGAATACCCGGTGGTTAAAATACTGATGTCTGGCGTGGTTGCAAAGAAGCACTGATTGTATTAAGATTGTTGAATTATTGATCCTTACGTAAGAAGGCACTACTCAATAATTTTCACGGTGAGTTATTGTTCAATATTTTATTTTATTGATTCAATAATTCACTTGCGTTGATATTTTATATTATTGTTGTTCAATAATTGTCATTGCACATTATCTCCATTATCGGATCAATAATTCATATTATTTAAATAATATTATTAGATAGCATTATTGGCAATGTCTAGAAAGTTACATCGAGGAGAGGTTTGGTCACCTAATTGCGGCCGAAGAGGAGAAATCCTTATCGAAAGCCCCTCTTTCTTGAGGAACTACACGGTTGTCATAATTGTGATTACGTAATATTATTTATGAATAATTAATTATTGATATGATAAGAAAATATTTATAAATGATGGATTTATTTATTTTATGTGGTTATAATTGAATGATTTAATGTTGAGGTGTTTTATCAAGATTTTTGCCGGAATGGAGGTATTAAAAATCAAATCGGTATTTTTACGATATATTATGTGAGTTATAATTTTAATCCGACTAGTTGGATCGTTGTAATTTTGGATATGTTATACATACATAAGTTGAGTATATGTCCACAAATTTTGAACCGTTAAAAAAAAGAAATGATTTGTTATGAATTTTAAGAGGTGACCGATTCGGAAATTAGGTTTATAATTGATTTTGGTGGAAAATTCTAGAATTGAGTGGGCCCCACGTGTGGTTGGTGAATAAATGTGCTGAATTTTATTTCAAATGTGGTGGGTGGCAATAGTAGTAGGTAAAGCCATCGTGTAAAGAAAAGTCAAGTCTGCTTGGTAGGGCTAACATTTTCCTATAAATAGAGGACTAAGTTAGAATTGAAAATCACACCGTAAACATAAGCTTTCTCTTTCTCTCTCTATATTATTGAGCGTATTTTGTGAGTATTTAGATACTTTGAGAGTTCTTTATTCAAGACAAGTTTCATTCAAAGATCACTTCCGACCTTTCATTCAAAATCTTGATTCTTTGAGGTAAGGGATGTTATTTTCTTCTCAAATGATATTATTTCTTCAATATCATTATCTTTGAAATATTGGTTGGAACTTTTTATCAAATTTGGAACTTTTTCATGCTCGGGTTACTATTCATGAGTTACTATTCATGAGTTACTATTCACGAGTACTATTCATTAAGCGTGAAGATGTTTTGTGGAATTTTTATCTTTTGGTGTTGGATTTACTATTCATGATACTATGCGGTCTTATTCACGTATACTTGGACTATTCACGATACCAAGACTATTCACGTATAATTAAAGACTATTCAATTAAAAATAAAATTTCTTCTTTTGTCCAAAACATCTATTCGGATACTAGCTTTGATTGTCCATGTTTTGATCATTCTTGAATTTTACACCACTACGATTATTTTTGAGGTATTTTTGGACGTGGATAAAACCAAGTACGAATCCTTAATCCTTAATCCTTGTCATTTTGTTTCAATTTGGATTCGCTTCTTTAAAATATTTTTCATCATCCTCGATCTTAAATGATGATATTATTGAATATCTTTGGCACGTAGTGCAAAGATGAATGATTTCTGAAGAATATCTTTGGCCGTAGAAAAGATGATGAAGAGTGTTTAAATGAACATGACCAATCGATGAATATCTTTGGCTCAGTAGTGCAAAGATGAATATTTGATTCCGTATGTATATTGATTGATGTTACAGGGGATAAAAGATGACGATGAACTTTTAAATTCATACATGAAGATAGTAGTTTGCATTCTCTACTTAACTCTTCTAATGAATTATTATTTCATTGCGAATATTGATTTAAAATTTGTTGTCTATTGTATTCTAATGAATTATGTGTGGGCCCCATAACTGAAAGTGATTGGATGAAGAAAACGACAAATATAAGTTGTTTTTAAATAACGGTGTAGTTATTACTGATTAATCTTGTTGGAATACCCTTAGGTGGTTAAAACACACTAATACGCGCGTTGTTGAAGAGTAGATACCAGTATTGCACCAATTATTGATTCTTACGTAAAGAAGCCACTACTCAATAATGGTTATAGTAATTCTTGCTCAAAGATTTTATTGAGTTAATAATTCTTGCGTTGATATTTTATATTCATTGTTGTTTCAATAATTGTCATTACACAATCTCTTTCATTATCGAAGCTAATAATTCATATTATCCGAATAATATTATTAGATAACATTATTGGCAATGTCTAGAAAGTTCGTCTAAGGAGAGGTTTGGTCACCTAATTGCCAAATGATGAAGAAATTCTTATTGGAAAGCCCCTGCTTCCTGCGAACCGCCTCGTCACAATATTGTGATTCTCATAATATTATTTGTGAATAATTAATTATTGATTTATATGATGAGGAAAATATTGATTTTATGTGGATATAGATGGAGAAAATTTTTAAAATGACAATTGTTGAAAATTAATATTTTATCTTTTACGATATAATAATTCATTTAAATATATTATTTGAATAATATATTAACGGTGATATTTTTTACAACGAATGTGGGATATATGAGTATACGAGGAGGAAGAGTATTTTTGTTGCAATAAATATTTAAAACATGTTAAATATGTCGGTGGACCCCATTTATTAATTGAAATTTGATTATAAATGTAAAATTGCCCGTTTGTGGATTTCTTCAATTTACGATTGGAATTTGGAAAAACTTTCTTCCGCAAAGTTGTAGAGAATTGAATTTCCTATAAAAACGCGCGAGATTCAATTTTCTGATGAAAGGGCTATTTATTATGAATTATTGAAGTTCAAGTTCTCAAATAATTAATTTTTGAAGTTTAAAATATTTAAAATTAGAAAAACGTTTTTCTTATTTTTTCTAGAAGGTGGCATGTGTTTGATGGCTGAAATCAGATTCTAGACATGTGTAGAAAATAATATAATTATATTATTAATTTATTAAATTTTCTACTTTGGTGTTCTAAGCAATTTCATATAAATAGGGTCTTAGGTTAGAATTGAAAATCACACCGTAAATCAAGTTTTCTCTCTATATTATCGAGTTTATTCTTGTGAGTATTTTGAGTATACTTTGAGTATTGCTATACGGTGCAAGTCCAAGTCATAGCTTTATATCCTGTTTAATTTAAAATCTTGATCTTTCGAGGTAAGGGATATTATTTTTTCGTAATGATATTATTTCTTCAATATCATTATCTTTGAAATGTTGATCTGAAGTTTTATCAAATTTGGAACTTTTTCATGTCTGAGTTCTTATTAATGGGTTCTTATTCATGAGTTACTATTCACGAAGTTCTTATTCATGAGTTCTTTATTCACGAGTTACTATTCACGAGTACTATTAATGAAAGCGTGAAGATGTTTTTGTGGAAATTTCTATCTTTTGGTGTAGAGTTACTATTCACGATATCTGGCCTTATTCAAGTATACTGACACTATTCACGATATCACGATCTTATTCAATCGAAAAATAAAATTTCTTCTTTTCGTCAAAAACATCTATTCGGATCTTAACTTCGATTGTATCCATGTGTTTTGATCATTCTTGAATTTTACACCACTATGATTATTTTTGAGGTATTTTTGGGCGTGGATAAAACCAAGTACGAATCCTTAATCCTTAATCCTTGTCATTTTGTTTCACCGGATTCGTTTCTTAAAAATATTTTTCATCATCCTCGGTCTTAAATGATGATATTATTGAATATCTTTGGCCCAGTAGTGCAAGATGAATGATTTCTGAAGAATATCTTTGGCTGTAGTCAAAGATGAACAGTGTTGAGATGAACATGACCGATTGATTAATATCTTTGGCACAGTAGTGCAAAGATGAGCAGTGTTTAAATGAACATGACCAAATCGATGAATATCTTTGGCTGTAGTGCAAAGATGAATATTTGATTCCGATGCGTATTGATTGATGTTACGGGGATAAAATATTGATGATGGACCGTATTAAATTCATAGATTATAGTAGATTTCATTCTCTACGTAACTCTTCTATGAATTATTATTTCAATTATGAATATTGATCTGAAACTTGTTGCTACATTGTATTCTATCGATTTTTCCTGTTGAAGACTAACGATAATTTGTTGTATATTATCTTAGTCATAATATTCTTTATCGGGCTAGTTGAGCTCACCCTTTTCCTTGTTGTTCCATTTTTCTTCTCGGGAGGCGAGAATGTAGTGTCTACTAGTCGGGGTATGGAATGAAGGTTCTAGAGAGAGTTGTTTAGTAGTCCTCACCATTTTGTAAAATAATGAATCAATAATTATGATGGGGATTTATTTGTGTGTGGATATTGTCTGAAGACAATATTATATTTAAACTCACAATATATATTGTCGTATTTCACACGATATTTGTATTATTGAAGTTGTAGTTTGCTTCTTGCACGTGTATTTGGCGACTCGGAATGGGTGTTGTATACCTATTTTGGGCGTCACATTGTAATATCGAGCTTAGGATATGATCTCTGGCGGAGATCGGGAATAAAACTAGGAGGAGAGAGCGAGTAAATCCTTGCTGCAGTGTGTCTACTAAAGCTTATTTGTTAGTTGGTCAAGATATAGGGATATTATGTGATATATTGATTTCTTAATTAACCCTTATTTTATGGCGGTGATTTGAGAATGTCGTTGAGAATATTAACAATTGGAGCAAATGAGACCGTGGAGATGCTGTACTTCACCAACGAGGAGAAGCGTAACAGCAGTGGTAATGTTCCTCCCGTGAACAACACCAATGAAAGCGAGATGATGAACGAGGGGATGTTTAGAAGCTTTTTACGATTCATGCAAAATCGATTTAGGGAGACTCGTGTTCAAAATACTGAGGAGGAAATGATAGCAATTCACGGGTGGTCACAACCAAGCAGTTGAAAGAGTTGGGACCACCGTAGTTACTGGGAAGCCGGATCCGATTAAAGCGGAGGCGTGGGTCAAACAAATTACCAAGATATTCGATGTCTTGGGATGCACGGAGAAACGAAAGTTCCATTCGCCGCCTTTATGTTAAAATGTGGCGAGGCGATTCTTGGTGGGAATCATGAAGCGTACCCATCCAAATTTGCCTCGGCGTGTCATGGGAGACGCGTTTGAAAGCAGTTCAATAACAAGTACTTCCACGAAAGTATTAAATCATATGAAGGAAGTGGAGTTTATTAGACTAGAAGCGAATAACATGGCGGTGTCCCAAAGACGAGGCGAAGTTCATGGCGGAGTTATCCGTTTGCACCTCATTTGGTGGAGAATGAGGAACGTATGGCGCGATGTTTACGAGAGGTTTGAAACTTGACATACGTCGATTATCTCATTTCTCATAAATTTTCTCTATTCGGATGTTGTCAATGGGGCTCGATTGTTAGAAGCGAGATAACGAAAATACGTTCAACCGAGGGACCATAACCGAGATCATCATCAAGATAGCGATCATCGAATAACGATAACCAAAGGAGAAAGAAGAATACGAACGAATGGCGGTAACCACTCTGGTGGTAATCGTTAGCCATGAAAATAGAAAAGCGAGTCGGAGGAGATTTTAAAAAGAGGAGATTCAACAACGACCATGTGAAGACGCGGCCCAGAGTAACTAGTTTTTAGGGGAGGAGAACGACCACCGGGTCGTATGTTACAAATCTGGGAAAGAGGACATATCATTGGCCCACAACAGCTTTAAGGTATGCTATAATTGTGGAAAAGAAGGACATATCGCTCGAGATTATGCGATATCGAAACCCGATCCAATAACGGAATGGTGACTCAAAAGGATGTCCCGAGAAAAGTCAAAGTCAACGGTTCTTGGAAGAAGCGTTTGTCGTGACCGGTCAAAATGCAAGGAACCCGAACGAAGTTAGCACGGGTTAGTTAATTATAAATTTCTTGAAGTATATACCTTACTAGATATCTCAGTTCTACCCATTCTTTTATCTCTCTTACTTGCGCTCAACGTTTAAACTTGACTCGGAGAAATTAGACTTTGACTTTCTCTGTGGAAACTCCGTTAGGAGAAACATTCATCACATCCATTGCTTATAAATCTTGCTTGATTCAGGGTTGGCACTATCACATTACACGTTAACCTTATTTCTATAGAGATATTTGTTTTGATGTGATTTTAAGGTTAACTACTCATCACGCCGAAATTGATTATTTTAAATAAGGTTGTTAGTTTTCATATTCCTAAGCAACTTGTTATTCAATTCAAGCAATCAAACCATTGTAGTCAAACATTTTCATATCAAGCCATGAAGTCATTCGTTTATTACGGATGTCAAATTTTCTTAGTCCATGTTATGGATTTGAATAAAGACACGTCAGATTTGAATAATATTCCTGTTGTTATTGATTTTTCCCGACGTATTTCAAGAATTTCTTGGCTTACTCCCGATGCCTGATATTAAATTTTGTATCGACTTTGAACCCAGACAAAACTCATTTCTAAAATCTCATATCGAATGGCTCTATTGAACTTCGTGAGTTAAAAATTCAACTATAAATTTGGTACCGAGCCTTTATCTTGTGACTTCCTTTGTGGAATTCACCTAAGCGAACTCTCTGTAGGGGCGTTATATTAGATGCGATAGTAAATCGATAGGTGTCATTGTGACGTCTTATCCAAGATTGGGATATGAGTCACAGCTTGAGAGCAACAACCTAAGTCGATGAATCGAAATACGTAGCTTTACAGGCTTAGTTGGTTATTATCAGAGATTCGTTGAAGGATATTCTCGAATCGCTATTCCATTAACGCAGCTGACTCGTAGAGATACAAAATTCGAATGGAGCAAGGAATGTGGGAAGAGCTTCGAAGAACTCAAGAGGAGACTCATTTCAGCACATGTTCTGATCATGCCATCCTGGAAAAGCGAACGTGGTAGCTGACGCGATGAGTAGAAGATCATATGCGGGAACGAGTGCGATGATGTCAAGTATACGCATAGAGCCAACTTTAATAGAAAAAGTTAAGATTGCTCAAGCCACCGACTCGGAGCTGATGCGTATGAAGAAGAAAAAGTACAAGAAGGAGCTATTCCTAAGGCGAGAATTGATGAAGAAGGAATACTTGAGTCCACTCTGACTTTGTGTTCCTAACGACTCGATTTGAAGTACAAGATTATGATGGAGGCACACAATCGCCATTTGCAATCCATCCTGAAGTACTAAAATGTATCGTGATCTTGACATACATTTTGGTGGAACAATATGAAGAGAGAGATTGCAAAGTTTATCTCGATGTGTTTAACTTGCCAACGTGTAAAAAGTGAAAGCATCTTGTACCTAAGGGTCCGCTTGCAACCACTTGAGATTCCTGAATGGAAGTGGGAACACATTACTATGGATTTCAGATTCGGGTCTTCCTACGGTTTCTCAAGGCATCAATGCTATTTGGGTTATTGTTGATAGATTAACCAAGTCCGCTCATTTCTTTGCCGACACGGAGACTTATTCCTTTGAACGTCTTGCTAGTATATACGTGAATGAGATTGTGAGGTTGCATGGCATGCCCGTATCCATAGTTTTGATCGTGACCCAAGATTCACTTCAAGATTTTGGGTTAGCTTGCAAAAAAGCTATGGGCACGGATTCTGATTAGGTTGGCATATACCATCCTCAAACGGATGGGCAATCGTAAGGACTACTCAAACTCTTGAAGATATATTAAAACTCGTGTCCTAGATTTCAAAGGAAGTTGGGATAAGTACTTGCCATTGGTGGAATTCTCATACAACAATAGTTATTAAACAAATATAGGCATGGTTCCATTCAAGCATTATATGGACAAAATGTCGTTCTCAATATGTTGGGATGAGGTGGGTGAAGCAACATTGTTGGGACCCGAGTTAGTAAGTATGACTAATGATTCGACAAACGATACAAATGGCACAAGATCGACAAAAAGAGTTATCGCGGATCTTCATTGAAAAGGATGTGGAATTTAATGTAGGGGATCATGTATTGTTGCGAGTTGCTCCCATGGAAGGTGTTACAAGATTTGGGAAGAGAGGAAAGCTCAATCCATGATTTATTGGTCCATTTCAAATTCTTGACCGAGTAGGAAATGTAGCCTATAGACTTACGTTACCTCCGAGTATGTCTCATATTCATAATGTGTTTCACATATCATACTTATCAAATATGTGAAAGACCCGAACCACGTTATTGAGTTAGAACCGGACGAGATAGCCAAGACTTAACGTATGAGGAGGTACCACAAGATTTTGGATAGGAAGGAGCATGTCCTACGCCAAGAAAGGTCATACCACAAGTTAAAGTTTTGTGGAGGAATCATGCTATAGAGGAAACGACCGGAATTGAAACGGAAATGAAAGCGAGGTATCCTCACCTTTTGAAACAACAGTACGTCGTCAATTTCGAGGGACGAAATTTCATAAGGAGGAGGTTGTAAGACCTCAAATTTTTTTAAATAAAAAGAAATTTCCTTTATTTATTATTTTGAAATAGTAAGGGTTGATTTGATTAATGTGGATAGTTAAGGGTTAAATATGCAAATATTTCAAAATAAGAAAGTGGTTATAAAATATTCATTGTTGTTTGTGGAATATTCGTTTGGTCGTGGAATATTAAATGCGATTAGGAATATTCGTATGCTGACCACGCAGCCATGTGTGTGGGCCCCCATAACTGAAAGCGATTGGATGAAGAAAACGACAAATATAAGTTGTTTTTAAATAACTTGGCGTAGTTATTCACAGATTATCTTGTTTAATACCCTGGGTTAAAACACACTAATACGCTGCTGTCTGGCGTTGTTGAAGATAGCTTTGCAGTATTGCACCAATTATTGATTCTTACGTAAGAAGGCACTACTCAATAATGGTTACAGAATTACTTTATTCAATATTTTATCGAGTTAATAATTGTCTTTGCGTTGATATTTTATATTGTTGTTGTTTCAATAATTGTCATTACACAAGATCTTTCATTATCGGCTAATAATTCATATTATCTAATAATATTATTAGATAACATTATTGGCAATGTCTAGAAAGTTACATCTAAGGAGAGGTTTGAATCACCTAATTAAGGCCACCAAGAAGAAGAAATTCTTATCTGAAAGCCCCTCTTCCCTGGAACCTACTGGTTGTCAATATTGTGATTCGTAATATTATTTGTGAATAATTAATTATTGATTTATATGATGAGGAAAATATTGATTTTATGCGGATATAGATGGAGAAAATTTTAAAATGACAATTGTTGAAAATTAATATTTTATCTTTTTCGATAAAATAATTCATTTAAATATATTATTTTAATAATATATTAACGGTGATATTTTTACAACGAATGTGGGATATATGAGTATACGAGGAGGAAGAGTATTTTTTGTTGCAATAAATGTTTAAAACATGTTAAACATGCTCATGGACCCCATTTATTGACCCGAAATTTGATTATAGCACCGTAAAATTGCCCGCTTGTGGATTTTTGGTCAATTTACGATTGGAATTTGGAAAACTTTCTTCTCGCAAAGTTGTAGAGAATTGAATTTCCTATAAAAACTCTCGAGATTCGAATTTTCTGATGAAAGGGCTATTTATTATGAATTATTGAAGTTCAAGTCAAAATAATTGATTTTTGAAGTTTAAAATATTTAAAATTAGAAAAACGTTTTTTCTTATTTTTTCTAGAAGGTGGCATGTGTTTGATGGCTGAAATCAGATTCTAGACATGTGAAAATAATATAATTATATTATTAATTTATTAAATTTTCTGCTTTGGTGTTCTAAGCAATTTCTATAAATAGGTGCTTGGGTTAGAATTGAAAATCACACCGAGCTCAAGTTTTCTCTCTCTATATTATCGAGCGTATTCTTGTGAGTATTTTGAGTATACTTTGAGTATTGCTATACTGGTGCAAGTCCAAGTCATAGCCTATATCCTCAGGTGTTTCATTTTAAAGTCTTGATCTTTCGAGGTAAGGGATATTATTTTTTCGTAATGATATTATTTCTTCAATATCATTATCTTTGAAATGTTGATCTCAAGTTTTATCAAATTTGGAACTTTTTCATGTATGGGGTTTACTATTCATGGGTTACTATTCATGAGTTACTATTCACGAGTTACTATTCATGAGTTCTTTATTCACGAGTTACCATTCATTCAAGTACTATTCATGAAGTCGCGAAGATGTTTTTGTGGAATTTTATCTTTTGGTGTCGAGTTACTATTCACGTGATACGGCACTATTCACGATACTCTGACTATTCACCTTAAAAAATAAAATTTCTTCTTTTCGTCTAAAACATATCTATTCCTCGATACTAACTCGATCAGATCCATGTTTTGATCATTCTTGAATTTTACACCACTATGATTATTTTTGAGGTATTTTTGGGCGTGGATAAAACCAAGTACGAATCCTTAATCCTTAATCCTTGTCATTTTGTTTCACCGGATTCGTTTTTAAAAATATTTTTTCATCATCCTCGGTCTTAAATGATGATATTATTGAATATCTTTGGCCTCAGTAGTGCAAAAATGAATGATTTCAAGAATATCTTTGGCTCAGAAGGCAAAGATGAACAGTGTTGAGATGAACACGACCGATTGATTAATATCTTTGGCACAGTGAGTGCAAAGATGAACAGGTGTTTAAATGAATATGACTTAATCGATGAATATCTTTGGCCGTAGTGCAAAGATGAATATTTGATTCCGTATGCATATTGATTGATGTTACAGGATAAAATATTGATGATGGACCGTTAAATTCATAGATTATAGTAGATTTCATTCTCTACGTAACTCTTCTATGAATTATTATTTCATTATAATATTGATCTCAAACTTGTCATTCATCAGTATTCTATCGATTTTTCCTCGTCAAGACTAACGATAATTTGTTGTATATTATCTTAGTCATAATATTCTTTACTTGGGCTAGTTGAGCTCACCCTTTTCCTTGTTGTTCTATTTTTCTTCTCGGGAGGCGAGAATGTAGCGAAGTACTAGTCTGGGTATGGAATGAAGGTTCTAGAGAGAGTTGTTTAGTAGTCCTCACCATTTTGTAAAATAATGAATCAATAATTATGATGGGGATTTATTTACGTGTGGATATTGTCTGAAGACAATATTATATTTAAACTCATTAAGATATATTGTCGTATTTCACACGACATTTGTATTATTCAAGTTGTAGTTTGCTTCTTGTACCATGTATTTGGCACTCGTAATGGGTGTCAGGTATACCTATTTTGGGGCGCCACAATATATATATCTAAGAAATGAAAATGGTACCTAATGCAGCAACGATCCTCGTCCCACTTCTTCCAAGACAATCTTTGACTAAGGGTGGGTATTTCGTTATATAACCGAATCGAATAAATTATTCTTGTTATAACCAAAACCAAAAATAACACACTTTTGATATCTCTAATCGATATCCAAAATAGTAGATAATCCGAATAACCGAATTATCGATTTATTATTCTATTATTCTATTAATAACCAAAATGAAAATAATATATACAACATATTATCAAAGATAAAAATCTCATTACCGTAAAAAGAAAAAAGAAAGCCACGATTTAACATAGATTAGCATTAACAATGTTTAATACTGCATAAAACTTTGACAATTTGATTTATGAGCAAACGAAAGATATAATCTTTCAATTTCCCATACACAAATTCTGATCTAAAACGGAACAACTAACCAAACCAAATTATTAATGGCAATTCAATTTCAAAACACCACACCGAAAATATAGAACTGGATCAGATCTAAAAGACCACAACGAAAACAAAAAATAGAATTGGATCAGATCTAAGAGTCCTTCCAGAACTGGATCCCACTTTCTTAATGGCCTTCACCACATCCAATCCCTCTACAACTTGACCAGACACCACGTCTTTCCCTGCTCAAATGATCGAGATGAAATAGCTTGTTCAAAATTTGAGATGAAAGAAAAAGAAAAGAGGCAAAGTGGCGAGAGAGGCAAGAGGCTAAGAGATTTGGGATTTGGGATGAGAGATGATAGAGGCGAGTGGCTGAGATGAGTTTGGGTAATGAAAAGGGTTTAAGTGCAGACAGCTGGACAGCAGACTTAGCCCACTTGGGTGAATAGAATAGATAAGTATAAAATTATTATTTTTAATTAATAAATTCGGTTATTCGGAATTTCAGATATCCGAATAGTTAGATTTTTACACCCGAAACCGAATATTGAACGAAAAATTGGATATAACAAAATTAGAAAAAAAACCGAATAACTAAAATAATTTGGTTTAAAAAATTCGATTTTGTTCGATAATTCGATTTACCCGTTTTTTGCTCACTCCTAATGCTGACCCTGAAATACATGTGAAACTAATAGTGCATCACAAATTTTCAAATTAAATTGACTTTGAAAAGTCAATAATAATCTTATGATTTAAAATGGAGGGAGTATATCACAAATTTTCATCATTAAATGATGCATGAAAAATTGCAAACAATTTTATATGTATCCATTTAAATTTCAAGGTCAGACGCGACATATTAAATTTCAAATTGATGTGAATTATTTAATTTTAATTTATATAATCATTATAATATAGTATATAATATATAATAAAAAAAAAAAAAATTATTTTATTCTAAATTTTTATGAAGTTTGACTTTAAAAAGTTAAATTATTTCTCTAATTTTAAAAAGAAAGAATTAGTTCTTTTATCGACTTTTAAAAGTCAATTTAAAATATTTTCAAACTTAAAATTGAGACGACTCATTAAAATTTATAAAATAATAGAATTTGCACCGAATAATACTTTAGTTTACTATATTTATCATTATTTTGTTAATTAATTTTAAATTTAAAAATCTAATAAATTAATTTTCAAAAATCAATAATACGGAATATGAGAGTATTTTACTTTATCATGAATACTACTCCCATGTATCTTATTCTCTCACACAACACTTGACATTAATCAGTAAGTCTTGGCAGCCAGATTTATTGGATAGGAAAATGAGACATTTTTAGTTTTTTTTTGTTGGTTGTGACTCTCAAAAAATGTATAGTATTTATTTCAATAACTTTTTTTACAAAATATAGTGTTTTAGGTGTACAAAAACAGGTGTAATCTGTATAACCCTATTTTTATATATGTATCCAAATTACACCTAAAACACTATATTTTGTAAAAATTCTTATTGGAATAAATACTATACATTTTTTGATGAGTCACAAAAAAAACCAAAAATGTCCAATAAAAATGTCCATGTAGAATGACTCGACATTAATATATAGTTCTTGTTGTCACCATCAAAAACTGCCTCACATTATGGGGGACGTTAAAAAAAACACAGCCGGTACTAGCTGTGCCGGCTGGTGTTTTTTAATAATAAAAATTTATTTTGTTTAAATATACTGACAATATGTTGACCATGTAGGGCCCTTTTATTAAAATAAAAGCCAGTACAACTTATGTTTATGTTTAGGCACAACAAGCTGTGCCGGTTGGGTATAATTTATGTTTCAATCTAAGCTTTCCAATAAGTTGATCAACGGTCCGAAAAAGGGTTGTTAGAACAATGTCCATGGCAACCGGATGCCATTAATGGAATCCCATATATATATATATATATATATATATATGGGACCGATCTATAACCAGCGTTTTAAATTTAAAGTTATCTTTACAGCAAATTGTGACCATCGTGACCATCTAATCGGAGATCTGTAAATGAATGGTCACGATTTATCATAAGAATAACCTTAAATTTATAATTTATCTGTAAATGAATGGTCATATATATATATATATATATATATATATATATATATATATATACCGATCTATAATATATATATATGGAATAGAATCTTTTAAATTTAAAGTTATCTTTACAACAAATTGTGACCATCTAATCGGAGATCTCGTGACCATCTAATCGGAGATCTATAAATGAATGGTCACAATTTATCGTAAGAATAACCTTAAATTTATAATTTATCTGTAAATGAATGGTCACTATATATATATATATATATATATATATATATATATATATATATATATATATATAGGGTATTCATCCATGGCAAACGTTTGCCATGGACACTATTCAGCAAACAAGTTGATTACCGTTGATCTGGACAATGGAAGGCTGAGATTGGTCAACTTTTTTCCTCCCCGCCAGCTACTGACTTGTGGCGGCGATCTTCTTTTTTTTGTCCGTTTGCAAATTACATTACTTCCCCTAACTTATAATACATATACGCCGCTTGAGGCAATATGGGCATTACTTTAATGATCAAGGGTATTTCGAATTTCATTGAGAACATGTGCCTAAAGATGATAACTTAAGTCCAGGGAACTCTATAAATATCTCTTCCATTCTAGGAAGGAGGAGGACTCTTTTGGTAGCTTAAGGCTCGAGATTCCACCTAAAAGCACTAATAAGATTCAACACTCTCTCAACTCAAGAATCAAGAAGGCTCTTGGAATCCCAATAACCCTAACACGGTTTCCGGATTCTAGGGGTTCTGCCACGCTTCGTTGGAGTAATCGCCCACCTGTCATTCTCCCCTCTACAATCAATCAATCAATTCCGTATTCTTTGTGGATTTCTCTCCTCCTCAGCCAACACGAAACCCTAACCCTATCAAGGCGCGATTTCCTTGTCCACAATGATAAATTTATCTTTTATAATAAAATAAATTTATCTTTTATAATAAAAGATAAAATTAATTTATTTTATTATAAAAGATAAATTTATTTTATTATAAAAGATAAATTTATGTTTTTATAATAAAAGATAAATTTATTTTATTATAAAAGATAAATTTATCTTTTATTCAAACTTATCTTATTTTTACATTATGTATTTATAAAAATAAGTTTATCTTTTATTCAGACTTATCTTATCATTATCTTTTATTTTTATATTATGTATCATTATCTTATCATTATCTTTAATTTTTATATTATGTATCATTATCTTTTATTTTTACATTATGTATACATAAATATAAACTTATCTTTACATAGCCATATGGGCCATATGGGTGGGACTCACACTCGCCACATGACTTGTGCAATGCAGCATGTATTATAAGTTAGGGCGAAATGTAATTTGCAAACCACAAAAAGGAAAAGGGATCATTGCTACAAAGTCGTAGCTAGCAGGAGAAAAGTTGATCAATCTCACCTTCCATTGTCCGTCCATCAACTGTGAATCAACTTGTTTGTTGACAAGTGTCCATGGCAAACGTTTGCCATGGATGAATACCCATATATATATATATATATATATAGCGGATCGGTCCTAACTCTGGACTCGATTAAAATACGCATCTATATTTTTATTTTTATTTTTACTTTTTTAAAACAACTAATTTTTTTTTATATTTTATGAATCGAAATTTTTCATATCATAGTTTTGGGTGTGATTTGAATACATAACAAAATACGATATGTAGTGCATATGCATATGTGTTTTGTTATATGTATCCAAATCACACCCAAAATATCAGATATGAAAAATTTCGATTCCATAAAATATTTAAAAAAATTAGTTGTTTTATAAAAAAAAAAAAAAGGTCCAAAGTAGATTAAAATCAGGGAGTCCAGACGGAACCTACTTTTCTCTCTCTATATATATATATATATATCTATCTAATAAAATACAAATGATTTTGAATTTCCCGTTCATTCAATAAATCATCTGGACCGTTCAAAGTTTAAGATAAATCACACCGTCCATATAGTGCCGGAGGCACGGGACCCAACTAGTATATATATATATATATATATATATATATTTTATGTAGTAATGAAGTCAAATGTGACCAAGTGAAAAAAAAGGACATCCCAATCCGAAAGTGTAAAGTGAGAGGACACACCCATTAGAGTAATTTTTAGAGATCAAATGAATTATAAATGACCACTATGAATAAGTTTATCAATATACATTTTGTATAATATATATTGCATACATTTTGTTTAATATATATTTTGTTTTATCTATCATTTTACAAGAATCACTTTATTTTTTGGGATCAAAGAGTAAAATATTTGGGTTCCAAACCCTAATCCAAAACTAGATATAGTCAAAACGGCAATGGACTCTAGGACACATCACCTGATCGAGGACCCTACCCAGACATACAACCTATTTAGGGTTTTGTCTAACATATATAAGCATTCCAAGGTGCAAACCTGGAATTTGACAACCACTTGTTGAAGACGCTTCGGAAGGGAGTTCGACATCACCACATATGGCTAATCAACAACAAACCAACGCAGAAGGCAAGGCGAGGATGCGGTGTGGAGACCGGATGAATGTCAGGTAAGAATCAAGATGCTCAAGGCATCAAGGAAGTACGAGAAGGGCAAGGGATGATGATGGCCATGATGCTGAAATGCAAAGGAAGCAAGAGGAGATGGGGAATTTCACATGCCAGCCGATGCAGATTCCTACTTTTAAGGTCATGTTCCTGTGAAGTTCGCAGGGAACAGGTAGGAGTGGAAGACAACATCAATGGCAAAGAACAACAAAGAGATCCAGATTGTCACCGCCTCGACGGAAAAGTCAATCGGTTCCAATAATCAACTTGAGGCTAAAGACAAAGGGCGACGTACACAACTTAGGTTGAAGCAAGCCAACCTCGCATAAACATCATCCCAACTGCTTCTCCCATCAATTTCACAGTGCAAATGCCAACCATTCCGTGCAATGTCCAAATGAAAGTGAGCCAAAGAATCGCCACCAAAGGCTAACTTTGCATGATGCAAGTGTGCATCAACCAATCTCTACTACCATACACACTGGCCGAAACAACAAAGATATCTCAACACCCCAGAGAGTTCACACCACGAGCCAGTATGTGACGAAGGATTATATGATCGATGTGATCAATCAACTTCGTAGGCAGATATCTCGACCCTCGGAGTTGGACTTTACTCCGCCTTACCCGACACACATTCGGAGGCAACCTTACCCGATAGGGTATATCGAGCATCCCCCGCAATTTCCAAAATACAACGGGGAGAAAGGAAATGCCAGGGAACATATTGCCAGGTTTGTAGAGTCGATGTCTCCGTGGCTGGGATATGATGAAATGAACAACCACAACTTGTTGATGCGGGAATTCAACAAAACTTTGACAGATAATGCCTTCAGTTGGTACTACAATTTGGAGAAGGGGTCAGTCCATGATTGGGATGACCTAAAATTATAATTTTTTAAGAAATTTTTCTATGTGCAGAAACAGGTAACCATTGTAGAACTCATGCGGTTCAAATAGAAGCCGAATGAGGAGCTATCAGATTATGTTGACAGGTTCAAGGCCCAGGCACAGAAGTGTGCAGAGCCGATTGAAGAAAAGAACCTGGTCAGCATTTGCAACAATGGTGTCTTAGATTCCTTCAAGCCCCACCTCATTACCAAGGCTTGTGATTCCTTCAAGAACCCTCTCGACTTTTTCGCACAAGACTTGGGAGGAATCATAACACCGCCCACTAGCCACGCGATTTGCTATAATGGAGGGCAAGAGGACAAAGAATCGTGGCTTTGGTGACTCTCACCAAAAACAACAAGGGGCAAGAGGAGAAGCATGAGAAAAATTTTGATCGAAATAAAGGAAGGCCTGGAGATAAATATGCAAGAAAGTCGGTCCCGGAGGCTATCACATGCAGTGAGAAAGCATTCAGGGGTCTATACGAGCAATGGATTGAACATGGGGTGGTGAAACCCCCAAGGCCTAGATTTGCAGTGACGGAGGAAATGAAGAGAAGGCCAGAATTCTGTGTATTCCACCAATACGCGGGACACTCAATTATGGATTGCTATAGCCTGCGTAGGATATTCCAATGAGAAACTGGCAAATGGGGAGATTGAACAGGGAAAGGAAAACAGTGTTCATAACAAGCCGTTGCCAAATCATAAGGGGAAAGAAACATGCAACACTGTTATCCACAACACAATCCTAGAAGTGGAGATGATGGTGGAAGAAAAGGAGGAGTGTGACCCAGGCCTGCAGGTGACGGCGTTGATGAATGGGCCCAAATTCAGAAATTTTTTTAATCAGATAGGGTTGGCCAAGGAAGCAAGGATTGAGGCAACCAGGGCAATCATTAAGGCCGCCGAGACACAGGAGACTTGCATGGCCATAAGTAAAGGATTTGTGAAGACGATGGAGGAAGAAGTAAATAAGATATCTTTCTCTAAAGCTGATAGAGAGATAAGATACCCGCACAATAGACCACTATATGTGATAGTGGTAATCAATGGCATCGAAGTGCGGAGTGCGTTCATTGACAATGGAGCATCTGTAAATATTATACCCTACACCATGTTCAAACGGTTAGGCCTGCCAGAGAAAAAGATAGTGAAGGAACAAATAAACATTACAGGATTCGCTAACCAGAGCACAAGAACCCTGGGACACATCAAGGTAGACATGCAAGTTGGAAAGATTCGAGGGCCTGTAATGTTCCATGTTGCAGAGGTAGATGCAAAGATACCATGTCTTCATTGGGAAGGGCTTGGCAAAATGACTATGGGTGGTACCTCGCCTTTTTTCAAAATTCTGAAAGCTATCTGGAAAGGGAAAGAAGTGAAGGTACCAGCAACTCGGAATCCCTTTGGACCAGAGGAGGCACACATCACCGAAGCAACTTTCTTTGATGATGTCGCTGAAGTGGGAGAGAACCAGATCGTGAGGCCTGATTCCTTAAGAGTAGCAAGCTGGAAGGAAGTACAGGAAGATAAGTTTGTACCTGCAGAAAAAGTGAAGAAAAAGACCTCGGAACATGGAGAATGTTCCAAAAAAATGAAGCCAGTAGTAGTGGACTTGGAGAAGAAAGGAAGAGAAGAGAAGAAAAGGCCAGCAGATCCTGAAGATGCCAGAAATATAATAAATGCCAAGCGGATAACACAGTCTGAGGATGGCCAAAAGGCAAAATGGGAGAGGGTTGTAAAACCCGACGGAAAGGTAGTGTTTCGATTGTGACGGTGCAAGGGGGAAGAGCCCAAAGAAGCGTGCAAACCCAACGGCTCAGGAGGTGTCCCCACTCCAAAGAATAATGAAGAAGAAGAAGTTGTACAATGTAAGGTAGAACCACCTCGAATGCTTTGAGGATAGGCCAAAACCTCAACAAAATGAATTAGAAAAAGTTGATTTGGCAACAGATGGAGGAACGCCAAGACCGAATTATGTCAACAAGGAGCTTGAGGATAACCAAAAAGAGGAACTCATACAACTATTGCGAGAGTATAGGGACGTCTTTGCTTGGAATTACGACGAGATGCCCAAATCGACAAAGATCTTATGGAGCACAATCTAAACATAAGCCCGGAATGAAGCCAATTAAAGCAAGCACCTCGCAACTATGCACCAAGTCGAAACCCAAATAAAGGAAGAAATCAAAAGTTGTTTGGAAGTAGGGTTCATCAAGTCGATCCAACATCCAACATAGCTTTCCAAAGATCGTATCTCTGAAAAGAAATCAAATGGATGACTACGAATATGTGTGGATTTCGTAGACTTGAACAAGGCACGCACAAAGGACATGTATCCATTACCCAACATGTACACTTTGGTAGATGTAACATTAATCATGAGATGATGTCATTCATGGACGGGTTTGTGGGTTACAATCGATAAAGATGTCCATAGAAGATGCAGAATCGACAAATTTTCATACCCCCGCTTTGGAATTTCTACTATGTAGTAATGCCATTCGGGTCGAAGAATGCGGGGGCAACTTATCAAATGGCAATGCATGCCATATTTCATGACATGATTCATGATATAGTGGAGGACTATGTGGACAACATAGTGGTGAAATCCAAAAAGGCGACAACTCATGTGGAGGACTTGAGGAAAGTGTTTGAGCGATGCCGAAGGTATAAGTTGAGGATGAATCCGAAGAAGTGCGCCTTTGGAATGACGGGTGGAAAATTATTGCGCTTCTTAGTGCACAACAGAGGTTTAGAGGTGGACCCAAGCAAGGCAAAAGCAGTTACAGAGATGCCCCCACCAAAGACGCAAAAACAATTGAAGATCTTCCTAGGGAAGGTCTCGTACATGAGAAGATTCATGCCAGCATTAGCTGAAGTCACAGAACCTTTCGGCAAATTGCTAAAAGGAAAGGCACAATGGGACTGGGGGCAAGACCAACAACAGGCCTTTGAGAAGGTAAAAAGAATTTTATCTTCAGCACAAACGATGGTAGTGCCACAAAGAGGAATGCCATTACAGTTGTACATCACATCTACCAAGAAGTCTATAGGAGGATTGATCACGCAAGAGGTGGATGGAGAAGAGAAACTTGTGTATTACATTAGCCGGATAATCAGAGGACCGAAAACCAGGTATTCAAAAGTGGATATGCATTGCCTAGCGTTGGTGTTCATTCATGTGAGTAAAATGCGGCATTATTTTCTAGCATACATCAAGTAAAGATTGCAATAAAAAAATGATCCAATCGTGATACCTATTGACTAGGCCAACATTAGTAGGGAGACCGCCAGATGGATGATGATTCTTCTGCAATATACGACATCAAGTGTGTAACACCAAAGGCAATCCGATTGTCAAGCCTCGCGCACTGCTTAGCTCAATTTCCAAATGGAGAATATGAACCCCTTCCGAGGATCTTCCCAGTGGAGAAGTAGAATCAATCGACTTGATGGATGAGGACCCGTAATGGTGGAGTTTGGCTTTTGATGGATCATCTACGTAAGGTAAAGGCGAGTAGGAGTGGTGTTGACCACCAAAGAAGGAAATGAAATATCCTTGTCATACAAATTGGAATTCCTCGCACAAATAATGAAGCGTAATATCTGCGCGTTCATACTAGGATTGTTGGCGTACCAAGAGTCAGGAGCCAAATATCTTACAAGAAAGGGAGATTCAAACCTTATAGTCAAAGCAGAGAGAGGCCAATTCGGAGTGAAGGAACTTATCTTGGCGCCATATCGAACTGTAGTGCAAAAGGTGATGGAAGCTTACAAGAAGGTGGTGATTGAATATGTGCCAAGAGGACAAAATAAACAACCTGATGCACTAGCAACAGAAGCATCTCGAGTCTATGTCCAAGGGGAAGATTTGGATGTGAAGGTAATGAAGAGAACCCACCCAACCACTCTGCTAGACTTGTTCCCCAAAGACATGAAAGACGATTGAGATATGACATCTCCCATCAATTGCAAAACACAAAGGAAGGAACAATACCAATCGTGGAGCTACTGTATACAACATCATCAAAGGTGTCTTGATCACAAAGAAGCGATGGTGTATCACACGATGCTTGGGGAGGTAAGAAGTAAGTAAAGTCTTGCATCGTGCATACGAAGAGAATCATGCGGTTTGCAGACATAGTCTCAGATCGTAGGTTGCAACGCCAAGGGTATTATTGGCCTGAAATGAAGAAGGAAGCAGATGCCCTACAACGCCACTGTGTTTCATGCCAAGAATACCCTGGGGAGGATGAATGCGCTTTCATTGATGACATAGTGGATTGGCGAATTCTTTATGTGGACTTCTTACAAAGCGGGACTCTTCCGACCGAAAAGAAGGATGCAATTATAATAAAGAGGAAGTCGCAACGATTCTTCTTACAAAATGGAGAATTATTCAGAAGAGGTTTCAATGTCAAGCCCCTACGGTGTCTAGAACTAGGCGAGGCCAAAGATTTGGTTTATCAAATGCACAAGGATGAACATTAAGGGGGAGCCAAGTTGTACAAATAACTTATTGATCATGGTTACTATTGGCCAAAGATGGAAGGAGATTGTATAGAATTTGTCAAAAAGTGCCATATTTGTCAAATACATGGAAACTTGATACATGCTCCCGCCATGGATTTGCACACCTTAGCAACACCATGGCCATTTCATACATGGGGAATAGATCTTATAGGTCCTATACACCCTAATTCTAAGGGCAACATATGGATTTTAACTGCCACCGAGATGTACACAAAGTGGGTGGAAGCCATACCCTTGAAGAAGGCCACGGGACCAGCAGTGGCAAATTTTAACAAGGAGCACATCATTTGCCATTTCGGGATCCCAAAGATCATTTTGTCGGACAATGGAACCCCCTTCATCAATAGGGACATCAAAAGTCTAATGGAAAGATACAAGGTGAAACATTACAAATCATCACCCTACTACCCGAAAAGCAACGGACAAGCAGAAGCGACAAACAAAACTTTGATAAAAATCTTATCAAAAACCTTAGACGATCATCCGAAGAAATGGGCAGAACAACTACCAATAGCATTATGGGCATATCGAACTTCAAAAAGAAAGCCTACAGGCGAAACCCCATACGCTTTGGTTTATGGTGAAGAAGCTTTCTTACCCGCCGAAATAGAAATACCTTCGGCTCGAATGAGACTTCGAAGCTTAGTCGAGGAAGAAAGCCGACCAGCTGCCCTAGAGGCCTTAGCCGACTTCCGAGACAAGGCCAAAGAAAAGCTTGAATTGCATCTACCACGAAAGATCATGACGACAATAATACAATACATGGCGGTACCACGATAAATTCTGGTGGGAGATCTGGTCCTCAAAACGGTAACTCAAGTTATGAGGGGGACCCCAACCACCAAATTTTACCCCAAATGGGAAGGCCCGTATAGGGTACGAGAGATCTCTGAAAACGGGTATTGCAAGATATCTTGTGTGGGATCAGATGCTGTCTCAGGCCCATTAAACTTGAAATGGGTAAAGAAATATTACACATGAGAAGATCATCACAAAAGTTATACTTTCAACTTCAAAAGTAATCGAGGCACCTGAATCACAGCCCTCAGAAGTTACACTTTCAACTTCAAAAGTGATCGAGGTACCTGACTAACAGCCCTCGAAAGTTACACTTTCATCTTCAAAAGTGACTGAGGCACCTGAGTATAAGCCCTCAAACCCGAAAGTTACACTTTAACTTTAAAAGTGGAGAACGTTATGCTTTATTCGACAAAAGCAAGAAAGTTACACTTTATCTCTAAAAGTGGCAAACGTTATGCTTTCTTCGATAAAAACAAGATTTACTATGTGAAACGTTATGCTTTTCGTTAAAAGCAATTTTTTATCAATAAATTGACAAACTTTCACTTATACTTGAATGTTTTAATTTTCTTACAAAAAAGTATAAATTCAAGTGTTGGTTTGTGAATAATATATATATATATATATATATATATATATATTTGACAAAATTCATGTTTTCTTATAATACCTATTGTTGTCTTGGAATATTAATTTGAATAACTTGAGATTCAATGATAAATATTGAGTTTTAAGGAATCATTCAAATTAAAGGCAATCAACAAGGTTAAAGAAACCACATTTTGATAAATGAAATATGTGTAAATGAGTTTCTAAAACAGGAAATCAAAAAAAAAAACTACTACAATAAGTTATGATCTAAAGGTCAATACATATCAAAATGAAGAGGAGTCACAACTAAAGCTTCCAAGTCAAGAATTCAAAGATCTCGAATATTAAGATATTGCAACTTTCAAATCCCCTAACCCGCTTGAGTAATGACTCTAAGTCCCATACACGACACTCTACCTCCTGAAGTTTTGCCTCTAGATCCCGGTACCGGGCCCTCTAAATCTTGAGACTCGATCTTCAATTTGTTTCATGGCTTCATCAAGCTCGTAAAGTCAAGACCGAAAATGATTCATCTTCACACTTACGCATGTTGAACCTCCTCGAACGTAGTGAAACAAGATTAAAACTCGACTTGAGAAGATCCAACCTATCACGAAAAGGAGATATGTCAACACCTACTACCGCAAGGTCATCTACATCATCGCTAAACTTCTTCAAGTCCTCAACTCATAAGGAATATAAAGAAAGAGTATGCAACCCAAGAACAAGGCCTCATGAGTGATCTAGAAGAGGGTTTGGGTGGAAGTTGTCTTAATAATCACCCGATCAAGAATCATGGAACCGAGGTAGAGACGCCTCCGCACTTTCCCGACTAGAAGACGATATCCGAAACCCTCCAAGAAACAAGATCCCCACTTGATTGAAGGAAGCTCTGGCAGAGCTACTTTAGAGGCCACCATAGAATCTGTTGAGACCGGGGATGGAGGAGTCGAAAGATGTTGTACGGCTAAGGATTCCTCGAAGCCTCGGTCACCGGAGGATAACCAAGGCCACTATATACGAGTGGGCAACATCCGAATGGAGAACAACAAATAACGCGAAAATGCCTCTCAACCGCAAAGGCAAATCTTTCATCTTTTCGCTCGAAAACAAGATGTCAAAGCACAATATATTATAAAGAAAAGAAGAAGGAAATTCAAGATAAATCATTTGTGGATTAAAGAAGGATACTCACAATATAGTCAATGGAAAAGGAGTCGAGATGCCACGTAAAGGGAATGTCATCCAACCCACCCAAAGTACTATCAACAATGCCCTTCCGAGCAATCACCAACCCTAGAATCCTTTCTGGGGGATGAACATCACCAACAGCTTTGAAATGATTCTCCCTCGGGGTAGTAAGAGTCTCATCAACATCTTCGCACTCATCATGAGAAGCGAGCATAGGAAGGTTTGAAGAAATTGTCAGATCACCCACAACAAGACTCGAGCTCACATCGACATAAAGTATCCTTAGCATCCGACTAACATAATCGTCATGAGGAGTAGAGGACTCAATATCAACAAGGATAGGTTGACTGCTCACGACTAAGGAAGCCACCGCATGAAGCCTCATTTATAAGTACTATATATTAACCCAAGAGGAACATCATCATCATCATCTTCATCGACCACTCGGTAACTCTAAAATAAAAAATAAAGGAAATAATTACTCAATGATATGTGAAAGCAGTAATACAAGGGATGAAAGAAAAATGAGAATAGTACGACAAATTACCAAATTTCTACGGCGCTTCTTGATCGGATCCTCGGCTGTCGGGATACTAGGGTCAACATTATCAAGGGGGCGTTTTGCTAATGGCTTTATGATAAGCCTGATAGAGGACGAATCGATTGGAACCACGACGAAGCAATAGGAGGAGCTATCTCGTAATCAAGAGTAGTAGAGCTGCCTCGCTTTTAGAACGAATAACTCTCATCTCCTCGGCATCAGAGGACCCCTGGGGAGGAGCTAGAGAGGACACCCGAAACGGAGCCCGTGGTGGAAGACTCCTGGAAGTAGTGGGAACCTGTGATGGAATGATCTGCTTAGGGGGAGACGACTTAGGCATCAAAATGTCACGCTCAGCCAACCGGCTACTGGCTGGCCAAAGTGCTGAGCGAACATTGGGCTTGGGAGAGCATAGCAGCCGGCCCCATTGAAGACGTTGTGGAATAGAGACTGGCAATGAACAAATCAAGGTATCATCCTCCCATCTTTTAAGATTGACTTGCCAGTAATTACGTTCTCCAGTAGTATATCGCCCGCTCCGGGAGTCATCTGGTATGACAAAAGGAAAGGATCTATAGGGATTACTTGATAGCCTCAGAAATGCCCATGTAAAAGAGGGGGAGGTAGAGATTAAAATTGAGAAGAAGCATCCTCATAATTCCCCCAGTGTGTGTGACCGAAAGGGTGTTCTGGTCATATCCGAATTGTCTCACGACCACGTGAGGAGAATACAAAGACAAAGACAAAAACTATTATTCTCAAGGAAATAGGGAAGCTCTGTAGACCGAAGGAAAACGAAACAAGACAGTGCGGAGCCACTCAAGCTATTTCTGTTGAGGTTGGAAAATGTACGAAATTTGTGCTTGTAGAAGTGAGGTAGATGACCGCAACCCCCCGAAACAATGGTATAGGACGAAGCGGTGAAGCATGAATAATCATAAAGGAAATGTCGCAAATCCGTACTGTCAGGACTAGAGCGGTGATCAATCCAACGTAGCATGCGAGGAATGATGTTGCGTGGTGGAGAGAAATGAGACTTCTTCTTCTTCGTAGAAAGATGTTCAAGATCGGAATAGCCCTAAAACGCTTCGAAAAAAAAAGATCCAAGGAAGGAGCATGGAATGAAGCAATCGACATCATACCCGAGTAAATAAAAAAATATATTATAGAAAAGGTTAAAGGAAAAGAAGCGCGAATGAAAGACAATTAAATATAAAATATAAAAGTGATTACCTCCCAACGGATTCTTTCATGGCAAGGATGGTTTCGTCTAGGCGGCGATATATGGTCCCTAGGAAGAGAGAAGCAAGGGGAATCTTCGAGCCTCGGGATAACAATGCTGTCAAACTGAACATACGGGCAGAAGGACCGTCTATGGGAGACCCAGGGAAGATGAAACGGGACAGCCACATAACCAGATAAGCTGCTAGAGGAAAAGGGACAAGTTTCTTCACTAAGGCAAGAAACAGACTTGTCGTGAATGTAGCTATTCCACCGGTTGGTCTTGTAATCACTAAGAAATAAGCGCACCCAGTGATAACCAAGAATTCTTTTGTCGACTTGAGCTCTCAAGTCCGAAAGGAGCGACGCCTCAAGCGGAGAGTGAAGTGGGAAGATTGCCTGAAGGCTTCCATCAAGTAGGCAACACATTCGTTATCTCTAGTGGACATGTTAGAAGGGCCGCAGGAGTTCGAAGCAACAATGGGAAGGCTACAAGATGAGATTCAAAATAAATATATATATTTCAAAAAAAAATGAGAATGAATGAAAGGAATAAAAGAAGAAAACTTACTGATAGAGGGCATAAACATCCTCTAAAGTAGGGGTGAATTCCCCCCAGGCAGTGACAAATGTGCAAGTAGAGGAACACCATCGTGAGATCAACACAGTAACTGCGTTATGGTCCTGGTAAATCCGTAGGTCTCTACATAGTTGAACAAAGGGAAAGATACTCGCATTCTTGAGTATTTCCACATATTCAACGTTGTCAAGATCTCGCTTATTCAATTCTCGCCATCCTTGAATGCGACCGGATGAATCGACAGAAGCGAAGGGACCGAATGGATACTTTGCTTTCTACGACATGCGTGGGAATGCAATCGGTATGAGGAAAGTCATCCCAACCTCCGTAAGTTGGGCATACTGTAAACAAGCCTTCTTTCTCCTGGGAAGAAAAGTTAGACGGTCATAGTCTCTCTAACTCTATCCCAAAAGAGGTCAGAAGGACCAAAGAAGGGAGCTCTTCCCCAATCAGTGATGAATGGGGACTCCTTGGTAGTCCTTAGTTCGGCAGAGCATTCAGGAGAAAGGGCCTACAGACAAGAAAGAGATCATTATAACAATTCTAGAGAAAGTATATCAAGAATGTCAAGTAAAGTATATGAGCATAAAGTACTCACCATGGCAAAAAGGAACGAACGTCCGAGAGTTAAGCTTAAAAACACCTGAACATAAGAAGAAACAATGTCAGAAAGATTGAGGGAGTACATTTATGCAAGAAAAAATTCTCGAAAATTTTCGAAAAAACTTCGAATGGCCAAAATCCATCATTCGGAGCCTTTTTTGGACTTATAACGGCATATGTCATAGCAAAGACATGACTTTTGAAGGGCTCGTTGATACGGTCATTTTGATATATTATAGGCCCAAAAACTCCAAATGACGCTTCTAATAGTAGAGGCTCGTCGTCCCGAACTTCATTTTTTTCCCCCAAAACATGAATTTCTGCCTAGAGTTCGCCCCCTAGGGTTCGGCCCCCTAGGTTTCGCCCCCCCTAGGGTTCGCCCCCTAGGGGTTTGGTCATCTGGAGTGGTTTCGTCGCATGCAAGCATATCATTTTTTCTCCTTTCGCATTTTTGTCAAGAAAAAATGTTAAATCTTCTTCATTATCCGAGGGAAAAAACCAAGATCTACTCAAGATATTGGGGCTCTAAAGACAAAAGAAAGTTTAAAAAAAAAAATTAAATTGATAAGGTTCACTTCCACTGTGGTTCGGTGCCTTATAGGGTTCTTGGCCACCACCTGTATGGGGTTGTCTCCTTCAAAAAAAAATTGATAAGTTTCTACTTCTAGGGTTCAAATACCTCTATAGGGTTCGGCTCCTATAGGTTCTACCACCACCTGTATGGATCTCTCCTTCAAAAAAAAAAAGTTTGAAAAAAAAATTGATAAAGGTTCTACCCTCTAGGGTTCTGGCCACCCCTATGAGTTCAAATACACCACCTAGGGGTTTGTTCCCACGCATACCTTTAAGGTCCTGTTGCTTTTTAATCCACTTCGTTTGGGACTTAATGCTCCTTCACCATGAAAATTATAGCCTTTTTTGAGGAATTCCGAGGAAAAGGCCAAGATATGGTGATGGGACTCAAAAATTGAAGAAAGTCTACAATTCCCTCAAGAAAAATATATATATATATATATATATATATATATATATATAGAGAGAGAGAGAGAGAAAACAATTATGAGAAATTGGTTAAATGAAGACTCCAATAAAGGTTGCACCCCTAATGGTTTACAATTACCGGTGTTGATACCGCAAGGATGTCCTCGATGGTGAGACTTGCTAATGTGGTGTACAGAATGGTGAGGAACACACGTGTGTTCGCTTGGCTCCTAGCGATTATGAGACAATCCTAAGAAATATGCACGCAAGTAAAGACCTACTCAATCGAAGGCATGCGACAATGGATTACTTAATATGGACTTCTTACTTCCAAAATAAAGATAAATAAAAAACATTATAGGAGAGAATAGCTTATTTTCAAAAAATAATAAAATTTAAGTTGATTTTATTCCCAATAAAGGGTATTTTTCGAAAAATAGCTTATATATATATATATATATATATATATATATATATATATATCAAATAAAGATAGATTTTATCTTATTTCCAAAATAAATTTAGATTTTATTTTACTTCCAAAATAAAGATAGATTTGGTTTATTTCCCAAATAAAAAAGATTTTATTTTGTTTCCAAAATAAAGAGAGATTTGATTTCCAAACTAAAATTAAGATTTTATTTTTAAAATAAAATTAAGATTTTATTTTATTTCCAAAATAAAATTATGATTTTATTTGGTTTGATGAAAAAGAAAGATTTTGTGTACCACCCAAAATAAAGATTTCTTTTTATTTAAATGTTATTTGATTATTTTTCTTGTTTTCAATTTTCGTGAAAATAAAGAAACAAATCCAAGGGTTTGGCTCCCAAGAGTTCCATTTACTAGGACCATGGTCTTCAAGACCCGTAAAGTGAAGTCACACGCAAAATATACTCAAAAGTTTGAAGTATTCTCGCATTTATCGCCTATTTGAAATGCGACTCGCATAGGGGGGCAAATATGGGCCCATGTGCAAAATTAGGGTTCACATGACCTAATTAAATTAAATGCACAATTAGGGTTCCATGACCTCATTAAATATACAATTTAGGTTCGTGATAACCTAATGGAATGAAGATGAAAAAGTCGAAAATAAATGTGCTGATCGAGAAGCCTCCACGTGTCCCGAGGCGAAACTCGTGGAGGCGCCTCATTTTTGGGAATTGATTGAGGATTAGATTGGTGGCTAGAAGGACAGGCAATATGGGCATTACTTTAACGATCAAGGGTATTTCTCGAATTTCATTGAGAATATGTGCTTAAAGATGTGATAACTTAAGTCCGTGGAACTCTATAAATACCCTTCCATTCTAGGAAGGAGGAGGACTCTTTTGGTAGCTTAAGGCTTGGAGATTCCACCTAAAAGCACTAACAAGATTCAACACTCTCAACTCAAGAATCAAAGAAGGCTATTGAATCCCAATAACCCTAACACGGCTTTTTGATTCTAGGGGTTCTCGCCACGCTGTCGTTGGAGTAATCGCCCACCCGCCGCTCTCCCTCTACAATCAATCAATCAATCAATTCCGTATTCTTCGTGGATTTCTCTCCTCCTCAGCCAACACGAAACCCTAACCCTAGCAAGGCGTGATTTCCTTGCCCACAATGATAAATTTATCTTTTATAATAAAATAAATTTATCTTTTATAATAAAATAAATTTATCTTTTATAATAAAAGATAAAATTAATTTTATTTTATTATAAAAGATAAATTTATTTTATTATAACAGATAAAATAAAAAATAAAATAAATTTTATTTTATACATTATAATAAAATAAATTTATCTTTTATAATAAAATAAATTTATCTTTTATAATAAAAGATAAATTTATTTTATTATAAAAGATAAATTTATGTTTTTATAATAAAAGATAAATTTATTTTATTATAAAAGATAAATTTATCTTTTATTCAAACTTATCTTATTTTTACATTATGTATTTATAAAAATAAGTTTATCTTTTATTCAGACTTATCTTATCATTATCTTTTATTTTTATATTATGTATCATTATCTTATCATTATCTTTTATTTTTATATTATGTATCATTATCTTTTATTTTTACATTATGTATACATAAATGTAAACTTATCTTTACATAGCTATATATGGGCCATATAGGGTGGGACTCACATCGCACTATTCTGACTGTAGCTTGGCGGGCATGTATTATAAGTTAGTGGCGATAATGTAATTTGCAAACTGACAAAAGGGGACTGCCGCCATGTCATGTTTATGTGGCGGGAGAAAAGTTGATCAATCTCACCTTCCATTGTCGGATCAACCAGAATCAACTTGTTTCTTTGAATAGTGTCCATGGCAAACGTTTGCCATGGATGAATACCCATATATATATTATATATATAGCGGATCAGGTCCGGACTCCCAGACCTGATTAAAATACATACCATATTTTTATTTTTATTTTTTACTTTTTTTAAAACAACTAAATTTTTTTTAATATTTTATGGAACTGAAATTTTTTCATAATACAGTGTTTTGGGTGTGATTTGAATACATATAACAAAATATGTATGTAGTCTGTACAGACATGTTTTGTTATATGTATCCAAATCACACCCAAAATACTGTATTATGAAAAAATTTCAGTTCCATAAAATATTTAAAAAAAAATTAGTTGTTTTAAAAAAAACAAAAAAAAAAGGTCCAGACGGTACTAAAATCCGGGAGTTCGGATGGGAACCGAACTCTCTCTCTCTCTCTCTCTCTCTCTCTATATATATATATATATATATATATATATATATATATATATCTAATAAAATACAAATGATTTTGAATTTTCCGCTCATTCAATAAATCATCTCAACTGCTTCAAAGTTTAAGATAAATCACACTGTTTATATATATAGTCTTAGGAGGCCACGGGACCCAACTAATATATATATATATATATATATATATATATATATATATATATATATATATATATATATAGTAATGAAGCTGCAGCCAAGTGAAAACAGTGACATCCCAATCCGAAAGTGTAAAGTGAGAGGACACACCCATTAGAGTAATTTTTAGAGATCAAAAGAATTATAAATGACCACTATGAATAAGTTTATCAATATACATTTTGTTTAATATATATTTTGTTTTATCTATCATTTTACAAGAATCACTTTATTTTTTGGGATCAAAGAGTAAAATATTTGGGTTCCAAACCCTAATCCAAAACTAGATATAGTCAAAACGGCAATGAACTCTAGGACACATCACCTGATCGAGGACCCTACCCAGACATACAACCTAGTTAGGGTTTTGTCTAACATATATAAGCTAGCTAGGTTTGCAAGTGTGTGTGTGTGTGTATATATATATATATATATATATATATATATATATATATATATATATTCACTTATATATAAGCTTAAAATATTTCAGTTTTTCATTATTTTGCAAAATTATAAATCCCCAAAATTACATAAATTACATATCTCTAGGTTCCCATTTAATTCCACTTCATAGTGTACTTCTCCATAAAATTTAGAAGCTAGCCTTGTTAACTTGTAAAATTTCTTCCAAAATAAGACTAGGAAACCTAAATCTCAAATTTCTTCCAAAATACGACTAGGAAACCTATATCTCATATATATTAACCTAGTTAAATATTATTTTCTTCCGACTATACATTAATTAATGATGTAATCTAAATTTATGAAGTGAATATTTTAACATACCATGTCACACTTTTCTTTTATCCTTGGCACTAGTTAAATAACTCCCCAACTTTTTCCGAAATTCTCAACTCACCAATAAAAAAAACTTGTACACAAAACATTATTATTAGATATATATAATCACTTTATTATCATATTCGATTGTAGATGCAGTCTACCCAAACTGCCCTTGACACAAAACACCATATTACATAGAAAACCACACCAAAATACATCTACATGCATTATTATATAGAAACATTATCAACATACTACAAGCAAAACACAGTATTAATATATATATATATATATATATATATATATATATATATAACAGCAAAAGAAGTTCTTGCTTAATTTCACTACCCTTAGGTCTGAACCGCCTCTCCTTGACCTTGACTTCCGGTTGGCGAACCAACCCTAACTTCAATCGTCTTCGGCTCCTTGGGTTCCGGCGGCGGCAACTTCTCCACGGTGACGGTGAGAACTCCGTCCTGATAAACGGCAGAAATGGCGTCCTGATTCGCGTTATCGAATAACGCAAACTTCTTCAAGAACTTGCCAAGCCTCCTCTCCATCCTCAAATACTTGACTCCCTTCTCTTTCTCTTTCTCTCTCTTCCTCTCTCCACTCACCACCAGAACATTCCCGTCCTCTATTTGGACCTTGATCCGGTCGGCATTTAGCCCTGGCATGTCCACCACAAACTGGTAGGCGTTCGGGTACTCGATAATATCCACTGCGGTGGCCCGCATCGCCTTGTTGTCACGCACGTAGGCTCGTGACGGCGGATGAGGCTTGCCAGCTTCCTCCGGCAACTCCAGCATGTCGTGGATTGCTAGCAGCATGGATTCATCCAAACCCAAACCCAAACCCCTCAAATCCATTATTTTTCTTTATGGGAATATTTTCAATATTTTGTATTTTTTTTTAAAGCAATATGCATGTTTGCATGTGTATATTTGGTATGTATATATAGTGGTGTAAGCGGTGTTATTTTGTCTTTTTGTATTTGACACGTGTGGGACAACTAGGATGTTTGGTGTCCACGTAGTCTTGTTGTGAGTAGTGCATGTTATACATTTGGTGCGCACTTTTGTTGTGGATAGTCCACGTACGTACGTAGTTAGATGATTGTTTGACCTATGTTGCCACGTGGTTATACTTATGCAAGGAAGAAAAGAAAATTATACTAGTAAAGAGATAATTTTTGTACCAATTTAAAATTTTGTTTGGCTTTAAATTTTTACCTATATAATATATATATATATATATATATATATATATATATATATAGGGTCCGGATCGGATAGATAAGGATTTTTTCGATACTAAAATCACGGACCTTTTTTTGTTTTTTTTAAAACAACTAATTTTTTTTTATATATTTTATGGGACTGGAATTTTTTCATAATACAGTGTTTTGGGTGTGATTTGGATACATATAACAAAATAGGTATGTACAGTCTGTGCAGACTGTACATACATTTTTTAATATAGGTATTCAAATCACGCCCAAAATATTGTATTATGAAAAAATTTCAGTTCCATAAAATATTAAACTTTTTTTTAGTTGTTTTAAAAAAAAGGCAAAAAAAAAATAAAAATCAGATTTTAGTATCGTAAAGAGTCCTTACTGATCCTCTTTGTATATATATATATATATATATATATATATATATATATATATATATATTATAAAGTTGTCAATAGCTAATTTGAAAATAATTTCAATGAAATGATATATATACTTATGTTACATGAAGTTAAAACTACTCCCTCCCATTATAATTTTAAAATGTAATCTCAAGAGATAAATAGAGTTAAATGTAATCTCGATATTATATTAAAGTACGTAATTTTAATAAAAGTATGTTATTTAATGTAGCTTATCTTTATTTAAGAAGTATGCTTTAGATCTGTTCTGTTTAAAATAGAAACTTACAAGTGAATTATTTTTATACACAAAAGATATACTATAAGAAAGATAGCTTGAGTCTCGCACGGATTCCAAGCTTGTGAGGAATTAAGAATCCAAAGGTGCTATAAATTATTTTTAGTTTGTTCTTCAAGAGATAAATGATGCTAAAAACTAACAAAATCTCACAAACTTTTTTACCAATTAATTGCAAAAATTTCATTTGAAAACTACAAATGCAAGAGAGAATATTTTCCCTTAAATCTTTAATAGACATTTGTTGATTTAGACTGACTGTTTGTTTTTTATTACGTGGGTTATACGCTATATTTCTCACACCAAAAATAGGATGAAATATATATATGACATGGAAATTAAGCACGCTCGATTGATACAACTGCAAGAGAGAATACGTTTATTTGTTTCAATACGATTGATACAAATTCGATTAGATACTTAATATATATATTTTTTTATAATATATATAAAATTAAATTAAATTAAGATAATTAATTATTATTTTGTTTTGTTTTTAATTTTAATTGTGATTTTATATTTGTAAAGTGTAATAGTAAATATATTTTCTCATTTCTAAGTAAAATAACAAATTTAATTTATAATTATATTTATTATAAAGGTAGTTATTTTGTGGAGACTCGAATTCGAGTTTGAATTTGAAGCTCGCAAGTAGTTTAAATATAATTTGATTTAAGTCGGATCGAATTCGAATAATAAATATTCGAGTCAAGTTGAGTCGAATTTGAGTAGAATTTTTCAAATACAATTCGAATTTGAGTCGAATTCGAGTATAAATTTAACGTTTCGAGTCAAATTCGAACACCTCTCTATTGTTCGACTCGTTTACACCCTTATCACTATGCCAATTCTTATTGAGAATTAAGCCAACATTTTTTCTTCTCCTAAAAATGATATTTTCATAGTGCTTCTCACAATATACCTAAATTAATAAAACTTTATAGCAAACTTAATTTATGGATATTTTACTTCACATACGTCTATTAACTTCATCAATAACAATAAAACACTAACCAAAATTTAAGTTAATGGCAAATTTTGACAATTTAAAAGGCTATTGATAAATGTTAGAGTGCTAAAAATTCAAAATATCATTAAAATAAATATAAAAATATCGTTAAATATATGTTTACTCTAAAAACATAATTAAAATAATATATTTGGTTTTTTTCCCAAACTTTATTAATTTGTAGAGGATTTTTTTAAAATTAGGCTTAAATATAAATTAATATCTGAACTATTGATCTTTTTACTTTGGTAATCGATCCTTTATTTTTTTCACTTTAGTTCAATTGAAGTTGAAGATGGTGGGTTCCAAAAGGCAAAATAGTGAGAGTTATTTACTTTTTAATTACTAGTTTTAATTGGTTTTCGCCATTAACTAAGAGTTTAAGTACACGTATTAATATGATTATGTGTAAATTATACCATTTTTTATTTTGTGGTAAATAGTTAATGATAGTTGTAAATAAGATGATGTCTAATAATTAATTACAAATAGTTTTTTCCCCTTATGTTTTGTTTGAAATTTTAGGTGTTAATGATAGTAATAAGTAATATTTTTCATAATTATTACTTAATTCTTTTTTTCGAATAAAACAAACCTCTTAAATAGATGTTTCATTTTTAAATTATTTTAGTTTTTTGTTGTTAAATTATAATATAATATTACATTTATGCTTATTTAGTTTTTATAAAATGATTTAAACTTCTTATAAAATAATTATTGTTTTAACACATCATCAGTCACACCTTAAGTGTTAAAGTCATGTCATTAATTTATGACGTGACAAGTTCAATTGAACGAAAGTGAAAAAAATTATAGTTTAATGATCTGATTGAAAAAAAGTAAAAGTTTAATCATCAAAGTAAAAAAGATTAATAGTTTAGGGTAGTTATTTATATTTAAACATTTTTTTACTGTATTATACAATTTATAAATATATATACAATTTATATATATATATATATATATATATATATGTCAATTAAAAAGTATCAAAATTTTATGAAAAAAAATTATATAAACTATACGGCTTATCCAACTTGTTCAACATAATTGACACTAGCTAGATAACAAATAAATTTTCAAATTTAAAAGCTAAAGTTAAAAAGCACAATAAATACTAGTTCTTCTATTTTATAACTGCCAAGAAAATACTATATATATGGGACTTAATGTGTTTATATGGTAGGCTTGGGCTCATTTCATAAATTTAACAAAGGACAATTTTCACTTTAAAGCCAGTGTTTACCTGTCTCAAAATCAAAACCAAATCATTTCCATTTATATACACTAGAATTCTAAAACTTTCATCATCATATATCATTTATATACACTATAAATGTATACGTATAAAGTTATATATTACACAGTCGATTATGACAACGATTTTTGGGATGGTACGGTCGCCATAACTATTCTAGGTTATGACGACGGGTGAACCGTCATCATAAAATTCAAAAACTCGTCATTATATATGATCAAATATAATACATGCGTATATATATACACATATAGTCCATATATATATATAATTGATTTTTCCACATAGTCATGTACATTGTCCTCTCTCATATGAGTATACAGTGGATCTCACTTTTATGTGAGAAGAAATTATGTGGAAAGATCAAAAATACACGTGAAATTATTTTGATGATAATTATGAGTAGAACTGAATAAAAAACGGATAAAATCGAATAATCGAACCGAATTTTTTTGATTATTCGATTTGTTGTTGCAATTCAGTTGTATCCGATTTTCGGGTTTGAGTTTGATTTTCAGTTTTTTGTTATTCGGTTAACTGGATAACCGAAATAAAAAAAATAAGGCTTAAATGATAAAACAAACTCAGACTTGTATCTGGTATCTCTCAAGTCTCAACTAGTTCTCACTCCTCACTCTTAGTCTCTTGTCTTTAGTCTCTAGTCTCTAATCTCAGTTCTCAATCCTCAGATCTCGAGTTCTCAACTCATCAGTCATCTCTCATATCTCAGATCTCTCATCTCACTCTCACTCTCACTCTCTGCCCTAATCCAAAAGTTAAAGGCCCAAAACTCCAGTCCCCAAATCGCAACTCCGCTCAGCCTCCGAACGGACCTCATCCCAAAGACCCAAACTCAACTCCGACGACACCAGAAAAGGTGTCATCTATTACCTCAACTTGACGGTCTCTGACTCTCTATATCCGATCCAGGTATAAGGTATTTAATAGACTACTAATATTTCCCTCCCCTGTTTTCGAGGTATGAGGTATATTAATTTAGGGCATAATGTTACTTTCTTCATGTGAACATATTAGTAACAATGGACTGATAATTTTGGCATCATGAGATTCTCCGCAAAGAAATTGAAGGAGTTGGTCTGATGTGTTGACTGTAATGCGTTGTTGTTGTATTGCTGTTAATTAGTCATGTGAATTATTATGATTGTCTTTATTTCGGTTATTAACCGAATAGTAAATTTAATTATTCGGTAATTCGGTTACCTACTAATTCGGATATAAAAAATGAATTGATTAATAAGTTATACGGTTCGATTATAACCGAATTGCTCACCTCTAACTAACTACGAGAGAGAGAGAGAGAGAGAGGATTTGATAAGTGGGAAAATGCTGGCAATGGTGATCATAAAATTTGCATGTGGAGTTGTGAAAATTATAATTGTGAGCAAGTAGGTTACTTAGTATATAGAAATAAACTGACTGTTCTGATGTTGGTGATATGTATGGTTAAAATCAATATGAAAATTGATGTTAAAATCAAATTGAGTTATGATAGATAGATATTGCTAGGGTTTGTTACAGTTCTGTGAGAAAGAAAGACATTAATTTTATAAGATAAATTCAAATACATACTTTTTAGGTAGGTTGTGTACGTACGTACATGATAAATATCAAATTTTTGTCGATATCAGATAAAAAAAAAATGTGCTCAACACATTTGTTTTTAGTACAAATTATGGCGAGAGCATAAAAGTCAGAAATGAAAGAACAGTTGAATGATTAATTCAGATTTTCCGATTAAAGGCTCGATTCGATTCGAATTTCGAAATATAAATAAAGTCAAATATGGCGTATTTTAAAGTTCGATAAATTACTCGAACCTTTTCAAATTATAATTTTCTATCGATACTCGGATCATATTCGTTGGAAAAGTCTAAACCGCTTTTTCGATTCTAGCATTAAATGAAACTTCAATCAAACCTTATTTTATACTCGATAGATTTTGTGAACCAAGTCTGAATAACTCAATACTCGGATCAACTCGGTTTGTTTATACCCTTAAGAGCATATCGTGCTCGATAATTTTTTTATTTTTGTAAAAAATGTATCAAATTATTGCAAGAGTTTGTCGAACTTTATTAAATATATTTTAAACATTAAGTAATGACTGCTAAATGAAATTTTGAATTAAGTATGGATGGAGATCAAATTTAAATTTCAAATTAACAATGAATATTTTGTAATCTAATAATTATGTTAATTTTTTTTAATTAAATTGTAATTAAACTTGAATATCCTAATTTCTGGTACCAACGCCATCTCCAATTTTTATTTCAGAAAGTCTAGGGGGATCGGGATTTTCCGACAGGGGTAGTTACTGGCCGGATTTTATTTTTATTTTTATTTTGTTTTTTTGATTACAAAATAATTAATGTGATTTATTGGAACTGAAATTTTTATAAAATACAGGGATTTAGGTGTCTTTTGGATATATACAAGAAACAGGATTATACAGCGTACAATTTTATTTTTTACGTGTATCTAAATGACATCTAAATCACTGTATTTTATAAAAATTTCAATTTCAATAAATCATATTAATTATTTTGTAATCAAAAAAAAAAAAAATCCGGCCGGTAACTACCCCGGTCGGAAAAGCTCAGTCTCCCTAGAAGTACTTTTTTTTATTTTTTTTTGTATTCATTCAAAAATGCACAATTACTTTTTGTAACGTATAGGAAAAAGGGTAAAACGGTAAAATGGTAAAATGGGCTCTTTCGACAAGGACAAAACCACTTGTATTTTCATTCTCATCACACCATCACTCCGTCTCTCTCGCTTACTTCAGCAATCAGCACTCCGCGAGTTCTTCATGACCCGGTAGTGTATAAACCCTAATTTCCAAATCTTCAATTTCATTCCAAATCCTCCTCTTTTTCAATCTACTAGAAACAAAAGAATGGCTCCGAACCGTGTATTGGATCTCGAACCCCCACTCACCTCAACCGAAGAAGACGAAGGATCCGAATCAACGGGATCCGATTCGGAATCCGAACCTGAAGGCCAACAGAAGGACAACAAAGCTGCACCGGCTACTACGCCGGTCACCAAAAAGCCAGCCGAAGATGAATCTGGATCTGAATCAGATTCGGATTCCGACTCACCCATCGGGAAATCTCTCAAAGCTGACCCGACCGTCAAACCCATCGCTTCCAAGCCCATGCCGGACCCTGTCAAGCCTTCCGTCAAGAGGCCCAGATCGAAACCCAGCTTACCCATTTCCCCGACTCCGGCGAAAACCGGTGCCGGAGCCAAACGTCCGGCGGAGAGCGAACCTAAGGACTCCAAGAGGGCGAAGAAGAAAGTTCCTGTTTTTGAAGATGAAGTGAATGGAGGGAGAAAGGGTAATACTGATGATCAGAAGAAGCAGTTGTTTCAGAGGTTGTGGAGTGAAGATGATGAGATTGTGATCTTGAAGGGTATCATGGATTATGTGGCGAAAAAGGGAGCGGATCCGGTTAATGACATGAATGCGTTTCATGATTTCATTAAGAAATCTTTGCATATTGATGTTACCAAGACCCAGTTGCAGGATAAAGTGCGCAGGCTGAAGAAAAAGTTTGAAAACAATGTCAGCAAAGAGAAAGAGGGGAAAGATAGGACGTTTTCGAAAGCCCATGAGCAGAAAGCTTTTGATTTGTCCAAAAAGATTTGGGCGCCTGGCGGTAAACTTCTGGGGGTTGATAGTTCAAAGGTTAATGGTTCTGCGAGGAAGAATTCGAATAAAAGGGCTGGAAAATCTGTGGTTTCTCCACGAGTGGAGAGTCTCTCGACGCAGGAGGTGACCATCGCTGAGGTTGTAAACAAAGCAAGGCCTGCACAGTGGTCAGGGCCAAGGAGGAATGTTCAATATGGGAGGACTGTCGGTGACCCTGCTCTGGAAGACGAGATTCTAAAGGATGGGCTGGATTTGATTGAGGGGTCTAAGAGGGTGGAGTTGGAGGAGAAGTGGAAGAAGCTGAGGGTGGAGGAAGCTGAGCTTTACTTGAAGCGGGTGGAGCTGATTCGGGAGCAGACGACACTGGTTTTGGAAGCTATAAAATCCGGGGAGAATTAGAGTGTTGTTCAGGTAAAATGTGGGTCGTGCTGATGATAAGTTGACTATGATTGATGCAGGAGACAAGAATTTCTATTAGCTTTCTATTTATTTTTATGTCTATGGTGGTGTATCTTGTTATTAGCTAAATATGAATTGTGTTGCATCTTAGATGAAAATATGGTACTCCTGGATGGCAAGTTTGCTAGTTACTTTGGCCTTTTAAAGTATGAGTTGATATTTAGGTTGACCTCTAGAGTGCGATGATATATTTGCTTTTGCTGTGTATGTTGAGTTCACATCTGCTTTATCGCTTGTTATAAATAGTTCTATATTTGTATGATAATGTAGCTCAAAATCCGGAGGTTTTCGGTGTCGTTATTCGTTGGCCTAGTTGACTTTTGAGGGTTTTTTTGGTTGGTATTTATGTGTTCACATAAATGATGGAGAAGAATGATTTGATATTTAATTACTTGTGAGGTAGATTATTTAAATTATGCGGCTTTCGTCACTTTTCTTTGAATATAGGGTTTCAAATTATATATTTATCTCCGCAGGCTTTTATCATACGGTTGCTATATGATTAAAAATTGGTAAGTTACCTAGTGGTAAGAACACATTGAATGAAGTTTATGCATGGTCGGTAGTATTATTAAATAGTGATAAAACTGTGGTTATTGAGAAGTAGGTAAATAAAAACCAATAGCCTAGTAAGGGCGTTACGCTGTCAAAAGTGGATGGGCAATTAAGTCAAGTTACTAATGAATCTGAATTAGGAAAAAGATGAAGTTGAGCATGATATGTTGGCTTGCAATTTAATCTTTTGATCGTTTAAAAGCAGCAGTGATTGGGTTTCAATGTGTTGATCACTGAATTGTATTGAGGAGGAATCCAATAGATAGAAACTTAGGGTTGGAAGCGAAGTAAAGAAAAGGCCGAGTAGTTGAATTTCAGTGAAGCAGTTAGATTTGATTCTGAGCTGATGAAATAGTATTTAACAGCTAAATTCATCAAGTCAAAAGACAAAAAGGTTTTAATCTGGCTATTACTGTCGTTAGGTTGCTAATAATGTGTTTAGATCTGAAATTATAGCATTCACCTGTTTGTTTGCTGGAAGTATAATATCCTTTGCCTATGATTTATGTTTAGATAACCTTACATGGTTGAATAGCATCATGAGAATGGTTACTGGAACAAAAAGTAGGTTTCCAATTTCTTATAAAGGCTTTTTTTGTTTTTATTTTTTAGTGGTTAACATTGAGTTTTCATCTAGGACACTGGTTTTGCATGAGCTGCTTGAACTTTTATTGAGGATTGAAGGGTAAGGGGAGGAGGAGATTGAGTCAGTGTTGGCATTTAAGTAGAAGCATGGACAGTTTTCAGCTATTAAAACCACATTGAGAAAGGAATCTATGAACATGTGGGTACTGTAACAGTTGTTGAGGGAACTTTACAATTATATTTTAGTAGATCATCCATGAGGACCATGAATGAAGGTGATCCGTGATTATAGGGAACTTAACCTCAAACTGGCAGACTGACTGGGAAAAATAAAACGTGAAGTGCTACATTATATCGTAACTTCGAAGAGAATTTCAAATGTTGTTGTACGATTAACTTTTGTGTATCCCTATTGATAAAGTTGTCTAAGATGGCGTTGCCTGTGCAAGTAGATTAGGACTACACTGGTGAAGGGAGCTGATATGATTCATACTCAAGGTCTGACAAAGATAGGGTTTGAAAATAAAGTTTTGAATTTGCTTCACTTGCTACCTGATGATTCAAATGATTCTAATTTATTTTATTTTCGTAAAGGTCTATATTGCCATGTTTATAACAGTATTTGGAAGCTAAAAATATTCTATTTTAGTTTAGTCAGCAGTTATAAAGAGGCCTTGGACGATTTGAATATTCCCAGGTGTGCATTCTAATAATTAGATCACTTATAGTTTGAAAGGAGATGGCTACAATTGACATGAAGTGCATTTATCATCTACTTACATTGGATGTTTGAGGTAGATACATCTCCCTAAATAGTAGTAAATATTCCTCAAGTTTTCAGCTCGTTGTTAGTTGGTTTCTAGATGAGTCAACATGTAGTAGTTCACTTCTGGTTGTAAATGTAAATTCTTTGATTTCGGACTTTGATATTCTGTACTCTGTGTGTGATTATTACTGTATAGTTGTATCACTATTATTTTTCAAGAAAAGTCTTTCTCTCCCCTACTCTCTTTCTGAGAATTTGTTGTACTACTGATTTGGTGAGTAAAGTCCATGTGTTTCCATGGTTATAATTTTTTACTATGTTTTGTTATTTTTGCTTGTGATGATTATTTTTCTTCTTAATACTTGAAGGAAAACCTGAGCTTTGTTGGGCAGAAATTGTTTTGTGATGGTTTTTCCTAAAATGGTAACTTCGTTACTTGTTTGCAACATGCAAGTAATCAGAGGTCAGTATGGGTAACATATTTGTGGGGAAATGTTTTGTGAAAGATCTAACTTGGATGCAATGATGGTTGCTATCTTAGCATTATGATTATTGGCTTTGCCAGATTTTTCAAGACAAATCTGAACTAGTTAAAGTTTTGATTCGTTAGGAAAGGTTGAAAAGAATGGGGAGTAGGAAAGGTTTACTGTGGGTTTAAGACTAAGACATTTATTTTTTACCTTCTTTGCTTCTCCCATGGTGGCTGTTACAGAAATTACCTTCTTTGCTTCTCCCATGGTGGGTGTTGCAGAAAACCTTGGTTCATCATTTGGCTTGCAATCATAATCACTAAAGCAATAGCTTGACAATGTTTTCCTTGTCTCTCCCCCTTTTGTACACAAATTGACTGTCGGCTTTAATCCTGAGTATGCTTGATTTGATGTCTAAGAAGCAAATGAGGGCACTATGTTTTTGGCCATAGCCATAGCCATAGCCATAGCCATCTTTTCAGGATTCAGAGAGCCTCAAAAGAGTTTCTTGTAAACTGGATGCTTTTATCTTTTAGGGTTTCAGAGCCTCGAAAGACCTTTATATTCCAAAGTTGAACATTTGCATGTTCTCCCACTTTTGTTCATTTCCCCTTTCTTTCAAAATTTTGTCACCCTAATATTCTTGCACTATCATTTCCACTTTTACCCTTGCTTTGAATAGAGGGAACTTTAAGTTAGGGTTCAATTAGGGATAGCTTTGCAATTTTTAGTAATTAATTAAAATCTCAGAAATTTACATGTTCATGATTTCTGTATTCTTTAATTTTGTTGAAAAGGTGATGCACTAATTATAGAATCCAACAAAATACTCATAATATACTGGTAGAATACAAGTGATACATTTTCTTATCCAATTTGAAAAAGACATGGTTGAAAAGACTGACACCTTGTTTTGAAAAATGTTATTTTTAAAAAAAATAATTTTTCCCCGCTTTTATCTTGTAGACATTATATTAGAAACTTGTTACCCAAACAAACTTTTTTAATAAAAAAAGATTTACATGTCCATAAATATTTGATTAGATATTTGGTCAACTCATATTAACTAAAATCAAATGAGTTGGTTATCTATTTTATTTATTTAAGTTGGTTAAAGTTTGGAATTATATTTTTTAAAAGAAATATAAGTTCAAATCGGATAACCATTTTTTGACTCATATTTCAAATTAAAATCAAAAGTTCTTTCCACCTCAGATTCAAAAATTTGTTATTCAAAAAAATAATATTCAGTGATTATGTATAACCACCCACCAAAAAAATTTAAGGATTATGTACACAACTCTCACCCCTTCCCCTTAAAAAATAATATTTATTGATTATGTATATACTCTCATCCCGCCCACCCCACCCCGTCCCCGTCCCCGCCCACCCACTCCACCCTCCATCCCTCTCAAAAAAATAATATTTACTGATTATGTATATACCCCTACCCTCACCCTCACTCACCTCCAAAAAAAATATCGATTATGTATACACCTCACCTTAGATGGGAAAATTTTTATAAATAAAGATGAATTTTTATAAATATTATTTTGAATATTATGGAATAAATTTGATATAATGTTATAGTTGTGGGTAATATTTATAAATTTTGCAAAGTAAGCAAATTGTAATAAAATATTCGTTTGGTGGGAATATTCTTTTTATTTAAAAAATATTCAGTACGACGGCTCGATCATTGGTGGACCCCATGGCGAAAGTATTGTCGTAGTTAAAAACGACAAAATTATCTTTCTATAAAAATAACTACGGAGGTGTTACTGAATTAAAACTGTTGAACTACCCGTGGTAAAAGTACGATGTCTGGCGTGGTTGCGTAAGAAGACACTCAGATTGATTATTGATGCTTCACGTGAGAAGTCACATAGCTATACTCAATTATTACTACGATAATTGCCGCATCATATCTCTTATATTATTGATTCAATTATTGTCACAATATCATCTAGATATATATGTTATATTATTAATTGAGACGACAAGTTATAAATGATTAATAATTGTTGAAAGATTAAAATGTGTTGATTAAAAATAAAATGATTTGTGGTAATATTTATTCAATCCTTGATGTATATAAAGAGTTTGTTATGAGGCGTTTGTGGTAAGTTTGATTATTTTATGGGGGGCCATATGTCATCATCTAAGAGTCTCTTCACGTCGATAGTAATTACCTTTGTGATTAGTAATTACCTTTGTGAATAGTAATTATCTTCGTCAATAGTATTTACCTTTGATAGTAATTACATTCTTGAATAGTATTTACCTTTGTCAATAGTAATTACCTTCGTCAATAGTAATTACCCCTTCAAGCAAATAGTAGTTGTCCTTCAATATTACATTAACCTCTTCTTATTGTTCCAAAGGTTAATTACCCTTTGTCGATAGTAATTACTCTTGATATTACCAAGAGTAATTACCCCATCATTTTTTCTAATAGTCAGTTGTCCTTGATATTACATAGTTTGTTAACTCTTCTTCAATAAAGAAAACGCCTCTTCAAGAAACTTTTTTTCAATTTTACTATAAATCGTTTTCATTTCTTTCAATTCATTAGAAACTACAGAAGAGAGAAAAGAAAATTCTCATTCTTTCATTATTTCTTACAAATTCATTGAAACTACAGGAAAGCTATAGAGAGAAAGAAGAAAAAGTCTGTAAGGTATAAAGGTCTCGATAGCGAAATATTCTTTATTGTCTTAAGAAAAGTCTACTTCACTTTTCCAATATTCAGGTTCTTCTTAAGGTAGGAATATTATTTGTTGTACTAAAGGGTGTTATTCTTTCTTATTCACTTGAAGCAACTGTACATATTCTATTATTATTCAGAATAACTTATGCTATTACTTTATACTTGGTGAATATTTATCTACTTTGGATTATATTATTATTGAAACATCACTGATTCTTCTTTTATTCAAACATTTATTAACATTTTCATTATGTTATTACATGCTTGGAATATCGTTTTTATTTTACCGGACTGGATTCAAAGATCTTATTTTATTTGTTTCCATTTTCTTCTCGGACGAGTCTTGGTCGAGGTATGGAATGGAAGGTTTCTGCCCCTTGTTTTGTAAAATAATGGATCGATAATTATGATGGGGATTTATTTGAGTATAGATATGTCTACGAAATGTATTATATTTAAACTCACGATATATATATTATGCGTATTTCTGACATTGTTTTGTATTAATGAAGTTGTAGTTGCTTTTGTACCATTATTTTAGGGAAGCGTCGCGGTTAGTATCGAACTTAGGGATATGATACGGTTATTTGTTGATTAATTACTTTTACAATCAGGGCCGAGAACTGATGTTAATCTGAGGAGAAATGATTTATTATTCTTTTTATTATTATTCTGCTGAACATCCTGTTTTCTGGCGGGACTGACTTTGGAATAACTTTTTGCAGGACAAAGCGGTACCACTTTTCTAGTCTATATCGCATACATGGTGATTTCTTTTATTATTCCATTCTTTATTATACCCATTGATTAAAACTTTGACTTTTATACTACTATGAAATTAGTAGAATATCCTCGATATTTGCGTTTCATCCAAAGATCTTTCATGGAAATATTCTTCCGATCATTCTTGAATATTAAATTTTAATATCGACTTTTGAACCCGGTGAGCTCATTTCTAAAATCTCATGTCGAATGACTCTATTGAACTTATTTATTATTCTCATTGGAATAACTCATTTGGCTTGATTGTCAATATCTTTGAAATATTAATCAGATTTACATCGCACGCATCGCGTGCATTGATTTCTTTTGTTATTCCATTCTTTATTATACCCAAATTGGTTAAAACTTTGACTTTTATACTCTATGAAATTAGTAGAATATCCTTGATATTTGCGTTTCATCCAAAGATTCTTTTCATGGAAATATTCTTCCGATCATTCTTGAATTTTACTCTACAAAATAGTATCATGTCGACAGTTTGGATGTTATTGGTTCTGGATAAATTAATTCTTGAACTTATTTTATTGAATTCTTATATCATTGTCATCATCCTCATGTTTATATTATGTTGAAAGTCATCCGTGGCTCAGAAGCATAGATGGACTTGGTATGATTATGACCGAGAGACTATTCGGTGTAATCATGGTAGTAATGTTACAAATGATGTGGTAAAATCCTCGAAGGCCTGTAGTGCATCGATGAACAATTGTTGGTATGATCATGACCATTAATGAATACATACACAAATATTCTTGGCCAGTAGTGTATGAATAATTGTGGTCGTGATATCTAAAGAATATCCTTGGCCCAGTAGTGCGAGGGTGATTCGATGATGTGGAATATTTATTAAAGTCGAGTCTCAAATATAACAAAGATGAAAACCTTTTAAATCATAAAAGATAGTAGATTTTATTTTCTACTTGACTCTTTTAATGGATTCTTTGGTTCACTGTAGTTAAACTTGATGTTCATTATATTTTATCGGTTTAACATCACAGAAGCTAATGATAATTTATTCGCATTATCTTAGTCATAATATTTCTTCTTGAGCTAGTTGAGCTCACCCTTTCTTTAACACTGTTCTCTTGAAATGAGAATATAAATTTGGACGAAGTCGGGGAACGGAGTAATGGTCCGGAGGATAAAGATTAGTAGTCCTCACTATTACGTGAAATAGTGTGATAATAATTGTAATGAGGACTCCTTTTGAGTTTGTATAATATCTAGTAGACAATATTTGTATTCAAACTCATGCTTTATGTCGTATTGCATACCTGATGCTTATATTAGTAAGTTGTATTTAAATTACATACTACGATCTCACTACCCAAGATGGGTGATTTATACCTAATTTTGGGGGCCACACTCACCCCACCCTCTCCCTCCCCCATCCCCCAAAAAATTCAATGATTATGTACACAACTCCACACACACCCACGCACCCCCACCCACGCCTCAAAAAAAAAATATTCAAGTGATCAATTTATTATGTATACACCCCATCTCTCAATCCCCAAAAAGTAAAATGCTTAGTGATTATATATATATATATATATATATATATATATATATATATATATATATAATAATTTATTTAATTGGATCATAATAAAGATAAGTTTGAAATTTAAAATATGGGTCGACTTATATTTGAACCATAACTATATGGTTCCAACTTACACAATTCATATTAAAAATAGTTAATATGATTTTAGTTCTTAAATGGAACCATAACCATATTTTATAAACCAAAATTAACCTATAACCATATTTTGGCAAGTCTATATTTGATAAAGTTGGATTGCGACCAACATGAGAGTGTATGCGATAAAATAAAATAAATTAAAATGGAACCCTTTTTAATTATTACCTATTACATATATGTAAATACATCGCAATTATAATTCAACTTAAAATTTTCATAATGTATAACAAAACTCTTTTTCAATTTATAAGTCACCCCGCCCTTATTGTAATTAAAAATATATAAAAATAATATTTAAGAAAACTTAAATTCTTTTCTATTCATCAACTACATCATTTTGCTAATCTTACCTTTTCCTTTTAAGAAAATTAATATATGTTACCTTTTCCTTTAATATATAGTATATATAGAGATAGATGTGAGAAATGTTCCGTAGCATTACATGTTATTCAAATTCTAAGAGTCAGGACTCTTAAAAAGTAAGAATTTTAAATATTTTTAGAAAATTGATATTTTTATGTGTTTTAATATTTTTATATAATTTTTCTCACATGAGAAGCAAATGGTTCTTACCTTCATATGAGAGGACCATATAAAAATATCAAAAAATCATATAAAATAATGCTCCCTTACTTTTATACCTTTTGAAATTTAATTTTCAAAATTAAATAACATATAACGTCATATATATATATATATATATATATATATATATATATATATATATATATTTGTAAAACAAATAGTAGATACTCTTGATAGGTATATTGCGTCTACAATAGTAACACATATTTAAGATTGTAAAATGAACTAAATGGATTGGGCATGATTCGTATTCGCTTGACTTAAAGTTCGATTTGAACTCGGTTCGAAATATAAACGATTCAAATATGAATAAAATTTAAAACTCGATAAATTACTCAAATATCTTCAAATTGTAATTTTTTATTTATACTCGGGTCATATTCACTCAAAAATTCAAATTGCTTGAGAAAATTTAAACTATTCGGACTCGGTTCGAGATCGTACTCGATTCGATAGTTAAACAAATTTAAATTAAACTTTATTTTATATTCAATAAATTTTATAAATCAAACTTGATCAACTCAATATTTAGTTTAACTCAATTTATTTACACTCTTAGGCATATGTAAAGAAACTTCACTATACTAATGTTAAGACTGAAGTTCGAAAATCTTTTATTAGTAATCTATAGAACATACATTCTATGACCCATCATTTGTTGCAAGTAAAAATCTAACACCAATTTTAAGCTAAATAAATGATCAACTTATCACAGAAATTTATGAGCACACCATAAAGAAATGATGAACCCACTGATCCACCGCTAAAATTTTGTAGACCTAGAGTTGCACAAATGGCTCATTATTGGCCTCGTTTCTACTGGGCTCCGGCTGGTCAAAGCCCTCACTTAGTCGAGGCCTGGACCGGCCAAGCCCGACTGCAGTCGCTAATGACTTCATTTTTAGGCACATATCCTACTGGCCTGCCTTCTAAAAGTTCGAATTGGCTTCGGCTCGAGGCCCGATCCTACTGAAGCCTGAATCCTACCTGAGGCCTGGCCTGAATCGTTTAGGGCCTGCTGAAAGTGGGCAAGAGTGCAACTGTGCAAGACTGATATTAAGGCGTAAATTGGCGGAAGGAAAATAAAGTTGAGGAGAGAGAAAGAGACTAGTAGTAGTACTAGTAGTATAGTATAGGTGTAGCCACCGGTGAGGCGAGCTGCCACCTGACATACATGGGATATTTGCTCTGCTTTTTGCCGGTGAGTTGATATTCATCTCACTCACATTATTATTTACTCCTATTATTTATCAAGTTTCAATTAGACCAACGCCTATTGGCCTAATCCACTAAGTTAAAGTTGTTGGCTTGAATATTTGAATTGTTTTTTAGGTGACTTAGTCACCTGACTCACCACTGCAAGCTCACTTTAATGCCTTAATTATTGGTTTGAATTCTAGCACTCCACCTGTGATTATGAATTATTATAATTATAACCTGTAGAGTTGTTATAATTATTTTTGCATAGCCAATTATCTCCCACTCCACCTGTCGGCTGTGAGGCTGTGATTGTGAATTTGTTATAATTATTTTTGCATGGCCTCATTGATCACACATGATAGGCATAATCGACAGTATAAATAGCATATAGCCATATATTAGTATATTACAGAGAGAGAGAAACTTATTTGTTATAATTATTTTTATAGTTGAAGAGGACAAGAGGTACAAACTCGGTCAAAAAGTTTACTTATCAGAGTGAAATTGAAAAGTAACGGTCAAAACTCAAAAAGTGAAAAAAGAAGAGTTGTCTTATCAAGCGTAATACTAGTTGCCTGCTGAAAGTTGCTCACTGACAAAGTAGAAAAAACAAATTACTTTTATTTTTTGCTTCTAAACAAACGGATAGTGTGCAATGTGCAGTATTTTTTTTAAACAAACGGTTATATTTTGTTTCTATAAATTCATTTCATTAATCGCACAAATATTCACATATCTATATCCTGCAATCTGTTTTCTCTCCCCAACTTTCGTTCTTGATTTTCACATCTCTCTATTTAGTATTATTATTACATTTTTATTATTACAATACAATGGATCCCTCCGACTCCAACACTCCACAAATGCCGCAATTTATTCAAAACGATCCAAATATCATTATGCCTGAAAGTGTCGTTGCGTGTTCGAGTACTTTATTTCCACGTCCTACCGGTGAACAAAGCAAACGTACAGCGGCTATTTGGGAACATTTCATCGAAGTGTGGGTTGCCGAAGGTGTTAAAAAAGCTCAATACAAAATATGTAACGCCTTATTTGGTACTAAAGGCAATAACACATTACAACGGCACTACCATTCGTGTTTGCAAAAGCATAAACTAACCGATGAAAGCTCTCAAGCACAAATTGATCGTTAGGCCACAATTGAGTTATGATCAAATACTACGTAAATAGTGGCAAGCCAAACTAGTGATCGAGAAGGAGCTCCCATTCAATTTTTTTTCGATGTGCGCGATGTACCAATTACATTCAAGGCGCATTGCAACCAAATATAAACAAGTAAGTAGAATGACTACTAAACGTGATTCAATTAAATTATATAATAAAGCTAAAAGGAACTAATTGAATATTTTGAAATTTTGACGGTAAAATTTGTTTAACTAGTGATGTTTGGTCTGGCGATCATCAACCCGAGTTAGCTATATTTGTATTATCGCTCATTGATAGATTTTGAAAATGCAAATGCAAAAAAAATTATAGGATTTGAATTTTTGAATTACCTCATAATGGTCAAACAATATATGCTCAAATTATGTACATTATTTGTACTTTTAAAATTAAAGATAAAATCATGAGTATTAGTTTAGATAATGCAAGCAATATAACACTAGTATATTAACATGTTAAAAATGATTTAATACCGTGAGTAAACGGTGCATTTTTTCATGTTCATCGTATGTCATATAATAAATTTAATTGTTCAATCCGGATTCAATTACTTACAAGCTTCAATATATAAAATTAGGTATTATGATTAATTATGCTTATGGTTCAAATAGAAGAATTCAAAATTTTAGAAATTTTTGTCATACAAGAGGAGAAAAATTTAAAAGAGTAAAATTTGATAATAACACTAGGTGGAATAAGTACATATGATTTGTTTAAAGATGTCTATAAACGTAAAAATATACTTATGGAGTTTTATAATACACAAGTGATCATGAATTAACAAATCAAGATTGGGATCTACTTGGTCAACTTTTAAATATTCTTAAAGTTTTTAAAAACACACAAAATATTAAGTGGTGTTTATTATCCTACAATTCATCATGCTCGCTTGCATGTTTAGAAATAACAAATATGTTTCAAGATTTTAAGTATGATCTTTTTGGGCCAACCTTATTTTGTCAATGGAGAAAAAAATTAAAAAATACTTTGAAGACATGCCAACTGTTATTACTTAAGTAATGTGCATTAAACCCAATTATAAAATTACAAGGTGTAGAAAGTATTTTAGAAGATATTGTAGAAAATATGGGTAGTATTAATATTGATTATATTAAAAGAAGTTTTAATAATACATTTATCAATTTTATAAACAATATGAATCTATATATTCTACATCTATACACGCACCACCCCTTCCTTCATCTTCAAAATATGCATCATTATTAAAATCACTATCCAAGAAACCAAGAACTTCAACACACACAAGTAGTTTAAACGAACTTGGTTTATATTGTAATCTTGATTTTAGGAGTTTCATGACCGATCAAGAATTTGAAAATTTTAATATACTCGCTTTCGGGAAAAACATAAGCGACAATTTCCTACTTTAGCTATGATGGCCTGTGATCTACTAACTATCCAAGCTAAGATCGTAGTAACTAATCTTGTTTTTCTTTATCCGGGCGAGTATTAGATGAAAAAGAAGCGACTTAGTCCTAATCGTTGGAAATATGCATTTGCTATAGAGATTATCTTCTTGCGCGTTAAGAAGAGTACAAAACGTAATGATTTAGCAAGATAGCTCGGAGGATCTCAAGTCGAAGCAGAAACCGCCGAAAGTGCAAATATATAAAGGGTGAATATATATTTTATGAAGATTCAAAGATGATATTTTTTTGAGATTTGAAGACAAATATTTGTAATAGACTCATTCTTGATTATTGTTTAAGTTATACTTTAAAGTTATAAACCTATACTTATTCATCAAATTATTAATTCAATAAACTAATTTTTTTTTACTTATTTATTATTATAATTTGTAAGTTGTATTGTTGTAAATTATAAGTTGTAAAATATTACTTTTAATTAATACATCAATCAAATTTGAAGTTTTAATTTTCATTCTTAATTTTTTGTAAGTATACTTAATTAATTAATATACAAAAGAAATAAAACAAGTTTTTTATTCTTTCTAGATTATTGGGCAAAATCTAATTTTTTAATTGTAATTGGGAGATGGGACTTGGCCGCTTGGGACTTGGGAAGTTGGGAGACTCATTTACTTTATTTAGTTTATTACTTTATTAGTTATACTAACTTATAATCGAGAGAGAGAAACAAAGTAGAACACTAGAACCTAGTAGGCTAGTAGGTACTACTAAGAACTTTGTCAACTTTATACTTGAGAGAGAGAAAAGAGTAGAACATTTTAACACTGAAGTCTGAACACTATAATTGATTAGACCTTTTAAATTTTAAATGGATAATAGATTATGCAATGGATTATGGACCAATGGGTTGGAGACTTGGAGTTAGAGTTGCACAACAATTGGACCAAATGGGCGATAAGGCCTAAGGGCGGGTTGAGTTTGGACCAAATGGGTGGATTAAACTTAATTGCTAAGGCGATAAAGTATAAGTGGCGCCCAGCCCAGTTTCTGGCTGGCCTTCAGATTCGAGGAGTCAAAAATCAAGTGCGGTCGACCGACCAGGCTGGGCTGCCCCAAGGCCTAGTCTCGAGCTTCGCCCAAGGCTCCGGCCGGGCCCCTTCTACATGCCTTAATGTGTCGATTTTTGTTAATGGCTCGGCTCTGGCCTCCTCAAGGCCCAAAGTCAAGGTCCTGGCTGACACAGTCAACTGCCAAGGCAACAGCCCAGTCGAACCAAAGCCAAAGCCATTGTTGTGCAACTCTATGTAGACCCATAGAGTTATATGATTATTACGACACAAATCCAGTTGTCATTCACACTTCTTATACCATCAACTCTCGGACGAGGACAGATCCTCTGTCCCTAAATTCTCTGACCCCTTGTGTCCCTCCACTTAAATCTTGACACCTAATCTCTTACTTAATATTAATTAATTTTAAAATTAAATAAAAGAATATGTGTCAAGATTTAAGTAGAGGGACACAAGGGGACATAGAATTTGGAGACAGAGAATCTGCTCCCAACTCGGACAAGGTAACCGACCAATCTATAACTGTTAAGAAGGCACTCGAAATGGTAACCGACACGTGTCCATTTCTCCTCGATCCGCAAAACCCTCCCTATAAATCCCTAACCCTTGTCTCCAATCCTTCTTCAGCCACCTCACTCTTTCATCACTCTCAGTTAGGGCCTCCTCAGCTCAATCTACCGCAGCTCCTCCTCCCCAATCCGTTTCTTACCATTTGCTCTCTCTAAATTCTCTCTCCAAGTGCGTCAGATCTTTTCCGATAAGATTCCGATGAGGTTTCCGGTGAGAATCTCACTTGAATCTTATACGAAATGTTCTATCCATTTATGGTAACTCACCTTCGTTCTTTAATCTGTTTGCGCAAAAGGAATAAAGTAAATACAAACCCTCAGACCAATCTCACACACATACTATACATATTTGTAAAAATTGAGCTGAGCTCGACCCTTTTGTAAAGTTCCAATATTAGGATTAGGGTTTATTTTAGTTTTTCAACTTTTTATTTTTTGCATATCTTGTGCTGGTTGTCTAGTTAGGTTTTTTGGATAGTAGAGTGAATTTGGGGGAAATAGAAAATTAGATTTTGAGGAACTGTTCCAAGAAAGTGGGAAAATGAGTTTTAGGGCGGCTGAGGATGAGTCAGCAACAGAAATTCATCTTCCTGCTGATATAGATTGGGAAATGCTTGACAAATCCAAGTTTTTCTTCCTCGGCGCGGCTCTTTTTTCCGGTGTATCGGGTACTTTGTATCCTATTGTGGTGTTGAAAACAAGGCAACAAGTATTAGTGAAGGAAACCCCCTGCTTTAAAATGGCGAGTTCGATGCTAAAAAACGAGGGATTTAGAGGGTTTTATAGAGGTTTTGGTACTTCATTGATGGGTACAATCCCAGCTCGAGCCCTTTACATGGGGGCACTTGAAGTGACCAAAAGTAATGTTGGCACTGCCACTGTTAAATTGGGTTTTTCAGAGGCTACTGCAGCTGCAATTGCTAATGCTGCTGCTGGGTTGAGTGCTGCCATGGCAGCGCAGGTAGTTTGGACTCCCGTTGATGTTGTGAGCCAGAGGTTAATGGTGCAAGGAGGAAGTAATTTGAATAGTTCTGCCTTGAATACACTTAGATATAATGGCGGGATTGATGCATTTCGAAAGATTATACTTTCGGATGGTTTGCGAGGACTTTATAGGGGGTTTGGGATTTCTATATTGACTTATGCGCCATCGAATGCAATGTGGTGGGCATCTTATTCTGTAGCTCATCGGTTGATTTGGGGTGGTGTTGGATGTTATTTTTGTAAGAAAGATGAGGGTGGTTTTAGGCCGGGTTCAACAGCAGTGATGGCAGTACAAGGGGTTAGCGCGGCGATGGCTAGTGGAGTTTCGGCTTTGTTTACAATGCCACTCGATACGGTTAAGACAAGATTGCAAGTTTTGGATGGAGATGGGCGGCCTACAATTGCTCAGACAGTGAGGAAGTTAGTGAAAGAAGGTGGATTTGGTGCTTGTTATAGAGGGTTGGGACCAAGGTGGGCTTCAATGTCAATGTCTGCAACAACTATGATCACTACTTACGAGTTTCTCAAGAGGATGTCTACTAAAAATCAAGAAATGTTTGCTTAATGAGTTTGTGGGGTTCGAGAACTGAACAAAAGGATTATTAGTGATTAGGAGAAATGTTTTGAACCCCTTCTAACTTTCTTACCTTGGCTTTTGTTGTTGGTCTGCCTCATTGAATGTCGATGTAAATTTGTACAAATGTAGTTATGGTTTCACTTATATATAAGAATAATCCAATTTACAATGTTCAATATTGTACAGAAAGTTGATCCTTCATTTTGCTTTTTGTTGTTATCAATGTTACATATCATGAATTTTTATGTCTATTCTAAGGTCAAGGCATTCTGATCCTAGCTCAGCACGCGCATTCCATTGGCTCGGCACACATGTATTGACAGTAAGATTTTGATCATTAAGAAATGCATAAAAAGGGTGAAGGGGTTCTGTATGATTGGATCATAATAGAGGTACCAAAATATTATTATTATTATTTTAAAAAAACAGAAGAAGAAAAAGCTTATCTGCTGCAGATCAAATTCCAAAAGGTCAATGAGACGGGTCCTATTTATCAAGTTTTGTTAAAAGTTGGGAACAGAGGTTATATAGAAGGATATTAATAACAAATGGCCAATTGTCCTAATGGATCGTATAATATTGTTAATCTATTAAAAACATGGTTGTTAGTTGCCTAAACGTTTTTATTAGTACTAGTTCAAAAAGGTTGGATTTCAAATGTAGATTAGTTACTCTATTCAAAAAGATTGGATTCCTCTATCTAACCTTGCAGTTACTTGTATATGTTGAAATAGATCCTTTAACAGCTCAAGTGACAAAAATCTTTAGATTAAATTTGAACCAATATGGGCATGTGTTTGATAAAAACTGAATAAATCTGAATTTGAATGAGTTGAATCTGAATCTGAATAAAAAAAATTATTTGATAATTGACATGTTTGAAACACCTGAATGACAAAACATTATTATTTTACCCCCTCTAAGAAAATTCAAAATTGTTGTAAATTTATTTAATATTATTTAATATAATAGTTAATTTTATTTTTTAAATTTTTTTTACTTCATTCTCAGTCAGCCATTCAGCTCAAAAAATCTAACTTAGTCATCCAGCTCCTTTATCTTACCGATTCAGCCATTCAAACCAAAACAAACGCACTGACCGATTCAACCATTCAGATTCAGCTCCATTCAATTCTAAACAAACACCCATTAGTCAAGTGGAATTTCAGGAGCAAAATACTCATTAGCCTAATAACTGCGGGAGAGAATTCAACGCCAATTAGGCGATTATTGAGAACAGGAACATTTTTTTACCAATTGCGCAAGTTGGTATGTTCCACCTTTGTTCTATCTTCAACAGTCTTGGTATTGTACATAATATGAAGCGCCAAAAATAGACGAACAGAGTAATTTTTTTTAACAACAGAATGAGAAAAGCAGAACAGATAAGACTATGGTCTGAAATGTGAATGAGCCATGAATTTGGCGTAAAACCATGAGCTGAAAGGATAATAAGCTAGCAGCAAATTTTGCATCCGTGGACCACAATACCAATACAAATTCAATGGGCGTTGCCGTGGACCACAAGCCCAGTAGAAAGAAACAGAGGAACTTCAATGTCTCTGTTGCACTCGCTCGCACATAATTCAGAGGGTCTAAGCTATGAGTGAAAGGTTAACTCTGTCTACAGACAGGGAGGGAAGTATACATATTCGGGATTTGTAGTGTAGCCATAAGTTTAATGTGTAGTTGGGTTGATTCCCTGTCGGCAAAAGTTTAGAAAGGTATCCGTAAGTGCATATATCAACAGTTTCTGGATTGCAACTAATGTGTAATTAAAGGAATAAAATTGAATAGTAATGCATGTGTAGCTTCTTTACTATCTTCTATCTTATTAGCAAGTCCAATGTCCAATGTCCAATGTCCAATGTCCAATGTAGTGTAAACTGTAGTTGGTTGATTCTTTGTTACCAAAATTTAAGAAAACTGCAGAGTAAAGACACTGCAACTCTTACCCTTGGGACTTTTAATTTTGAATTGATGCTGAGACATGATGATGCAAAGTTAGGAGTAGTTAGCATTAAGTTAATTTTGATCAAGTGATCAATACAGTGTTAACATGCAGGCCGATAGGTGATCTCTCTGGTTAATTGACCAACCAATGGTTAAGTTAACTTAACCGGATCAGTACTCAATTCCGAGGGAAAATTGCAGTGCGCTACTGACATTAAAAGATGGTGGATGGATCCCACCTGATGCAGAGCCACCTAGAAAACAAAAGCAACTCATTTATACCACTTCAAAACAGAAAAATAAAAATAAACTTCCTCTTTGTAAGTCTTTATTTCTCTCCTCCATAAAATAAGAATAAGTCTAGGCAGATCGGAATAGTGGACCGGATTATTAGACATTTCCAATTTTTTATATATTTTTTTTGCCTGCGACTCTCAAAAAATGTATAGTATTTATTCCAACTGGAATTTTTACAAAATATAATGTTTTAGGTATAATTTGGATACATATATAAACACAGGTTATACAAATGCAGATAACCCTCATTTTTATATGTATCCAAATTATACCTAAAATACTATATTTTGTAAAAATTCCTGTTAGAATAAATATTATACAATTTTTGAGTCACAAGCAAAAAAAACAAAAACAAACCAAAAATTGAAAATGTCCAATAAACATGTTCATGTAGAAGGACTCATAAAATAATGTACACGTTGAACATGGAGGACCAAAGTTCAGAATCAGCCTAACGTAAAGGTGATTTCACAAGTCGATAAAATGCAGGCATGGAGCTGACCATTTCAACATTGAAATATGTCATATACAATCCATTACTATCACAGCAGATCATAATTGTTAAAGCAATATAAGGAAGATAAAGCTAATACGCCTGTAAAATCAAACAAAAATAGGATGAATCATTCCACCAACTGACAAACGAGAGAAGTGATTTTCCACATGAGCAACATATATTCTAGTTAAGAAAGTAATAAATATCCTGATTGTATAATCAAAGAAAAAAATATCCTGATTGTATTGTATATTTAAAAGAAAAAAACATCCTGATTGCAACCTAGACAACTAATAGAACTTTTTGAAACTTAAAAGCTACACGATTAATTGCAACAGTTGAGACTTACACAGTATCTAAGGGTGATCATCAAAATACTTGTTTTCATTGCATCTAGCAGAATCCATCCGTGGATGGATTCTGCTTTCCCAGCTACAATCAAGGGCGTGCCCTCTTGTTGCTGCAAGCAGGGCATTTGTACTGCTTAATATGCTCAGCCCTTGCTGGGGTGATCTTAACACACTTTCCATGGAACCACTTCTCACAGATGTCACAGCAGATCCAGAACTCGTCCTGCCCATAATTCTCTCCACATGCTCCACACAGTGCATCCCCATGTTCATCTTCCTCTTCTTCCAAGCCTTCCTCATCCTCATCATCATCTTTAAGTTGTGACACTTTCGGAAACTTGGCCTGAGATTCTGAGCCTCGCTGCTTTTAATGAAAATCAGAACAAGAAAACACATAATAAGATACACAAGCAAACTCGCTCCACATAAACAGGATTTACGCATCTGAGGACTATTTCTTTCTTTTCCATATCCTCGCTTGATAAAGAAACAAAGAACAATCTGAAGAGCTGCAACAGATGGTTCTTGCAGGCAGGATGGTTGGTGACATTTAATATCATAGCTTTCTATAAACTGAGTGCATATACGGATGAGGTAAAGAAAATAGCATAAAGGCGTTCTGATGAGCAGGCACAGATATAGAAACTGGTGCGCCATCACGCCAGACACATCCAAACCCTTGAACTATAAAACTGTGGAGTACAAAGTGCCGTGTTCGTATATACATTTAATGCGACAAGGAATTTAAAACATCTTAAACAAAGTTTGGGAACTATGACCCTCTCCATCCTAATTGGTCAGAGGAATACAATAACTTCACATACACTTCAGAACACAAGCATGTAAAGAATATCACTTCTGAATGCCTTTCAAGAGGAATTTAAAATACAAAATAAAGACTATGCAATGGTTATATGAGGCTACTTTTATAACATCCTGATATATACACTTAAGCAATGAATTGTTGTTTAGGGTTGGCTCTACATTGCTGTTTAAATTCCATTAATACAATTATCCAAAACTATTCTCTAATTTCTGTTCTTACCATCATAAAATAATCCAGTAAGCTACTATATCAGAAATAAACCCATCAACCAGTAGTTTTTTTTAATTGCAAATGGGATCAAAAAGGAAAAAGTTGAGGACCTAGAGGTGATATGTTATGTAATAAAAATGGTATAAAGGTAGAAGTCCATTACTACCTTAGGATTTGACTTGGGTTTGCAAATGGGATTAAAAAGGTAAAAGTTGAGGACCTAGAAGTAATATGTTATGTAATAAAAAAGGCAGAAAAGTAGAAGTCCTTTACTACCTTAGGATTTGACTTGGGTTTGCTGCTGCTGTGATTTGACACAGCTGACTTCTCCTTTGATTGCTTCTTGGCAGCCCCCGTCACAACTTCAAATATTGTTGGGAGATCATTTATCATGTTAAAAAGTCGCTTCCTGCATAATTACTACCAATGAGATGTCATAGGAAAGGTAATGAAACCATAAAGTATATCTCTTTTCAGATAAGGAAACTGTCATCCTCATAAGAAACGTATACCACTTAGAACTACAAATCAGAACGAATTACAATCAGTGTTTCCACTTCGTAAAGCAGATATTTAGCCTTAATCTTTAGTAAGGGTGTAAGACATTCTTGCTCTGCTATCCAATAAGTTACATCATTCCTTTTCAATTTAAGCAAGCTCATGATTTAATTAAATGTGATGTGAGGATTTAAGGTCTACATATAGAAATTGTTTCTTCATAAGCTGATAATATATATATATATATATATATATATATATATATATATATATACACACGCCAAGGATCCTGTCCTCCCGAACAGGCTTAAAATGTGGTCCTTTAAATTTTATTTTATTTTGCTTTTTTTTTAAACAACTAAAAAAAATTAATATTTTATGGAACTGGAATTTTTACATAATACAGTTTTGTTATATGTATCCAAATCACACCCAAAACACTGTATTATGTAAAAATTCCAGTTTCATAAAATATTAAAAAAAAATTTAGTTGTTTTAAAAAAAAAAGAAAAAAAGAAAAGAAAAAAAAGGACCGTATTTTGGTAAAGTCCGGGATCCCTGATTGGATCCGGACCTCTCTCTCTCTCTCTCTATATATATATATATATATTAATGAGCAATATATGAAAACTCAAACAGAAGCTAACCCTGAATCATAGGCTTTTGTCATTGATACTCTGATACCAATAAGCGAGGGGAGGGGAGGGGAGGGGAGGAGGAAGGATATCTTACAAAAATCTCAACTAGTCGTCTAATAATTCAACGAGTATTAAATAACAAAGTACATCCATATTTATAATGAGAATAAATTATTTAAGGATGTTCTCTAAAACTAGTGTTTACACCATCCAATAATAACATGCAAATATGATTGATTAAACAATTTTACCATGGTAAATAGTAATTAAATCATTTCAAATTCCTTTATCTCCTCGTAGATTCCCTACTTGACATGTTATTATTGGATGGTGTTAAACACTAGTTTTATAGGTCATCCTTATATAATTTATTCTCATTATACTCCTAAACAACTTACCTAACATAAATTGAATTCTAATAAAATAACTACCAAAATCACAAATAAATTAAATTAATTATATACAATTTCTAGAATCTTTTTTTAATTTCCTGTGCTTCCAAAACCTCTTATATTACTCCAACCATGTATCACAGGCTCATCCTGCATCAATCATGCTACACTAAACCTTGAACCATATTTTAGTGTGGTTTCTGATCAATCTTTGTTTGAAATGTGAAACTACATTCATTGCCTATAAGTTTTCAGACCTCTCCAAAATGTCAACTTATTTAACATGTTACATGTTTGGGAAGATATTTATACTACAAAAAAGTAATAATAATATGACAGCCACACAATTCAGATCTTTATTCAAAGGCATTATTTAGGTCTAATACGTAAATTAGTTGGGAACAGTTGGGGAAAAAAAACTAAAAATTACTCCCCACGTCACATTTGGAGTGACATGTTTCAAAACAATGCTAATGACGCAGATTTAAAGATGACCCCATGGCATAATTAGATACTATCGAAACTACAATTTAGATGCTAAAGAATGCTTTGGCAAAACTTCTTAATATACCACCTCGACCTACAAAGAATGTCAATATTGAAATTTATTTGTCCAACACGTTCACTTTTTCAGAAGTAAAATAAATATTATTAGAAAAAGACAATTGTTTTATGTGGTTATAGCAAGTATAAGCACATATATCTATGTTAATAATGAAATTTCTAGTATAACCAACATTTTGCCTTCCAGTTGACTATTCTATTGCATGAAATATCAGTTAATAATTATGACATCTTTGCAAGGGAGAACTAATGTCATACATTTTTATTTGTTTGATTAGTATCTTTGCAAGGGAGATGTAATGTCATACATTTCTATTTGTTTGACTAGCATTTTAATGTTATACATCCGACTTAGATGCCGATTGCGCAGTTTTCAAGATGACATTCAAAAATGGGATAGAGGAAGAAATAAAGAACTAAAGCTTAAGGGAGATATTGTAAATTTTACTTCCATATATCCACCCTCCCACTCTACTTCAGATTGTGAGAATCAAAACAACCAACGACAATAAAATTAAAAGAAGAAGGTACCTATCAGCTTTATCAAACCCAAATCTAGCACCAAAGTAAAATGCCACAGCAAGTAACCATGCATCACTGTGAACAGAAACCAAAGACAGCCAGTCCTTCTCTTGCATACCATCTCTGGCAAAATTAATACCAAGTGCAGGCTCTGGAAGCTCTGGAGGTACCTCTTCAGCAGGTAAATTGACTTCCCACCGCTCATTTGGAAATCCATAGAGGCAAAGGTTTTCCTTCTCTGTTATTCAATAATGAAAAGGCTTCTCTCAATTAAAAAAACATTCTATGACTTCAAAATCAAGAATTTCAGTTGAAAACAGAAAAAATATGAAACAGGTATGTAATTTAAGATTGAAAATGCTTTCCTAGAACCCAAAAAAAAGAAAAAAAAAAAGGGACTGTTGATACACCTATAAGACTAGATTGCATGAGAAATTTTCAAGTAAAATCTTAAGACAAAACTTTGCAGTTTATAGAAAACCAAGCAACCATAAAACTCATTGGCTCTAAATGCAACCCATCATCCATATTAAATCAGTATATGGGAAAAAAAATATGGCCTGATAGATCAGTTCAAATAAGCCCAAATTAGGAGCACGAGTTCAAAATACAATACAAATATGTCTACTTAATATATTCCCGTGAAATCGGTCACAAATTTCTTTTATACAATTTATTACCATTCAAGATACACAAAAGTCAACTTCCCTTTAGGAAACCAAGAGAGCAGATCATATTGAATGACACTTTGTCTATGGCTTCTCTCCTTCTGGTATTTGCTTCTATTTTTATTTCATAGTATGAAACAATTTGCATTAAAAGAGACTAACTCACCTCCCATTTTATTGTTACCTTATTTAACCATTTGGCCCACACATCCATGCTTTTTTATTTCTTTAATGGATCTATGAAAACTAAGGATAAAAATCTTCCTGTTTTTTAAACCAAAGAAGGCATGTCTGCTCTGAACTAGATTACAAACGAAGTATTTAATTACCTACACAAACTACACTATGAAACGAAACAGCAATGCAAACAGAAAGAACAGGGCCTACATATATGTGACATTTATTACACAGATATTCACTAACCAACATGACTTGAGAACACTAGAACATATACAATAAACTGGAGTGAAGTCGGAAACAACTGCTTGTCTTTACCAAGAAAAAATAGTAAAGTTGAACTCAAGCTGATCAAACAAAACTTTTGTGATATATACTCTACAAATCATATAATCCTATTTAGTTATCACCACAGCATTGCTATGTATGCTTTAAGTTAACAGACATGCCAATTCATTAAAATCAAATGCAAAAATAAGGTACTGAATTGGACAAAGTAAAGGCAAACACAGCACCCTCATACAACGGATATAATATAACAAGTCCCACAAATTGTGTATTGCCTATGTCAGTAACAGGTATGAGATTTGGTTGTTTAAGAGGAATATTTCCACAAGCTACCCCATGGACCTTACTAGAGTATTATACTATTATTGTTGTTTTCTTCTTTTTTTTTTTAAAAAAGGGAGGGAGGGGGGTCATGCATCTTATATACTTGTGCATTCAAAACAAAGTAACTGTACAAAATGCAAGATCACAGCAAAACCAACGCAATCCAATTTTCCTAGCATCTGAAGATTGTTAACACATTCATGTTAAATAAACTATACACATAGCAGAGGTACATTATCAAGCCAAACCAGAACTGTAAAATTGCATAACGGAAAGCTATAGTTGAGAATCTGTTATGATCTTAGGAGAGCCATCCCCAAATTTAGCTGCTAAGAAGGAAAAGCCCAAGACCATATCAACCCACACCAAATAGTAGGACTAGCCCCAATAAGCCAGAATAGAATCATAACAGGCCACTAGGCTTCCGTACTGGCATTCATGCCAGCTACACTAGCGATATTGGCCAAACATATTGTATTTATCTTCCCTATCTCAAATATACTTACCAGTACTTTAATCTATCATCTTAGCTAGCCCTTTTCTTTTAGCAGGTAGTCTAAGGATCGCATTGTTCTAATACCACTTGTAAACCTCAGTTTGAGTTCAACTAACGTAAGAATGGAGGGTTTTAGTGAACAGTGAGGATTTGGTTGGTAGAATTTGAGGCAGAAGATAGAGACAAAATAAAGATAAAAAATAGATGAGATAGAAACCTGTGAGAAATAATAAATTTAAAAAGCAAGAGTGAAAGAGTGTAAGATAGATATATTAAGCCATTCTAATTCATATGTTTATTTCATTCATCATCAATCACACATTACATATTTATTATATATACTAGTAAAATAACCACTACCTACATTGACCTGGGGACAAAGATGACTAGCGGACAAATAAAATTAGTAATAACCATGTGCAAGCTAACAATCTGACAACTTAGGGACCAAAAATATAGTAATAATAGAATACTACTAATTTAAGTAATACGATTATCAAAACTTACAATTAAAAGCCATCCTTTAAAGTTCAAAGCAGATGCAGAATTGCTGCAAGTTTAGGTAATATTTCATAAATTCATTAACAAATCCAAGCAGTAGATCTTCAGATTAAATAATGCTTACCACATCACAATTTCTACATTTAGACATTCTTCCTTTTCTCTTCAAAAAGTGATATCGTGAAACAGATTAAGCAGTTAGGGTTGTTAGGCTACTCTTTAGAACTGGCCACTTCAATTGCACATGTAAGCACTTTACAACCACAAAGTTGAATCGCAATAACATGTTTGGACCAAAATCAGCATGGGATTCAACATTGATGAGGAAAGTAAACGAAACAGAATAAAATAATGTTTATTCATACAAAAATAATGAATTCCAACTAGATTTGTACTTCAAATATCAAGATAGATTTTTATTTTTATTTATTATTACAATAATAATTATTATTTATTTATTTTTTTAATTTATTTTTTTATCTTTTTTTGGTTGAAGGGGTTTGCCACACGAATATATAGTTTAAGATAAAATGATGTTTTGGATGACAAATATTTATACATGATACTATCCCATTGTCCAGACTGGGACACATTTGCTTTTAGTCAATAGAATTGTGAATATTATAAACTATCAAAAATGTACTACTAATTACAAATAAATTTACATCAACTTTAAAGTTTAGGATTTTAGTAACTGATTTAAAGTCAAAATGGGACTCTTTTTGTGGTACCTAGAGTATATAAAAGATAATAAAAACCATATAAATATAATTCACAGTTTTTTGAAATAGAAAATTATGCACTCATTTATAAATTATAAGCATATGATAAAGGGAAAATTGCATTCACTCAAGATCATAAACCCTTCAACAACACACTATATCAAACTAAAATCCATCTAACAACAATGCTAAATCACGTTGAGTAAAGAAAAACTAACCAGGGTCACACTGCAGGTAAAATTCTTCAACATCTGCATAAACCCAGAAAAGTTACAGAAACATTCCACCAAATTTAGTTGTTTTTGATAATAAAGCCAATTAGCCAACAGGATAAAAAAATGCATTGGCATAGAAAAGGAAAAGCAACGAATAAAGGAGAGAGTTTCCATTTTACCAGTGGTGAGAGCTTTAATCATTCCAGCTCTCCGACTCTTGAAATCTCTGAAAACCTCTTCCACAGTTCGAGGATTGTACTGTTGACCTCCCTCCATCACTTCAAATCTCTATAAATATTATAGACAAGTGATTTATTGGAAGAGAAATTGAAGCGATAGATCAAAAAATAGAAAATGGAAGGAAATTGTTCTTCAGGTGGAGGAAAATAGAGAAGAAGAGAGGAGGGAAATTTTGGGAAACTTTTTTGACCTCCCCAGTCCCAGATGAGAGAGAAGGGAAAGAGAGAGAGAGAGAGGGCGAAGGGGATTGAGAAAGAGGGATTAATTTGGACTTCCGCCCATAAATAGAAATGAAAGCCTTAAAACCTAAGTTGGCCCAATAGATAATGGATTTTATTTCTTATGGGCCGGTCCAGTCACATAGTCGGCTTTGGGCCACATCATACCTTATACAGCTAGTTTTCGTTTGGTGTGTTTATGAATAAGAGAGTATACAAACCTTGATGGATAAGAAATATTCCAAAGCACAATTAGCCCAGCTTAGAGGTCCGGATTGGAACAATTTTGAAATCCCTAGAAATAATTTTGTTGCAATCATAAATGGGGTTGAAATTGTCGGAAAATGATATATATTCCGAAGGTTTACGTCGACTTTTTAATTGTCAATTATATAAATAAATATTAGAGATATATAATATCTTTATAAAAATATATAATAAATAAAGTCTTCCTATAATTCTTATCAATATCGATAAGTTTCGCAAATATTATTTAGATGAAATTTATTTTATGGGGTTGAGATGCAAAATTGGTAATTTGTGTATAGGAGGAGCTTGTGTTACAATAATCAAAACGTTTGTCATTGAGTAGTAATTAAAGTTTAATTTTTCTTGTAACAAAATTATTATGTTAATAATAAAGTCGCTCATTGAAATAGAATAAATTGATACGAGTGATTATTTAGTTATTAATTCAAATAGAATAACAACTAAATATGGTTCACCTCAGTTTTTTTTTTGACAATCAAAAGTTATTTATTTAACTAATTTGCTCATTCTATTGACACCATACATAATACACCCTAGCTAGCTAGCTAGGTAGGTAGGTCCAGAAAATATCATACAATAATATTCCTTTTATCCATACAAGAAGGATGACAAATTCCTCCTCTTACCAGCTTTCTCTAATCTCCTCTTCCCTTCTTACACATTAATTTTCTTCAAGTTACTACTATCAACCTGCATGCATGCATACACAAGTATACGTTATGCGAATGCATGCGTCCGATACTAATCTAATGCTATAAAAACAAAAAGATAACACGCTCAGTAACTCCTTCCTACCTCAGCCTACGATGGTGCACCAAGATATGAAGCGAGCCGCAAAATGTCACTGAATACTCCGCCGGCTGTCACTTCAGCCCCGGCACCTGGACCACGGACTATTAGAGGCTGCTGCTTCTTGTACCTTTGAGTTGTGAAAGCAATGATGTTATCAGACCCTGAAAGCTGAGCAAAGGGGTGTTCTTTCTTGTATCTTCGTAGTTCGACCACGCCTTTTTCATTTATAGCATCCACCACCCCAACGTACCTCAACACCTTCGGACACACAATGAAGATGTATAAAATATGAAAAATTCCTCCTAGTAGTTTTGAGGTTTCTTACGTACCATCACAATTATAGGATGTGACAAAGAAATTAACTTCAAGAGTTTGTATCATGTTCCCTATTTTCCCACATTAGAATTTACAACTACTGTAGCTTTATGTGTATTCAATACCTCCATTTGTTTATGTAACATCATTTCATACAAATATATCACCAACAATTTACAAATCCACCATAAAAAAAATACTCACTTCCCCTGCGTTTTCAGCATCTTGTCGTTCCTTGAACATTTCTGAATCAAATTGTGGCAACTGCATCAGAAATTCCTCAGCCGATGCAATCTTCTGAAAAGATAATAAAGAAAAAAGAATAATAGCATCAAAGCATGCAATAAGATATCAATGGTATTTGTATCATACAGGATGCCATATTTGAATTTAAGATCTCAATATTGATCCAATTTAGCATATACAATACCATACTTCGAAATTTTGATTAGATTTAGCTATTTTCAAACATAATCATACTAGATATACATTTCACTGATAAAAACTCATATATTATTACTACTTCCGCCTGGAGAATGAAATCTACTAATTTTTTTACTTTTTTTTTCTCAAGGAATATGAAGGTTTGTATTGGTCGTGGCCGGTGAACTATGCGAGCTGGTAAGGTGCATGGGACAGAGGACATTTAGCAATAATGAAAGGAAATTGCTAGCTTAAGTATAACTTTTTTCAAATATAAATTTTAGTTGCTAATAATATTTTAAAAAATTAGAAAATGTCCAAGTGTGTCAAATGCAAACCTCAATATACTTTTCTTTTTCAAAAGAAAACAACAACAACAACAGAACTGTTGGATTCCTTCCAATGGAGGGAAGGAGGGAGTATTAGATAGCAACATATCCTTGTGGACTAATATTTACACCTTTCAATATAACTAAAACAGTCATTTCCATCGAATACTGGATCATTAGAAGTAAATAATATTCTCACCCTTAATGGTTCTGGCACAAGGCTCTGAACAGGGATATCAGAAAGTTCCAACTTTAATCCAGATTCTCTGGCAAGAATAATCACCTACAATATTATAAATTTATGTATTAGCTCATAAATATTTCAATGCATTTTCATAAAGTGCAGTACATATAATTTGTAGCCACAAAGAGATAGCTGGCATTTGTTGATGGTTGGGTGTTCAAATCCAAGTCACCCTTAATAACAGATAGCTGCAGTTACAATGAAACAACTGCCTCTTGCCAAGGGTAAAGTGAGGGCATTGGTAAGCTGACTTACTGAAGAAATAAGATTATCTAAAGTCGGTGCCTTTTCCCCACAGTTGGCAAACAGAGGAGGCATACATAAGATAGAATAACGAAAGTGCATGAAACAAAATAAACAACTGATACCTTTCTAGCCACATCTGTTCCAGATAGATCATCCCTTGGATCTGGTTCAGTGTACCCTGCCTTTTTTGCCTCACTCACCACTTCGCTGAAAGATCTTGTGCTTTTGAAGTTGTTGAAAATGTAACTAAGAGTCCCGCTGCATCAACATATTACAGCGTTAGAACAAGTTAAATGTGAATTAATATGTTATCATGACTAACCTGGAGATAACCTTAAATTGCATAATTGTGCAAAAGTCATTTACGGATTTCTATCAAGTCGTGAATTTATGGGTGTGTGTGTGTGTGTGTGTGTTCTTTGTTAGTAAATTCTAGTGAAATATATTGTAGGACTAACCTGAAAATGCCTTCAATCCGCAATATTTTGTCCCCAGTTTCAAGAAGACCTTGTAAAGTTGTTATGATTGGGAGACCAGCTCCAACAGTAGCTTCATAAAAATAGTGTGTATAGGATTGTCGTTGGAGAGCTCTCAACTTCAAATACTGAACTTCGACGAAAAAAATTTGCAGGAAAATGTTAAACAAAGATTCATCAAGGGACTAGAACTTAATTATTCTTTAGTTAGACACAGATAACTTATTGGTGAACAACACACCACCGGTGCAACACAGGTAAGTAGTTGATCAAAGAAATGATAATTGCACAAAAGCCCATAACTTTCAGCAATAATTATTACTGCAAGGTATGCAAATAAAATTTACCTGATCAAGAGGTCCTGAATTTGCCTTCTTATTTGGGGTAATTACATGAATTCCTCTACACAACCAGTCAAAGTAATGGCTTGCCACATAAGAATCTGCTGTACAATCTACTAAAACAGTATTTGGGATGAAATGATTCCCATGCACATGCTGAACAAATTTCTCCAGGTCAGCCTTCTCGCCTTTCTCCTTTTGGACTTCTCTCCATCTACTCAAGTCAATACCACTAGAACCAAAGATGAGAATGTACAAGGGTTATTACTGTCACTGAGAGAACTCTTAAACTACCTATTCAACATTCAATATACAAGTACCAATAAAAAAAAAGCAAGTCATAAATTAAAAACAGGGTATCATGATCCAAGTGGTTGATTAGGACTACTAGAGAGGACAAAACATTAGGAGGAACTTCATAGGAAAGTGGATGTGGATGATCAAGCATTGGCTCGTGCTTTTTCACTTTTTTAGGGTGCCTTCAATTTATATACATGTGTGCATGAGTTTTGTCACAATATTAGGTTCTTAAAAATAAACTTGCGAAAAGATTTATGAATTTAGCACCTAATAGAAAATTACATATTAAGAAAAGATGCCCAAGCAAAAAAACAGAAAATTATCCAAGATAGGCAAAAACTTTACCTTTAGATTAAATAAAAAACATTGATTATCTGTTTAGCAACTCCTTCTGAAGGAACCTAAACAAATTATCAGTTTTCTCATTCTGAGTAGCTAACCAATAAAGGTATGACACACTATAATAATGTAATAAACCAGGGGAGCAAAGATAAGATAAATTTCTCAATGTTTTAAACAAATATTGAAAACTTTATCACCCATGTCACGTTGTATGTAATACTCAAACTATTCCCATCTAATCTTCACAAACTTGGTATAAATTCCCTTTATTTATTTTACTTATTTATATTTGGGTGAGAATAAGGTTTACCGAAAGGAACAAATTCCATTATGTTAAAGATCTTATTATTTAATAATTAGAAAAAATTAATGTTCTGTAGAAACACGTAACTTACATTTCACTCAAAAGCATTGTCCTTGATCCAGTGATACCCATGACACGCAAATCGATGTTGGATTTTTCCTTGAGGACTGCTGCCTGCCATAGATAATTGATATAACATGTCCAGCATCAGAGAGATATGATAGTTTACCTTTATATATCTGAGTTATGAAATTTCCCAGAATCAGATACACTTTTTACTTGATGTTTTATATAGTGCAATCCAAAGAGTAAAACCTTGTTCAACAAAGTGCTTGCTTGCTTTGATACCACTACAAGAGTATCCAGTCCCCGCCTCAACCCCCCCTCTTCTTCCCAAAAAAAAACAAAAAGCAAAACCTGTAAATGTCTGACAAAAGCACAAGGAGAAGTAAGGAACTAAGGGTTAGCAGTCGTTTATGTCCTTGAATTGCCTGGTTCATTTCTTTTTACAAGCATTCAGGGGAACTAGTAGTCCATTCAGCCTATAAGAAGTGGGAACAAATAAAATACTCAAAAAAGAGCAGATCTCTAATATCTACAAAGATCAGAAACAGAAATCCCCTAAAGGCACCCATGCCAGATTTATTTATACAATCTACAAAACAAAGTCAAAGGGAACAGATATCCCCTAAAGGCACCCATGCCAGATTCATTTATACAATCTACAAAACAAAGTCAAAGGGATTTAAGCCCCTAATGACAGTTGGAAGTCACCTGTATAGAGGAAATAGCAAAACAAAACCACAAATATAAAATAGTAACTCAACAACACCAGATTGCTAATGTATAGAAGAAGAACCAAAGATGTGGAATTAAGGATGTACCTGGTCCCTGAGTTGGTCAAGTAATGTGGCACCAATCAATCCAGGTCCAATTATACCCACTGCTATTGTGGTTCTTGAAAGATAAAATCTTGAGTGGACTGCTTTTAGGGCCTTCACACAATCTTCTCGTTTGAGAACTACAGTAATATTGTACTCTGTGCAACCTTGGGCTATTGCACGGATGTTTATGTTAGCCTGCATAAGTAACTGCTTGTCAACTTTGACCTGGAAGTTAATAGAGACAACCTTATAAACAAAATCTTTAGTACCGGGATCAGTAGTTTCCCGCAAGAGCAAAAGGGAGGGGGGATGAAGGGGAGGTCAGATTTATCTGAAACTAACAATTGTCTCCACACACATCCTGCGTCACTATATCAACACACTTCCCCAATTGTTGTAGTATTTCAACACGCTCAAAAACGTAAATTCGATGAAACTAAAATGGAAATGATGATGGTGAATTGGTGATGGTGACGGAGATGAAATATGGGAACAATACTAATAATCTAAAAGATATATATAAGATCCACTAACCTTTGCAAGAGCATTGAAAAGTGTAGCACTGACTCCAGGAGTACTTGCCATTTTCTGGCCAACTGCTGCCAAAATGCTACAGTTTGGAATGACAGCTACCTGATAAAATGTGAACTTGTCTTAAGCTGGAAATTGAAAAAAAAAAAAAACAAGTAGTAAATTTTTAATGATTGTCAATTATATCTTCATTCCTCCACACAACAAAGTGATTAGAAGTTGAGGCTTCAAGATTATGAGATAATGAAAGGTAAGCTAGCAATGACATTAGCTCATCGGCAAACTAGAGTGATTCGAACATGTTATCCTATATATATTTTCTTGTTCTAGGTTTTATACATGTTCAGGTTATAAGGTATGCAATTGATAATCACGACACAACTGTACCTGAGAAAGACGACCAGCATCCAAAGCTTGACGAAATCTAGACTCTAAAGCCTTGGCAACAGCTCTTACTTCCCTCTCGGGCACAGCAAAGCAAACCGAATGCTCGCTACTAGCCTGCATTAGAACCAAATAGATTTAAAATTTACAATTTCAGGGCACACATTTAGCAGAACTCAGATACCTGAGATATCATGATAACATTAGCTCCCACATCTTTCACAGCACCAAAAATTGCACTAGCTGTACCAGGAACACCAGCCATCCCAGTTCTAGAACAAATTTTGCAAGGTGAATGAGAAAAGAAAAAAGTCTACAAATAAACAGCTACAGATATAAGATAGCACACATCAATGCAATACAAGCTCACCCCTCAACATTGACAAGGGCCAAATTATCAATAGTAGCAAACCCTTTGACGTGAGATTCCAATCTCAGCTCATGTTCAGTTTCATCAAGAGACTCTCTGCATATTATTGTTCCCGGTGCAGATAGGTTGAATACATTTCTTATAACAATTGGAATGTCATATTGCATCACTGGAATGATCGTACGAGGATGTAAAACATTTGCCCCAAAATATGACTGTACAGGTGGTGTGCAAATTTTGTTAGAAAATGTGTAATAGCAAACAACCACAACTTTGACAAGTATAAGAAGATTCTTGAACTCACCATCTCCCAGGCTTCTTGATAAGATAATGTCTTTAGTACCACAGCCTCACTAACTGCAGAAAAATTGTTTAGCATCAGAATCAAACTTCATTTTTTAAATTGTAGATATTTCAGAAGTAATTCCGCCTCTAGAGCGGTTATGTTAGAATAATATACAGAAACAATTGTCAAGTATATGAAGTAATTTGGATCAATTGTGTCTCAACAGTACTATGAAAGGGGAGAGTTATGCGATTAAAGAATGAATAAGAGAACAAATAAGGGGTCAGCACAAACCTTTCCTAGGGTCTGCACTATATACACCATTAACATCAGTCCAGATTGTGACTTGACCAGCCTTGAATAAAGCACCCATTATAGCAGCAGAAAAGTCACTTCCATCTCTTTTCAAAGTCGTAGGAATATTTTGAGGTGTGCTAGCTATAAAACCAGTTGCAACAATAGTCTTGGATGGATTGTGAGAGAACCATTTCACAAGTCTTCTTTCTGATTCTGAATAATCTGGATCAACTTGATTAGAACCAGCAGGATTCACAACAAGGACATCTCGTGTGTCCATCCAATTACAGTCCACTCCATTCTGCAGCAATAAGAAAACACACAAACAGGATGAAGAAATGTGACATTCAGAGAGAGAGAGCCACAAGAGGTTAAAATTTCTTTCAAACAAAAGGCAACCAACCACAGAACCACCTTTCTGATTACAGATGACAACATCTGAGCTGACCATAGCTCTCCATATCCCACAACAAAATCTGAAAAAGATTCTGTCGCATGACCAGCTGCAATATAATAAGCTTTCAGGTCAATATTGTATGACAAACTGCTGCGTTAGTGCAAAGACCTAAAGGGCAAACCAATAAAAGCAAAAACAAAGAAATTAATTCTTAAAGGTAAAAGTACTCGATTCTAAAGACCCTGCAATAAATCTTCAAATCAAGGTTGTGCGGTGATGTCCAAGAAGAACTGCATCAGTTGTGACTGGTGTAACAGAACTCCCACATCCCCAAAATTCCCAGTTACAAATGCACACAGAAAAAGAAACAGAGACGCACATTTCACACACACACACATATATACATAGAGAGAGACAGAGAGAGGACCTATGTATATTGCACGAAGCATCGCTTTGAGGTTGTTGATGTCATGGTTCAACCTAAGTAAGAAATTTGCAAGTTCATCTCCATCAAGCAGATCAATTGCTGTCAATTTGTGCTTTTCCAGAACAGCATCCAGAGCAAATTCATAAGAATCGTCTCGTGCCTGCGCCTTGTAAATAAGATCATACATCATATCTGTCACCTTTGACATTGCAGAAACAACAACCAACTTTCTTTCAGAATCATCCTTTACGATTATCTCTGCAACATTTCGGATTCTTTCAGAGGTTCCCACACAGGTGCCTCCAAATTTATGAATAGACCAAAAATCACCCTTGGGAAACTGAACCTTTTCTGCAGATTCATCTACAGAAGCAGCTGCCAATGATCATGAGTCATGGTATAAATAAGACATCAAATGCACAAGGATCATAAGCAACATAAGCATGTATTCAAAATTCAATTGAAATGATAGAGAACCTCCAGTTGTAACTGAACCAATACTGTGAAAGTTCGATGAATCCCTTCTTCCCAACTGAGAAGTAAAACATGTCCTGAAATAGGGAAGAAGAAAAAAAGCTAACTTATTCAGAATCTGATAAACAAAAGAGGTTTGAGCACTAAAATTTTGCAGTCTTTTCACAAATAAAATATTTTTCACATAAAAGAAGAAAAATCCTGGGACCCTTAAAAAAAAGTTGAGCAGCTATATTCTCCAGTATTCTGGTATCTATTACAATAAATAGCCTCAAGTTCTACATAAATCTTATGAAAAAATGAAAAAAAAACATCCCATTTACACGAAAATTCTCAATTTTAGCGAATTTTGAACTTATGAGGAAAACGAAGAGTATTAGCTCTTACTTGCAGACAGGAGGAGGGCGATGGAGGAGAGAGAAAGTAGGTGAGGGGGTAATCTTGTTCTTCATGCTGGCATCACGTGACAATGGGTTGGAAGAGTAATTGTAGGCATATGATCGAGGAATTGGGGAAGAGATCGCCATTGATGGCTGCTGCTGCTGCTGCTGCTGCAGTGCTTATCAATTATCATAGGAGACAGAAACTGAGTATTTGGCGGTTTTTGGAGGGTAATACTACGGACGGGACGGCCGAACGGGCAGTGTTTTCTTTTTCTTTTTTTGTTATATATTCCTCCCTCTCTTTTTTCAATCTATTTACACTTTTTTTTCATTATATTTTTATACAAAATAAAAATATGACATGTGAACTTGACAACACAAATATGCCACTAAATATATGTAATGTGGTTTTCACATAAAAATAAATTAATCGGTAAAATACTCGTGTAAAAATATTATTTTAATATATATAATTTTTTAAAATTAAAAAATATATATATACTATTAATTAACGAAAGTATAGCAAAACTTGATATAACAAGCCACGTAACCCTTTTTGCTAAGCATATTCATTTTTCTTTTCTACATTTGGGTATGAGAGAGAGACGAGAGTAGTTTATTTATTCAAGAGACTAGTTTAGAGCAATTTTAACATGTGCTTGGTAAGCAATTTTAAAAGAAATGATTTTCTGTGTATTTTTTTCTTTTATAATTTTTTTTTTATTGAGAACTAAAACATCAATTGGTTCATAATTTTGGAACTAGCACATTGACCGAGTGATTTATTTATATATCATATCAAATCGCTTTTTACTCTATTAATGGTGTAACTTTTTCATTTATTTATCAATTTGTAACCGTGTATATTACCTATAGTTTTTAATAAGGTTATATAGCATGAACCCCGTAAATTAATTAAATTAAATCAAACCAAATCAATCATTAAAAAAAATAATTAATCAAACCAACCCATGAATGTTGTTCCCTCTTTCTTTGGACATGACAAAACAAAGATAAAAGTGCCTTTGATTCAAACAATATTATGTTATTGTGAGTATGAAATAAAAGAAGAACCAAAACAAACACAATCAGCATATAATAGTAAGGAAAGGGTCTCCTTTTTTTTAATGAATTTTTTGTTGGTAAATCCAATATCATTTCGTTTAACATTTTTGTAGGATTTCGGTCCAACGAGTAATTATGTATTATCTCCCTCAAATAAAACAAAAAAGGCACAATCAAACCCGTCTTGCCAAATTCCTGCAGCTTGCCATAATGCAGACCCTCCTACCAATTTACATGCAGTTCTAAGAAAGGCACTCGTCTAAAACCCGTCTAAAACTATCTAAATCAGTTGCAGAAAAATTTCTACTCATTTGTTTTAAGAGCTCCTGAATCTCAAACACCTGCCGCTCACTGGCACACAACTTTGTCACAAGTGTTGAGAAACTGTCAAGATTAATCAAATAACCTTTACCGATCATTTCTTGGCAAACCTGCATCGCCCTTTTCTCATTACCATCTTCACAATATCCTTCAACCAAGGAACTGAATAAGGTGGCATCAAGCTGGTGACCATTTCGAAGCATGTCACCAACAAGCCCTTCAACTTCTAGCATCCTTCTTTTGTCTCTAACAAGACTAGATATTACCATCTGATACGAAAAGAAATTTGAACTGCAACCCATTTGAGGCATATGATTTAAAAGAAGAATAGCTCTATCAAACTCCCCCAAATCCACAAGAATCCTCAAGACGGCATTGTAAATAGACGCACTTGGATGAAGGCCCCTCGCCCTCATTTCACTAATAAGAGCAATTGCTTCATTTGGTCTCCTCAATTTGCAAAACTCACTTACAACTAGTCCATATGCCTTCACGTCAGGTTCCATGCCAAGACTAATCATCTCCTTGAGATGTTTGATGGCTTCATCAGATCTTCCTACAATGCAATACCCCTTCAACAAACTCGTATGCGTCGCGATATTATCCCTAAACCCATTCAATCTCATCCTTGTCATCATTCTTTTTGCTTCATCAATGTTCCCACACAAACACAAACCATAGATCAAAGCATTATATGTAATCTCATTCGGCTTACAATTCCGGCTCACCATCTCATCAAAACACTTCTTTGCCTGATCCAAATCACCTTTTTTACAATGCCCATCAATCAAACTGGTATAAGTCACCGTATCCGGCAAGCACTCCTTACTATCCCTCATCCTATCAACAATACTAAGTGCCCTCTCTATTAAACCCTTCTTACACAACCCACTAACCATAGTATTAAAAGTAATCAAATTCGGCTGGCAAGTCATTTCATCAAACACTTTGTTCGCATCATCAATCATACCCATTTTACAAAATCCTCTAATCATTATAGTATATGTTGAAACATCAGGCTTAACAACTCCTTCCCGAACAATCTGATCAAAAAAAATCCGAGCTAAATCAACACGACTAATTCTCACTAAAACCCCTAAAATGGCATTATACGAAAACAAACAATGCCCTTTTTCCCTCATCTTTACGAAATTAAACAAATGAAGAGCCCATCTAATATGGCCCCGATCACCATGAGCTTTGATAAATTTACCAACCATTAAATCAGAGAATCTGTTTGAAGATTCAAGTAAATTAGTTGCTAAAGAAAATAAATTGTGAGAAATGAGGTCAGTGATGGCAACGTAACAGTGATGAGTGTGTAAGTAATTTTTAGGGTTAGGGTCAGGGTTTGAGGCCCAGTTGAAGAAGAAAAGAGCATGGTAAGGGCTTGTTTGATTCTTGATAATTTCAATGACAAAACTGGGGTTTAGGTGTAGAGAGAATTCATTGAGAGGGGAAGGATCTGGGTTCTGTTAAAGCTTAGGGTTTTGGGGGTTTAGGATTTGGAGGAAATAAGTGACGGAGGATACAAGTGATGGAGGTGTAGAGAACTGAGAAGAGCTGGCCCTGGTTAGAGCTCGACTTGCCATTGCCATTTCTAATGACTTATGCTAATCTAAACTGAGAGCTGGCAGTTATGTAGTACGAATAGTTGGAGGTTAACATTAGACCTGGCTAACGGGGGCCGGTCCGGTCCGTCAAATAAATAAGAATTCAAACCAACTGAGCTACAACAACTAATTATTTTTAATGTAATTTTCAATATATTTTAACTATAATTAAAAATTATAATTAAGATATATAGTTAATGTAAGTAATTAATTAATAATACTAATTTATAATACTATTAAAATTTTAATTGATTGAGATATGTAGTTAATGTAGGTAATTAATTAATCGTGTTTGTTTGTATTATTGTTTATTATTAATTATTTTATTATTTTTAAATTAAAAAATTTTCTGGTGTAGCAAATAGTTTGAAAAAAAAAATAAAAAATTAAAGAGAAGCTCGGGGGTTCTGTCCGGTAGTAAATATACCACTTGCCACGGCCCTCATGTTTCCAAAAATTTCACCAAAACCCGTGTCTTTTTGGTTTTACCCTACTACCCATTTGCTGTGTCTAGTTAACATATAAAAATAACATTTTTCTCAAAAATACGAAATAAAAGAAATTATAATAATAAATAAATAAACACCACATGAATAAGGGTGTAAATGAACTAAGTCGATCGGAGTATTGAGTTGTTCAGATTTAGTTCACAAAATTTATCGAGTATAAAATAAGGTTTGATTGAGGCTTATTTTGTTATCGAGTCGAGTATGATCCCGAATCGAGTTTAATTTTTTTAGAATCGAGTAATTTATCGAGTTCAAATCGAATTTTAATCGAAATGAAGATTTAATCGAAATCAATCGCTGCTTGCTCATTTTACGATCTTACTCATGAACAACATTAAAAAAAATGAAAGCGTAATTTTGAAAAAATTAAGTCACATCTCTATCTAAGAGAAATACATGTAAAAATATCAAAATTAGACGTTAGAAATTTCATTTCCCTAAAAAAGCATGTCTCTAAAAAGACTAGATATACCACAAAATACGAAAGGAAATTCAAACTGCAACCCATTTGAGGCATATGATTTTTGTTTTTTATGTCACTGACCAACTGTACATTTCTGCACAAGACATGTGAAATCCACCAAATAATATTTTTCTTGCATGGTTGCTTATATACACTAGCAAAGGGACGGATTTAGGGTTTATTTTTAAACGGATTTTAATTAATTTTTTTTGTTGAAATTAAATTAAAAAAATTGAATTGATTATAATAATATTAACAAATTACAATACTATCCTTCTATACCCCATAACTTGAAAGTATTCTAAGATATCTTCATTATCAATAGTTTCAAATACATAATTTTTAATGTAAGGAACTAAACAATTACTCATCCATTTATCGTCTATTTGGTTTCGGATAGTGATTTTAACAATATTCATCACTGAAAATATCCTCTCCATGGTGGAAATAGCAACCGACAAAATCAAAGCCAATTGCAACAAAAAATAAATCCGATAATACAAATTAGTCTTAGGTAGTGTTTGATTGCATCTTAATGCATCTTAACAATACATCAATTAATGCATCTTAATGCCTCTAGATTTTTCCTCTGAATGCCTCTAAAGCATTAAGATACACATATCTGTCTAAACTATTCAGATGACCACATTAAGATTAATTGAGAGATGAGTTGTTAATATGCATTAAAATACAATAAAACACCACCTTATTCTTCTTAACAAACTTTTGAGCAAGTTCACTAATCCATTTCACATTAGAAAAATCAGGATCATTTTTCACATTTATAATGTAAGTTTCAAATTCATTATCAATCCCGAAAGATCTCTATCTTGAAATTCAATCAGGTAAAACTTTACAAATTAAATCAACCGTTCCTTGTCAAATGTTGAGAAACAGTTACTTGGATTAAGACAAACCATACATGAGAGCAACTTTGTATTAACATTAAAATCAAATTGATCATTCAATTCTTGTAGTTGACTATCTATCACTATATAGAGTAACTCGACCCGAAAGTGATGAAAATACAAGTATACAACAACTCCAAACAATCAGGTCGGGATCCGATGGCAATGCGGGAGTTCTGGTGGGTCTTCTTCGTCATTTGGGCCCTACCCAGAATATTGTTTATGTTAATGAACTCAGCGCTAAGCACCCGCAAGAGTTGGGAGTGATAAGGGGTTTACGTGGTTAAGGGTCCTAACCCTAATCATATGTTGATAAGGCAACTCCAAAGGTGGTATTGGAAAGCTTGCACCTTTTAAGGAGATTGTGTTGGACCCAAATATGGCAACTACCATATTTAGGAGTCCTATTCCGACTCGGAGAAGGATTCTAAGGTGGTGAGAGTACTATAAATACAAGGCCAATGTTACAATTAACACGTAATACCTACTCTTGAGCACTAAACACTTAGCCTCCATTGTTAAACCTTGTGAACGGCCTATACTTATTCTCACACCGGAGCTATCCCCCGGCCGCACGACCGGCAAGCTTTTGTGTGATCTGTTATCGTCGCGTGTTTCAAATAGCGTGGATTATGTGATTGACGCCAGATTTAAACTCAAGCGTTAACATCAAGGCGCTAGAAGGAGGGCTTTTTAGTGCTTTCTTACAGTCACCACCAACTTTTCCTAAGCAGGATATGGCGAAAGCGAGAGAACAATGCCTCCGCCTACCTAAAAGGCAAAACTCAACAATTGCACCGCACCACACACAGTGGGGGGGTCATGAAGGATCTATTAGATCCAAAATTCCAGAGGTTCAAGAGGCACCAGCCCACTCCCGCTGGCGTAAGCTCTTCAATGACAGCCAGCACACGCCCCCTCCTACGAGTCAGGCCAATGAAAATCATTCACGGACCCTCATACGGCGTGAAGGAGGAGAAGGAAGCTAGGACCAAAGAGATTTCATCCTGAAGAAGAAGATGGATCAGAATAAGGACGCTATGTTGGCCTTGTTACTGCAGCAGGAAGAACTCGAAACCCAGATGGCCACGGTGGCCAGAGAACGAGAAGTCTCCTCGAAGAGGCGCAGACATCCTAGCCGATCCCGATCACCCCGACGGGATGAAGCTAGAAAAGAAAGGAGCCGACCACGGAGTCGTTCCCGAGAAGGACGGAGCTGAAGGAGGAGTCAATCGGAGGACAGAAGATCCGGACACCCAGGGAGGTCAGATCAAAAGAGGAGGATCGCGTCCCCCGAATACGAGCGGGACAGACATCATCCGTCCCCTCGAAAAGTAGAGGCCGATCCCCTCGCCCAAAGAGTCGCAGAACTAGAGAAACTATTAGCAGCTAAGAGTCCGATAGGGACTTCTTCGGGATGCCCTGGATTGCCCTTCTCACCAGAGATCAACCAAGTCACAACCGATCCGAAGAAGAAGATGCCCCCTATGGACACGTACGACGGGTTAGGGGATCCTTATGATCATTCGGACGGATATGATCGTCTGATGTCTTACTACGGACACTCGGACGCGGCCAAATGTCATATGTTTGCCACAACCTTGAAAAAGAGCGCCCGGGAGTGGATGGGGACTTTGGCAGCAGGATCGATCAGGTCGGGGAATGATCTTCGGGAGAAGTTCCATGCTCGATTCGGAAGCAACAGGAGACGAGGAAAGATCACGGCGTCCCTCATGCAGGTCTGACAGAAGTCGGACAAAACACTAGGTCAGTACGTGAAGAGATTTTGGGAAGCTGTGGGGTCGGTAACGGAGTTGAACTCTCCACAAGCCTTGGGATTTTTCACGACGGGGTTGGACATTGGGAGGTCCAAGAAATTAATGAAAGATTTGGTGATCAGCCCTCCCGCGGATCTAACTGAAGCCTTCCATAGGGCCGAAGGGTTCATCGCGATAGAAGAGGCTATGGGAAATTTCAAACCACACTCTCAATCTTACGAGAAATCAAAGGATCGAGACAAACCGAGTTATCAGCGCTCGGATAACAACCAGTGGAGGTCGGACAATTCGAGTAAGAAAACTTATAATGGAGGATCAAGAAGCAACCGATGTGACGCCCCCAAAATAGGTATACATCACCCATCTTGAGTCGCCAGATACATGGTACAGAATTCAAATACAACTTAATAATACAACTGTTGTGTACAATACGACAAAACATAAGCTGTGAGTTTGAATACAAATATTGTTTACTAGAGATTATACAAACTCAAAAGGAGTCCTCATTACAATTATTATCACACTATTTCACGTAATAGTGAGGACTACTAATGCTATCATCCGCCCGCCACCCATTCCCCGACTAGTCCTCGCTACGCTTTCATTTCCTCAAGAGAACAATGAAAGTAAAAGGGTGAGCTTAATTAGCCCAAGAGAAATATTATGACTAAGATAATGCGTAATATATTATCGTTAGCCTTGAATAGTGTTAAACCGATACAATATAACAACCATCAAGTTTAACTACAATGAACAAGCAATCCATTAAAAGAGTCAAGTAGAGAATAAAATCTACTATCTTTTATGATTTAAAAGGTTTTTCATCACTTTTATCACTGGGACTCACTTTTAATAAATAATCCACATCATCGAATCACCCCGCACTACTACTACCAAGGATATTCTTTAGTATCACGACTACAATTATCCATGCACTACGGGCCAAAATATTTGTGTATTCAATAATGGTCATGATCATGCCAACAACTCATCCATCGGTTTCTCTCACGGGCCAATGGGGACTTTTTCCACATCATTTGTAACATTACTACCATGATTACAATCAATAATCCCTCGTCATAATCATACCAAGTCCATCTATGCACTTATAGGCCACGTATGACTTTTAACAAAATATAAACATGAGGATGATGACAATGATATAAGAATTCAATAAAATAAGTTCAAGAATTATTTTATCCAGAACTAATAACGCCCAAATTGTCAACATGATACCGCTTTGTAGAGTAAAATTCAAGAATGCTCGTAAGAATATTTCTATGAAAAGATATCGGATGAAGCGCAAATATCAAGGATATTCCACTAATTTCATGGAGTATAGAAGTCAAAACTTTAACCAACCGAGTATAATAAGGAATGGAATAACAAAAGAAATCACCAGCATACGATATAATCGCATACAGCAAAAGTTATTCCAATAGAATAATAAATAACGGAATCAGTCCCACAGAAACGCACGATGCATGTGATATTCCAATGTAATAATAAAGACGGAATCAATCGTCCCCCCAGAAAAACGCATGCATGTGATATTCCAATGTAATAATAAAGATTTTAACCAGTCCCAAGAAACGCAGCAGTATGTGATATTCCAACATAATAATAAAGATTTTAACTAGGTCCCAAGGTAGAACGCATGCATGTGATGTTCCAATGTAATAATAAAGAATGGAACAATGTAAGAATTTCACCAAGTATAGGGTAGCAGCACAGATACAAAGTTATTCCAATGTAAAAATAAAGAATGGAATAATGTAAGTTCTCTTCATGGATAAGAAAGAAATAATACTCCCTACCTTTAGAAAAATTGGATAATCGGAATAAGGAGGTAAGAGACTTCTCTTCTTCTTTCTATAATTTCTCTCTATAATAATCGCCTAAAAGCTTTTGTGAATTGGTGAGAAATGAAGGAAGAATGAGCTTCTATTTATAGAAAAATATAGTTTCGATAAATGCACGCTTTTGGGGCTCGAAAAATTTCAAGACAATACCTCCAACTTTTCCTTTATTTTAATTTAGTCATGGAAGTATTATCAAACTTGCACCACCTCCCCTAATAGTAAATAATGTGATTCAATAGTAAATTATGTGAATCAATAGTTCTGTACATGTGAAAATACGAATTACATATAAGACTTCCATCTATACCTCCATTTTTAACTTAGTCATGCAAGTATTATCAATCTTGCACCAACTCCCCTAATAGTAACAAGAATGTGAAACAATAGTATACACATGTGAATAAATAGTTATAATCATGTGAAATAATAGTAATCAATTGCTCATTTATCCGGTTAAATACTCGATTGGTCAATATAACCTCCAGACATCAATTATTATCGAAATAATTGTCGATTTTCATTAACACAAATAATTCCAACACAATGAAACCATTTTTATCAAAAATATAAAATTTGAAATTTCGAAGTTTGACTTTTCTCGAAAAAGTCGTCTGTTGACTTTTTGACCAAATAGTGAATTCCGGAAAATTTTGTGTTTATAGACTATTTTTACTAATTTCATTGTCCCGGACTCAAATATCACGTCCGCGTCTCAAAATTCAACTCCGAACACAACTTCAATTTTAATAACATTCATCATTAATATTATAACTCACAATATTTATCAACCAGATCGCTTCCGTGAAAGAGGGGCTTTCCAATAAAGATTTCTCCCTATCATGCCAGCCGCAATTAGGTGACCAAACCTCTCCTCGATGTAACTTCTAGACATTGTAAATATTGCAATTTAATAATATGAATAACTTTGTCGTCTCAATTATTGATTTAATAAAATAACATATTATTATGCAGATGATACTACGACAATAATCGAATTAATAATATAGAGAGATATGATGCAAAATTTATCAGTAGCAATAATTGAATATAACCGAGTGACTTCTCACGTAAGCATCAATAATCAATACCGTAGTGCTACTACTTATGCAACCATGCGATTCTTATTACTTTTACTACCGGGTAGTTCAACAGCTTAATCTAAAACTTCCGCCGTTATTTTCATAAAGTATTTTTATCGCTTTCTCAATCCGAAAATAATTCCGTTGTGGGGGTCCACCAATGATTGTGCCGCTTGTATTTAATATTTCCTGTTAAAACGAATATTCCCCGATCAATCGAATATTATATAACAACTTGCATACTTTGCAAAATTTATAAATATTACCCACAACTATAACATTATATCAAATCCACACCATAATATTCAAAAATATATTTCGAGAAAATTTAATCTTTATTCAAAAAGTTGGGGCCTTACAGCCGACCTCCATTACCTAATCGTAATGTCAGCAAAGTTTACACCCCCCTCACTACGGATAGGGCGAAGATTTTGGACGAGATAAAAAATAAACCGTTCTTTAAGCCCTGCTCGAGACGAACCAAACCAGGGAGGAGGGGTCGAGACAAGTTTTGTGAATACCATCAGAGTACCGAGCACTCGACAGAGGCATGCACCCACCTGATGGACATAATAGAGAAGAACGTTTAAAGAGGATACCGATATGTGATGTGGGCTTTGTCGGGGTAATGCAATGGCGCTTGCAGAAGAAAAACAAAGATCAAGATCAGGACACCCAGCCTCCACAGAACCCCCCCAGCCCGAGGCGTGATTGATGTCATCTCAGGAGGTTTTGTCGGACGGGTAACAGGAAGGAAGAAAAGTGGGCATCTCGAGGCAGTGTTATCGGTTACGGGGGTCAGCTACTAGAAAGGATCAGGCATATCCGGGAACGTCTATCTCCTTTTTGGATGAGGATTATCCCACAGACCTCATCGAACCGCACGACGGGGCTCTAGTGATAACTGCACAGGTCGGGACTGTGGACATGAAGCGGATAATGACAGACAACGGATCCTCGGTCGATATCCTGTACACTCACGCCTACCAGAGGATGGATCTGCAAGGGAAGAAGATGGATTTGGGAGGCGAAGGACCCTTGTACGGTTTCAGTGAAGATCCTGTGTATGTGTTAGGCACCATCGAACTACCTGTTAAGTTCGACACAGCACCCACTCAGGTCGAGATAATGGTCAGATTTTTCATTGTCCAGGTGGACTCGGCCTACAACGCAATCCTCGGAAGACCGACCTTAGCAGCCTTGCAAGCAGTGACTTTCATACCCCACTTTAAAATCAAGTTTCCAACATCGAACGGGATCGAGGAGGTAAAAGGAGATTTAGATATTGCCCGAAGGTGCTACCGGAACAACTTGATTTCCTCGTGGCCTGGGGTCAAGAATGTAAATAGACAATGGCCATCGAAATAGAGCCATTAACTGAAAGTAGCACAAAATCGCTTGCTCTGCCGGCCGAAGAAATCGAGGATATAGAATCGGTGCCGTGGAATTCGTGAAAATAGTCAAGATCGGCCCAAGCTAGCGAGCCTGCTCGAGATAGGATTGATAGAATTACTCCAAGTCTACGTCGACATCTTCGCACGGGAGCCGAGAGTGATATGCCAGGGTAAAAGTGAATCGGTGGCCTACACATTATACATGGGACCCAAGAAAAACCACCATATCTGAAGCGAAGAATTTTTGCCCCAGAAAGACAAAAAATCATTGATGGGGAGATTGCCAAACTTCTGGAAGTCGAATTTATCTTCGAAATCGATTACCCGGAGTGGTTGGCCAACATAGCCTTGGTCTAGAAGCAGAACGAAAAGTGGAGGCTATGCATCGATTACACCGATCTAAACAAGGTGTGTCCGAAAGACTTCTACCCATTGCCCAATATAGATCAGTTGATAGACGCCACTTCAGGGTACGGTATGCTGAGCTTCATGGACGCGTTCTCAGGATACCATCAGATTTCAATGAGTAAGGAAGACATCCCGAAGACCAGTTTCATCACGCATCGGGCAATATATGTGTATCGGAAGATGACCTTTGGGCTATTGAATGCAAGGGCAACCTATCAGTGAATGATGAACTTCGTATTCATGAAGCAACTAGGGAGAAGTATGGAGGTCTACGTAGACGACATGATCGTTAAAAGTATGTCAGTTCGTGACCATCTTGAAGATCTAGATAACTGCTTCGAGACAGTCAGAAGACGCAAGCTGAGGTTGAACCCGACCAAGTGCACGTTCGTATTGGGATCGGGAAAATTCCTGGGGTATTTGGTCATCAAAAAGGGAATTGAAGCGAACCCAGAGAAGATCCAGGCGGTCCTGGATATGAAATCTCCAAAGTCCTATAAAGATGTACAAAGACTGACAGGTCGGATCGCGGCTATCCGAAGATTTGTCTCTAAATCAGCAGATAGATGCCTACCATTTTTTGACACTTTGAAAGGGCCCAAGAACGAGAAAAGTTTCCAATGGACTTCGGAGTGCGAAGACGCGTTCCAAGGGATCAAACAGTATTTATCTTCTAAGACCATCACGATGAAACCGATCCCTTCGGAACCTTTATATCTATATCTGGCAGCGAGTTCGATGGCGGTAGGGGCTGCATTAGTTCAGGACAAAGGGCGAAATCAGTTCCCAGTATACTACGTCAGCCACGTGCTCTGAGATGCAAAAATTCGATACCCGAACCTGGAAAAATTTGCCTACGCTTTGATCATAGCGAGCAGAAAACTTCGGCATTATCCTACATCGACCAGAGGTTTCGGGAAGACTGGCAGTATGGGCAATGAAACTAACACAGTTTGCATTGGAGTATCTACCCCGGACATCAATCAAAGGGCAGGCACTGGCCGATTTCATCGTGGAATGCTCGTTTACAAAACCGGATGTGGGATCGGTCACTGAAACACAATTTGTGAGGACTTCTTGGACACTGTATATAGATGGCTCATCAACCTCGGACGTCAGTGGTGCAGGAGTCATACTGACGAGTCCCGAAGGATTCAAAGTCCAACAGGCAATTCGGTTCCAGTTCAAAGCGACCAATAACGAAGCAGAGTACGAAGCCATTCTAACTGGGCTGAAGTTAGCACGAAGCCTAGAAGTACAAAATTTAGTCATCTATAGTGATTCACAATTGGTCATCAAACAGATATCGGGTGAGTATGAGGCCCGGGGGGCAAGAATGACGAGGTATTTAGCCGAAGCGAAGAGTAAACTGGCATACATCAGTTCAATCAGCTTCCAGGGAGTGGATCGATCTGACAACACAGTGGCAGATGCCTTGGCTCGACTGCCAATGACAGAAGCAAACTCCTTCAGTGGATTGGTATATCTGGAAGTATTGGATCAGCCAAGTGTTCCGAAAGAAGAGGTACTATGTATTGATCGGCTGGACTGTTGGCTTACGCCATACATCTTCTACCTGGCCGACGAGGTGTTGCCTTCGGATCATATTCTAGCAAGGAAGATCAAGCACCAAAGTTCAAACTTTGTACTTATTGATGGAGATCTGTATCGAAGAGCTTTCAGTTCTCCACTACTCAAGTGCTTAACACCGTCAGAAGCAAACTATACACTTCGGGAGGTACACGAAGGGATTTGTGGAGATCACATGGGGGCCAAGTCACTGACACACAAGATTTTGAGGCAAGGGTATTACTGGCCGACCATCTACACCGAGGCCAAGGAATTCGTCAGAAGGTGTCCCAAGTGTTAGTTGAATAGAAATATCCCACATCAACCCCCCGAAGAGCTTTACTCGGTCTTATCCCCGATTCCATTCGCTGTATGGGGAATCGACATCCTAGGGCCTCTGCCGAAGGCCAAGGGGCAAGTCAGCTTTGTAATCGTGGCTATTGACTATATGACGAAGTGGGTCTAAGCCAAACTGCTACAGAAGATCACCGAACAAGAATGCTTGAAATTTCTAAATGAGGGAGTCGTTTACCGTTTCGGCATTCCGAGGGTAGTGGTCTCTGACAATGGCAGACAATTTGTGGGGTCAAAGTTCGAAAGTTTTCTGAAAGAGTTGGGAATTCAGCATCGCAAGACTTCAGTGGCTCACCCTCAATCGAACGACCAAGTAGAAGTAACCAACCGAACCCTACTCAATGGAATAAAAAGAAGGTTGGATGAATTAAAGGGTCGGTGGCCCGAAGAACTACTCAGTGTCTTGTGGGCATACCGGACAACTCCGAGGACAACAACTGGAGACTCTCCATTCCGACTGGCATACGGAACTGATGCACTCATACCAGTCGAGATCGGATCCCCCACTCTTTGAGTCAGTCAATACAAGGAACTATACAATGATGAAGGCCTGAAAACAAATTTGGATCTGCTGGATGAAGCTCGGGACTCTACCATGTTGAGGTTGGCTATTTATCAATAGAGAACAGCCCGACACTACAATCAGAAGGTGAAGCTGAGGAGGTTTGAGGTAGGATATTTGGTGCTTCGGGAGTCAGAGGCATCAACCCCCCAAAACACAGGCAAGCTAATGCCTAACTGGGAGGGGCCTTACGAGGTAGTGGAGGTGCCGAAGCCAGGGACTTACCGGCTTCGAGATATGGATGAATCTGAGGTAAAGAATACATGGCATGCTGGAAGACTTAGAAGATATTACCAGTAAATGCATGTCTATTCTTCCCTTTATTTATGTAATCCATGCAATTTATCAATGAAATAAAAACTTCTCTTCGAGAAATACTTATACTTCATTTGAATTCGCACTATTGTAACAATCAGACATGCTTCAGACGTAAACTGATTAGACAGTCCAGAAGGACCTAACTGATCAGCAAAGGTCACAAGTATAACTGACTGACAAATTTACACATCCGATCAGATAAGCTTCGAGCATAAAATAATCAAACATTCCGAAAGAACTTAACTGATCGGTAAACGCCACAAGTATAACTGATCGATAAAGTTATAAATCCGATCATGTATGCTTCGGACCTAAATTGACCAGACAGTCAGAAATGGCCTAACTGCTCGATAAAAGCCACAAGCAAAACTAATCGAGATAACAACTAAGAAACTTATACTATTTCATTCATATCAAATCTGTTTTACAATTCCCGATTAGACAGGCTTCAGATATATATACCATCAACCTAACAGATCGAGCGAATTACAAAACTAAAAAAGAAAAAATTACAAGTACGGAAATCCTACACTAAGGCAAATCATCACCAGCTTCGTCCGAGCCTTCTCTCGATAAGCTTCGACCCCCTCAACAAACTGGGCCATAATCTTATCGGTCAAGGCAGGTGAATCTTCATATTCCTTGATGGCCGCTTGCTTGATGACGACGACTTGCTCCTCTAACAATGCATTGTTCGACCGGATCAACGTTCTCATTTTGTCATGCATTGTATTGAATTGGTCTTCGATAGAGTGAAGATTCCCCACCAAGACCTTGTTCTCCTCGGCCAGAAGCTCCTTGTCCTGCATAAGCTTCTTGGCATGACCGTCGAGACCGACGAACTCTTGTTGAAGTAAAGAATATTTCTCTTCAAGTTTGACAATCCGACGATCAGTCTTTGTCACCTTGTTTCGGGTATCGGCGTGCATGTCCCTCTCCTTCTTCAGTTTTGAATCACGACCTCACAACTCGGCTTCAAGAAGCAACACATCATGTTTTAGTTGATTTTCTTTCTTAGTAGATCGGGCAAGAGAAGGGATAGCCCGAGTAAGGATGGCATTGGCCTAAACACAAAAGACACATCAGATACGCAAAACACAACATAGCGATAAAGGAAAAAACTTTAAAGCTGATCGAGAATACCTGAGTTTGAGCTCTGATATAGGTAACCAGATACTCCTCAGAAGAGTAATTCTTAAACCGTTCTTCATCACCCGGGAGTTTGAAGTGCTCGAACAGGTTGAAGGGGAATACGTCCGAAGGACTCTTCGGCCAGCAGGTGGTCGGTGAACCTTGGGACGAACTGGCCTTGGAAGTAGGAGTTGATCTCGGGATCAGGCCAATAACAGCATCAACTGGGTCAGGGCCTTCGATTATACGGGGCTTCTTAAGTGGAGGTTCGAGAGGCCGATCCTCTGTCTCCTCCGAATCCTCGACCACCGTAACTATTGTAGGGGGTGGGAGTGTCGGCTTTGGCGGGGCTGAGACAGTAGCTTTAGATGGGGCCTTGGCAGAAGGTTTCTTCGCCTTCTTTAGCAGTGCCATCTTGTTAGCCCGTTTCATTTTCAGAGGATTCTTGGGCAGGGGTTTCGGTTCAGAAAAGGGGAAGAATAGGACCTGTAGAAGAACCGACGGACAGTTCGGCGAGAGGAATGGCCTCATCCTCGGGAGAGTCATTAGCAGCAGGAGGGTGAATGGGTTCAGCAACGATCGACAGAGGAGTCAAGGCCGCATCGGCCTCATCAGGCTTGAAGATAGTCACTACAACGGAAGATAAAGAGGTTAGTAAAAAAAGGAAGCAGGAGGTCGGGAGGGTAAATAAGAGAGCTCGGGATTATTAGTTACAGCCATGTTCGTAGAGCCAGGATTCGTTGGACACGATCCCCAGACCCCAACTAGTTTGCTTCAGCAATGAGTAGAACTTTTTGAAGGCGGCAGAGAAACCCTTCGGGAATTTAGTTACCTTCATGATGGAATCCTCGGGACAGGCCCAATTCGGCAAAAGGTTGAGGTCGGTTCCCTTCATGAAGAACCATTGTGAATGCCACCCTTTATTACTCGAAGGGGTCTTCATGAAGGTGGCTCGGCCGGTTACACAGTTCAGATGGTGAAGGCCAGGTTCCTTTGATTGTCCAACAAAAAATAGGAAGAAGAAGAAGTCCAAACCTGGAGTGATCCCAGCCTCCTGGCATAAGGCGATGAAACTAACTTGATTGATGTAGGAGTTCTACGCCACCGCCGAACCCGATCCCAACCAAACACAGGAAGGAAGAGATGAATTAGTGAAGAGGGAACCGAACCCCATACTTCAGCGCATAAAGATGGACGGTCATCCAATCGCCTTCGGGACGCCAGAACATCCTCTCGTTCGGCTCAGCTACCCAAAGCTTATACTCTTGGGGGATATTGAATACGGCTCGAATGTCGGACAGCTGGGATTGAGTGATGGATGATTCGGTGTTGATAACAGCGTAATCGATCTCGGAGGCATAGAGACGCCGAATTCGAGAATTAACACACTCAACAGGGATGTCGGCCGGAGCTGCCGGTAACTCGACCGGGACCAAGTTGCCGGAAGCGAGGGTAGCGGTGCCGGTCAAGGTGACGGTTGTGGAGGGAGGATCACTAGAGTCAGCCATTTAATTGAGGATAAACATAGGCAAAATGACGAAGTTTTGGAAAGGACTGGTGGAAATGGAATACTCACCGAAAATCGCCCTTGCCGGAAATTTTTGGTGAGAATTTGAAATGGATAAAGGCTCGAAAAAGTGACAGTGATGGGTGTTAAAGGACTTATATAGCACGTCTGGCACGGTTTCCAAGGGCGGCTATTTAAGGCAGGTGGGACCCGGCTCTAGAGAAATGTGTATCAGCTCGTGGACCAAGAAGAAACCGTTTGGGCTCCCAAAATAGCTCATCATTACTGGGCGTGACTATTCAAATTCGTGTCTTTTCAAGTCTCATGTCATAAATATCTTATAACAAGAGACTGGGGGGCAATGTTCGGGAGTGTTTTACCGACCCTCATGTTGACTACAAGCCTGGCCCGGAACTAAGGAGGTTGGGCCTAGGTGGTCGAAGATGTACAGGAGGTCAGGTTCGAATACCCGAACCCATCAGGTCGGGATCCAGTGGCGATGCGAGAGTTCAGGGTCGGGTCTTCGCGTCCTTTGGGTCAAGGCCCAGACCGGTGTTTATGTTGGGCAAACCTGTGCAGTTAGGCAGCCCGCGTGCAGAGTTGGGAGTGATAAGGGGTTTACGTGGTTAAGGGTCCAAACCCTAATCATATGTTGATAAGGCAACTCCAAAGGTGGTACTGGAAAGGGATTCTACTTGCACCTTTTAAGGAGATTGTGTTGGACCCAAATATGGCAACTACCATATTTAGGAGTCCTATTCCGACTCGGAGAAGGATTCTAAGGTGGTGAGAGTACTATAAATACAAGGCCAATGTTATAATTAACAGGTAATACCTACTCTTGAGCACTAAACACTTAGCCTCCATTGTTAAACTTGTGAACTACTGTCTTTATTCTCACATCGAGTTATCCTCGCGGTGACTACCGCCAAGTTCTCTTCTGTGATCTCGTTATTGTGTAGGTTTCAGCGCGTGGATTCTGTGATTGGACGCGCAGGCGAAACTTGGCGTTAACAATATACAACAAATAAATATTCATAATATAAACTAAAAAAGGAATATCAAAATAAAAAAATATTTAGATACAATTTAAAATTTTACTTCGATTATTTGTCGTAGCTTAATTTGAATGATCCCCCAAATAATTACAATTTCAACTGTATGCCCAAAGCCTCAAACCAAATTTGCTTTCTATATTCAAATAAAATCAAGCCACAACATTCAAAATTAACTCACAATTCACAAACACAACAAATAAAAAAAAATTGAAGTGCATATTCATTTAACCCCAACCCACAATAAATTCAAATAAATTTAAACTTTAAACTATCAAACAAAAAAACCCTAATTAGTTACCTCTTCCGTTAAAAATATAATAAACACATTAAATAAATTGAATTTGGTTTAACCCTAAGTTCACAGCTAACAACAAATTCAAACAAACTACAAATGTTAAATTATAAAAAGCCATATTTTAGTTATCTTTTAAGTTTTATATGCGCAAGAGACCAGGGGTAGAGACTTCAGAGTCACAGAGACGAGTACGGCTCGAGGTGGACGGTGGTCATCACTCGTCACGGAGAAAATGAGAAGATACGGAGCGGTAGAGTCGTGCATGGAGATGTAGTATATTCTGAAGAAGGAAGTGGAATGAGCAACAAAAGCAAAAAGAAGCAGAAACGACTAAACGAGTGCTTCAAACATGTTACAGTCTGCACTTTGTATTTAGAATTAGAATAAAACCTTTTTTTTTGCTCCCTCTAAGTTTAACTCTTTCATTAATCTGGCTCACTGAATTTATTAACTTATATGTGACGCCCCCAAAATTAGGTATACATCACCCATTCTGAGTCGCCAGATACATGGTACAAAATTTAAATTCAACTTTATTTATACAACTGTTGAGCTGTCGTATAGAATACGACCACAGTTAACTATGAGTTTTAATACAAATGTATGTAACTCTCATGGTACCTCGACCACAACCTTACAATGATACTTTACATAAAAGTATAGTCAAAAACTGTTTTAGAAATTAAAATCTTTGGGAAATGCTCAAGGAAACCTTCGTACATGGGAGGCCATACGTCTAGGTTATGATAGATATCATATGTCCACAGAATTATCCTTGGTTGACCCAAAAGTCCCCAAAGAAAAACAAGAAGATTACTATCATCTTCTTTCCAATGGTGAATCTTCTCTTGACATATAAATATCTCCGTTGCCTCCAAGTGAAAATTATATTTCACATAAACCCCAAGATCATATAGGTAGTGCTCGTAGATATATTCAGCAAGTGGATGTGCATAACCATGTCTTATGAGAACACGAGGTTGTATGTCATTAGACATCTTCTATGATAGTGGCAAAACACCTTTCCAAATTTGGGTTCGCCTCACCCTATTTGATTCACCAAATATAACTACTAAATGATATATAGAATACAACACACTTTTCTATACTTTGTTAGGAGAACCTCCACAGACTAGAGACAACCGCTTCTATTCCCCTGTTATCCCTCTTAACCCTAAGAACACTCTTTTACAAGAACACTCTTATTACCTAAAAGGAATTGTGAAGCGAAAAATGGTGAGCACAACTAGCCCAGTAAAGAATATCATGATTAAAGATAATTAATTTATCAATAGCTTTCATCAACAATAAATCAGAGATTTAGAACATATGGTAGATGATAAAACTTTTCAACCATAGTTGCAGCGGAACAAGCAATCCATTAGAAGAGTCAAATAGACCATAAGGTCTATTATATTCTCTATGTTAAAAGTCCACCAATAATATTTTATCCATGTAAAATAAATCAACAGTTCCTGTCCACAATCATATGAATAACTCATAATCATAATTGTGGTTCTAAATTCCTCTTAGCAACTGTGATGAAGATAATTTTCATCACCTATCTTCACCGAAACATCAAAAATCATGGTTATACCAAATCGTAATTCCTCGCTTCATAATCATACTAATAAATTCATCTTTGCACTATGGCCAAAGATATTCATTAACAATTCATCTTTGCACTACATGCCAAAGACATACAACTGTATTTTAGAAGAGTCAAGTAGAGCATGATATATACTATCTTCTACGAATTAAAAGTGTATAATAAATATTTTATCGCTGAGACTCAGCTTAATAAATAATCCACATCATCGAATTACCCCTGCACTACGGCCAAGGATATTCGTTAATATCACATCCATGAATTTATATTTCATCGTTGAGACTCAGCTCAATAATTAATCCATATCATCGAATCATCCCTGCACTACAGGCCAAGGATATTCATTAGTATCACGACCACGAATTATCCATGCACTACGGGCCAAAGATAATCGTGTTTTCATCTACGGTCCTGATCATGCCATAAAATAATTCATCTTTGCACCCTTGGCCGAAGAGAATCCATAGCCATAATCATACCAAAAACTGTCCATCAATGCACTACGGGCCAATTAGGATTTTTTTTCCACATCATTTGTAACATTACGGTCATGATTATACCGAATACTCCCTGGTCATAATTATTCCAAGTCCATCTATGCACTACAGGCCACATATGACTTTTTCCACATCATTTGTAACATTACGGTCATGATTATACCGAATAATCCTAGGTTATAAACATACCAAGTCCATCTATGCACTACAGGCCACAGATGACTTTCAACATAATATAAACATGAGGATGATGACAATGATATAAGAATTCAATAAAACAAGTTCAAGAATTAAATTATCCAGGAACTAATAACGTCCAAATTGTCAACATGATACTTCTTTGTGGAGTAAAATTCAAGAATGCTCAGAAGAATATTTTCATGAAAAGATACTGGATGAAGCACAAATATCAAGGATATTCCACTAATTTCATGGAGTATAAAGTCAAAACTTTAACCAACCGAGTATAATAAAGAATGGAATAACAAAAGAAATCACTATGCATGCGATTTGCGATGTATGACAAAGTTATTCCAATAGAATAATAATAACGGAACCGTGTCAAAGTAAATTCAAGACCGATACGATGTTCCAAATGAATAATAAAGAATGAAATAACAATGAAATCGCCATGCATGCGGTACTTGGCATAGACAAAGTTATTCCAATGTAATACTAAATAACGGAACCGTGTCAAAGCGTAATACGCACCGACACGATATTCAACAGTAATAATAAATAACGGAACCCGAGTGTCCCACAGTAAAAGCATGCATGTGGGATATTCCATAGAATAATAAAGAATGGAACCCGAGTCCGGCATAAAACGCATGACGGGATATTCCAAATGAATAATAAAGAATGGAATAATAGAAGAATTTCACAAAGTATAGGGTAGCTTGCATATCTGAGTTATTCCAATGAATAATAAATAATGGAATAACAGAAGTTCTCTTTATGAATACAAAAGAAATAATACTCCTTATGAGTACAACAAATAATATCCCCTACCTTAAGAAGAAGAGTAATGGATATATGAGTAGTGAAGTAGCAGAATACTTTTCTTCTTTCTCTCTATAGTTTATCTCTCTAGAGTTTCAGTGAATTCGTAAGAAATAATGAAGGAATGAACTTCTATTTATAGAAAAATGGACAGCATAGTAATTAACTCATGAACGGTCCAGATTGATTTACTTTAATATGACGGTCCATATTTAAAGCAAAATCTTTTAAATAAAATATAATATATTCTATTTATAATCTAATAAAACAAATAACTTTATAAAAGATTTTACTATGCAAACACTATATAAATACTATGCAATAATAAAATATAATATATTCTAATTATTGTCTAATAAAATGTATAAATTTATAAAAGTATTCTATTTTATTTAAAATGATTTTACTATTAGCTTAATAAAACGAATAACTTTATAAAAGTATTCATTTTTATATAAAAAAAGCTTTTGTTTTATTACATTAATAATACCAATAAAATAAAAGCGAAAGTGACTTATCACATAAGCATCAATAATCAATACTTGTGTTCTACTATGTAACCACGCCAGATTCATCGTACTTTTAACACCGGGTGTTTCAACAGCTAAACTTGTAAAACTTCCGCCGTTATTTTCATAAAAATATTTTTATCGTTTTCTCAATCCGACAATAATTTTGTTAGGGATCCACCAATGATTGTACCATCGTCATTTGATATTCCCCGACTAATCGAATATTCCCAACACAACTTGACTTGCTTTTTTAAAAAAAAATTTCACATATTACCCTTAACTTTAAACTTTTATCAATTTAACTATTTACCAAAATAGAAAAATTGAATACTTTTATTTCATAAAAATTCGGGGTCTCACATTATATATCTATCTATGTCCCTATACTTATAAAAAATAAAAATAAAGCTCAAATTTGCCTTTAATAGTAGGAGTGATCATTCTATTATAACCAATCAATAAGTAAAACTATTCGGTTATAACCGAAAACCAAAGTAATGCTAATTTTACTATCCGAAGCAAAAACTAAAATTTGGTATTAACCGAATTATCGAATATCGAATTGTAATTTTTGTAATTCGTAAAAAAAGCAATCAATATCCAATTGTTACTGCTTAGCAAACACCATCCAACAATTCAAAGAATTAACGATTAACACCGCCCAAAGGTCCAACAACAAAGTAAAAATTATAAAGAAACAAATTAATAGCTTAACACTTTCCAATCATCCGGTGTCCAACAACAAAGTAAAAATTACAAGAAGAATTAATTAACGATTAACAACATCCAAAGGTCCAACAACAAAGTAAAATTACAAAGAAGCCTACTACGATATCACTTTTAAAAAATTACAAAGAAGAACAAGTCAACAACTAACAAGCCCAAACACAAAGCAAGAACCCAAAGTTCATGTCATTACACTATTACAAGATGAAATCGGTTTGGCGGTCTCCCACAAGCACCTAACAAGCATATTACAAATCGTTTTCGATCTGGCGGTCTCCCACAAAGCGGATTAGCATCAATAATTCAAAGATCAACAAGCTCCAATCTGGCGATGCAGATCAACAAGCATCAATCGCATCATAAAGACCACATCGACAAAAAGACGACCCAAGGGCAACAAACTATCAATTCCTTGACAAACTAGCAAATATGAGATTCCTTCTTTTCTCCATTTAAATTAGCACATTTTAAAAAGAAAAATAACATTGGAAAACAATAATCAACATTTGGCACTAAGAAATTTCTTTAAGAACATCAATTGCAGCCAAATTATCAAGAATACATAAAGCATAGTGTAAAAGCTAAAATAATTTTCTAAAATCACAAATTTTAAAGGTTTTAACCACTTGATGGAATGAGGTAGCTCAACTTCATCTCCTTCATCTTATCCATAACTGTACTTATTTTACTTTAAGAAAATATCTCGATAATGCAATTTGGTCTTTCATTGCATCATTCAAAATAGCCCCTTTAGCAGGACAGGTCACTTAAAGAGTATAAACTACTGTGCATCCATATTTAGCATTTCAAAATATGGATTACCAAAATAAGATATTGATAAGACCATAACAATATTATCACTACAACTGCTAAATGCAAGTTTAATCAGCTAAATTGCAAACAATACGAATATGAATTGAACCATATAAAAGCAAGACAAAACTATAATCAAAATGCTTAAAATTGAATTGCAATGATGAATCGAGAGATGAATTTAACTCATTAATCAAGTTGAGTCACAGAAACATAGGCATCATTAGTAACAAGGCTCAAGTTGGATATTGCTGAAAATTGAAAAATATAATTAAACACATGATTTTCAACAAATAATTGTTTTATTAGTTCAATAAAATAAACAAAAACAATAATTATTACCACACTCAAATTTATCGGCAAAGTCGATATCTTCCTCCACATCAATACAATTTTTCACTTTAACCCAATCTTGAAAACAAGCAACTTGCATAAGTCTTTTAAAACCCTCCTTCTCAACATGTTTGAAAGGAAGTTCGTCTACAATAAGATGGTGAACCACGGTACGCCTCTAACCGCTTCTTGGTCAAACCTCCAAGAAGTGAGTGTACCCTCATGCCCCTCCTCTCCCTCACCCTCTTTAATCCCTACAAGTTGGGGTTGAGCTTTGTCCATGTTGATAGGATTTTTTACAAGTTCTAAAGTGATTTCTTAAAGAAGTAGTGCCATTTGAGGATGAATCGTGAGCCTAATTCTTTTTCACAATAAGTACACTTACCTTTGATGACATTATCATCCTTATCTTTCACGGAAATGAAGTGCCCTCAATCCACACCTTGGATCTAGGTGCCATCCTTTTCTTGGCCCTTTACACTTTCTCGAGTGTCCCGTAGTTTTTGTACTTGTCGTGGGTTCTTTTGACCGGGGCTCTGTATTGGTGGGAACACTGTCATTTGCCTCTCTCCCATCTCTAATTGGATCAAGGTCACAAGGTTAGGCTCGTCCGTATCATCCACCATGTGCAAATCATTTAAAAGACTTGACATCATCTACAAATGTCAAACAAAAAAAACCAAAATCAGATGTATAATCACATGATTTCTATCAATCACACATATAAATAATACATTTTGTCTGTCTCATGATTCAACAGTACTCCTAGACCCTAGTAAAGTATATAATAAGCCCTAAATGCAATCCTAGGCCTAGCTATTGGTAAAATGATTGCAAAATATAAGCTCAAACAAGTTGCAAAAAATGATTGCATCTAAAAAATTGGTATCTGCTATTCTAGGACTTACTAACATATCTTCTACTTTATCTATATCTCTATATATATGTCCACATTTATATGCACTGATCAAGTTGTTGTAGACATGCCTCAAAATAGACAAGATAGATGAAGAGAAATAATGAGCAAAAATAGATTGAACACTGCAGTCGGCAGTCGCCAGTCAGACAACAAAAATTAGTTCAAAACCCTAAGTCTTAACTAATAAAATCAGATCGAATACCCGTAAAAGGGTTCAAATCAAACATAGATGTAAGTAAACATACCGAAATCAACTGAAGTCTGAAGTAAACATACCAAAATCAAGGATTGGATTTGCTCAGGTACGGTGTAAGGGAGACAGGGAGTAGTCGACTGTCGAGTGTCGACTGTCGAGAGGCAAGAGTGAAGAATGAAGATCAAAACAGATTGAACACTGCAGTCAGACAACAAAAATTAGATCAAAACCCTAAGTCCTAACTAACAAAATCAGATCGAATAACCCGTAAAAGGGTTCAAATCAAACATAGATGTAAGTATGGAACAACTAAGAAAACAAACATACCACCAATTTTGATGACAATTGACCAGGTCAGAATTTTTCGTCAATTTATCGACTCGAGTGTCAAGTGTTCATCAAATAATCTCAAATAATTGGGCTGAAGATTATCCAAGGAAGTATTATATTAAGTCATGTGGGCTGTCCAGATTAGCAAATTGATGAGGACTGATCTCAATAATTGGGCCAAGTATATATTGAGCAAGTTAAAGCTTATTCATGTGCAAAAGAAATTAAATTTCACGTGGGCCATATTTTTTTCAAAGTTATCAGACTTAATATTTTCACCAAATTTAAGTGGGCTCCTCAACATTAATATACATGAAGCAATGGTCTACATATCACCAATCATTAAGCTGGAGCATGTAAAGTCCTAGCAGGCTTTTATGAAGGAATTTCGGTGGCTTCGTGCGGCATTAAGAGTTCAAACGCGACTTGGAAAATATTTGGGATCTAGAATTAGTTTTAAATTCTATTATAATTAGGATTTCTTTTTAATTAGAATTTCTTTTCCAAATTAACTTCTATTTCCTTATAGAAATTAGGGTTATAGTTTATTTCTTATTAGGATTTGGATTGTTTTGAGTAGTATAAATAGAGGTCCAAATTAATGTAATCAAAACACATTATTCATTATTATTATTCAATATATTTGTGAGTTTATTCTCTACTTTTGGTTCTTTGAAGAATTCCTAAGAACTAGTAATTCTTAGTTATTTCTTTGAGATTCAATTTGACTTATCATACAATAATTTATAGTTGTGTGTGGCGTCTTCTATCGCATCAATATTGTACCGAGATTATCGCTTCAATATAAGCGAGGTGTCAAGGTGTCGTTGGTGTCCATTCAATGCAGATTTCCTAACGCGAGCAATTGTACCAAGATTACCATCTATATATAGGCGAGGGGTTAAGGTGTTGCAAGCAATTCACCCAACAACTGTGCTAGAAACGATTCGGTCGATGACCACCTCACGCAAGCGTGCCGTGGAGTCTATCATTTGGTATCAAAGCTAAGCCCTTCTAGCAAGTTACTTATCTTTAATTTTCTGTCGAAATATATATTGTAATAAAAAAGAGAAAAAAAGGAAAAAAATTCATATTCTATTTTCATTGTGCTAACCAAACTTGTAGCACACCATCAAATCATCAAATTCAAACAAGATTTCATCTGCTCCATCATCATCATCAATTACAAAGCAGACTACAATTTACAAATCTGAAGCATACAAGAGGAGTACAAGGCAATCGATCGGTAATTTTGTGGTATTCTGATAGTTACACCATCTATATTTTTGTTCGTGATAAGTAATTCTTGAATTGATTAGTAAAACCAAGAATTTTTCTAGGGGAATTCAAGAAGAACCTATTAGAGAGAATATTAGAGGTAAAAGGCAAGAGTGTAAGATTATTAGAGGGTAAAAGCCAAATTTGAGCGATACACGAGTGATTCATCATTATTAGAGCGAAACACGTAAGGGAGTGTGTGAGGAAAATTTTTATCTACTAACCTTTGTTTTACACCAAACATGTATGGCTACAATTATGAAAGTTCTTATGGTCTCGAAAGAATACTTTCCAAGGCAATATTGATACAGAGGCATATCTAAGATGGGAGAGAAAAATGGAGCGAGAATTTGACTGTCATGATTACTCCGAGAGGAGGAAGGTCAGACGAGAAGTTCAAGAGTTCTCCGATCATACAATTATATGGTGGCAGGTTAGCAAACAAAAACATGGGGAACGTCTCGTTTGAGACATGGGCAGAATTAAAAACTCCAATGAGAAAGCGGTTTGCTCCAATACAGCGTGACAGAAGGGAGGAGTATACATCTCAAAGACATGTAGAGCAACCTTCAAGGCAATTTACAGTAGACAATAATAGGAGGGTTCGCACACAAGTAAATAATGAAGATTATTGGATGCAGCTACAATATACTTCTAAGGCACAAAAAAAACAAGATCAGCGTGGGGAGGTGGAAGAAATTATAGAATATACAGTCCAAGGAGAGTTATTGGGGTCGAGTGTTCAAGATGAAATCCATGATCTAAAGCAAGATGGTGAACATCCGAAAGAAAGTAATCAAGAAGGTGAGTTTGTAAAAGGAAATACATGTGGAAAAGATCGACAAAAAGAAATTGTTCAAAAGATTGATAATGTAAAAGAAAAAATTAAAAAGAGTGAGAATGAAAAGAAAAGAGAGGTTGAGAAAAAAGAGAATGAAAAGAGTGACCTTGAAAATAAACGAGAGAAAAACAAACGAGAGGGTGAGCATAAAGAAGAGAGAGAAGAAATATGTGACTATGAAAAAGAGAGTGAGTTGAAAAGTGAGTTCTATTTTGAAAAGCCAATGACTGTACATTCGTACAAGACGACGCTTTTGAATACTAACACTAATGATTCTTCTTTATCTAGTTCTATTTTGTCTATTGTGCAGGTTGTTGATGAAATACCCTGTGCTATCATTCCGTACCGATCAGCTAATAGTATTTCTGAGGAGACGACGGAGTTACCAAGGCGGGTTGGAGAGTTGGTGAAAGTGGGTATCGTAAGAGAAGACATGAGTTCATGTGTTGATTATCAAATCATAGTACCTAAGGATGATAAGACAACGGATTTGTGCATCGATTTTCAATTGGTAAACAAGTATCGTTATTCTTTTCAATATTTAGATAATATGTTTGATAAATTGCATAGTTCTTATGTTTTATCTACATGTGATAATGATTATGTGATGACAATGCCTAATCAATTTAGCACGAGAGATTGTGATAAATGGAAAATTGTTTTAGCATGCGAGTTATATAGGTGGTTGTGTGACGCCCCCAAAATTAGGTATACATCACCCATCTTGGGTCGCCAGATACATGGTACATAATTCAAATACAACTTACTAATAAAACTGTCGTGTACAATACGACAAAACATAAACTGTGAGTTTGAATACAAAAATTATCTACTAGAGATTATACAAACTCAAAAGGAGTCCTCATTACAATTATTATCACACTATTTCACATAATAGTGAAGACTACTAATGCTATCTTCTGGACCATCACTCCGTTCCCCGACTCGTCCCCGCTATATTTTCATTTTCTGAAGAGAACAGTGAAAGAAAGGGTGAGCTCAACTAGCCCAGTAAGAAATATTATGACTAAGATAATGCTGAATAAATTATCATTAGTCTCCAACAATGTTAAATTGATAAAATATAATAGACATCAAGTTTAACTGCAGCGGATCAAGCAATCCATTAAAAGAGTCAAGTAGAGAATAGAATCTACTATCTTTTATGATTTAAAAGTTTTCATCACTTTTATCATTTGAGACTCGACTTAGTAAATAATCCACATCATCCACCGCACTACTGACGAGGATATTCATTAGGGTCACGACCACAAATTCCATGCACTATGGGCCAAGGATATTTATGTATTCATCAATGGTCATGATCATGCCAACAACTGTCCATCAATGCACTACGGGCCAATGAGGACTTTTACCACATCATTTGTAACATTACGATCATGATTACAATCAATAATACACGGTCATAATCATACCAAGTCCATCCATGCTTTACGAGACCACGTATGACTTTCAAAAAATATAAACATGAGGATGATGACAATGATATAAAAATTCAATAAAACAAGTTCAAGAATTAAGTTATTTAGGAACTAATAACGTCCAAATTGTCAACATGATCTTCGCTTTGTGAGTAAAATTCAAGATTTCTCGAATAATATTTCCATGAAAAATCTTTGGATGAAGCGCAAATATCAAGGATATTCCACTAATTTCATGGAGTATAGAAGTCAAAATTTTAACCAACTGAGAATAATAAGGAATGGAATAACAACATAAATCACCATGCATGCGGTACTTCACATAGGCATGTTATTCCAACAGAATAATAATAATGGAACCCAGTCAGGTAAAAATCACACCGACAGGATGTTCCAACAGAATAATAAAGAATGAAATAATAAAGACGGAACCAGTCCAAATAAAAGCACAGCATGCGAGGATGTTCCAACGGAATAATAAAAGATGAGAATAATAAAAAGCGGAACCGTGTCCCACGTATAGCATGAGCGAGGATGTTCCAACGGAATAATAAAGACAGAATAATAAAAACGGAACCAGGTCCGGCGTATAACACAGACAGGATGTTCCAACGGAATAATAAAGACAGAATAATAGAAGAATGTCACCACGTATAGGGTATTCCGCGTATACAGGTTATTCCAACAGAATAATAAAGAAATGGAATAACAGAAGTTCTCTTCTCAAATACAAAAGAATAATATCCTTTACCATAAAAGAACTGGATGTAAGAGTAGGGAAGTAGCAGTATAATTTTCTATAGCTTTTCTATAATTTCTTTCTCTGGAGTTTCAAAGTGAATTAAATAAGAAAATAATGAAGGAATGAGCTTCTATTTATAGAAAAATGGAATGCATAAGTAACTAACTTATGAACGGTCCGGATCGATTTACTTTAATCTCGACATTCCATATTTAAAGCAAAATCTTTTAAATAAAATATAATATATTATATATAATATATCCATAATAATACTCCTTCCATCCATTTTTTCAACTTATATATATATATATATATATATAATCATAATAATACACCTTCCATCCATTTTTTCAACTTATATATATATATATATAATCATAATAATACACCCTCCATCCACCCACAATTATAATAATACTCCCACTCAAAACCTTATTCCCCACCAAACCCACTACCTTTACACACTCCTACACATACGTAAATACACACAAAAAAGTCATTATTCTTCCAACATGTGGGCCTCCACCATTATAAAATAATTTTCTCCGATTATTTTGAAAATTGGGTAAAATAGGGATCCATAAAATAAGCGACTTCATAAAAATCACCTTAATAATTTTAACAACATTTATCACCTTTATTACAATTCACAATATTAATCGACCGTGTCGTTCTCTCGAAAGAGGGCTTTCCAATAAGGATTTCTCCCTATTGGTGTGGCGCCCCCAAAATAGGTATACATCACCCATTCCGAGTTGTCAATACATGAATGCGAAAACAACTACAACTTTATTATTACAACAATGAAAGCTGTGAGTTTAAATACAAATATTATCTTACAGACAATATTTATACTCACGTAAATCCTCATCACATTTATTGATACATTATTTTACAAAAATGGTGAGGACTACTAAACAATCCTTTCTAAAACCTTCATTCCATACCCAGACTTTCGTATTTCATTATATTCTCGCCTCCACGAGAAGAATGGAACAAAAAGGAAAAGGGTGAGCTCAACTAGCTCAAGAAAAGAATATTATGACTAAGATAATATACAACAAATTATCGTTAGTCTTCAACGAGGGAAAATTTAATAGAATACAATAGACAACAAATTTTCAATCAATATTCGCAGTGGAAATAATAATTCATTAGAAGAGTTAAGTAGAGAATGCAAACTACTATCTTACATGTATGAATTTAAAAGTTCATCGCCTATCTTTTATCCCCCAGTAACAACAATCAATATACATCCGAATCAAATATTCATCTTTTCTACTGGGCCAAAGATATTCATTAGTTAGTCATGTTCATTTAAACACTGTTCATCTTTGCAGACTACAGGCCAAAGATATTCTTGAAAATCATTCATCTCTTTTGCACTACGAGCCAAAGATATTCTTCAGAAATCATTCATCTTTGCACCACTGGGCCAAAGATATTCAATAATATCATCATTTAAGGCGAGGATGATGAAAAATATTTTTAAAGAACGAATCCAATGAAACAAAATGACAAGGATTAAGGATTAAGGATTAGTACTTTGTTTTATCCATGTCCAACAATACCCCAAAAATAATCACGGTGGTGTAAAATTCAAGAATGATCAAAACATGGATCTGATCAAAGCTAGTATCCAAAATAGATGTTTTGGACAAAAAGAAGAAATTTTATTTTTTTGGTGAATAGTCAGATATCGTGAATAGTCTTAGTATCGTGAATAATCTCTGATATCATGAATAATAAATCCACACCAAAAGATAGAAATTCCACAAAAACATCTTCACGCTTCATGAATAGTACTCGTGAATAAGTAACTTCGTGAATAGTAACTCATGAATAGTAACTTTCGTGAATAATAACTCATGAATAGTAACCCCAGACATGAAAAAGTTCCAAATTTGATAAAAACTTCGGATCAACATTTCAACATAATGATATTGAAGAAATAATATCATTACTGAAAAAAAATAATATCCCTTACCTCAAAGAATCGATTACTTGGAAGGAAAGGTCTCAAGTGATCTTTGAATGAAACTTGTCTTGAATAAAGACTCTCAAAGTATCTAAATACTCACAAAATACGCTCAATAATATAGAGAGAGAAGAGAAAACTTTGTTTACGGTGTGATTTTCAATTCTAACTTAGCCCTCTATTTATAGGAAAATGTTAGCCCGTAAAGCGGACTTGACTGCTACACGATGGCTTTACACGCTACTATTGCCACCCACCACATTTGAAATAAAATTCAGCACATTTCTTCACCAACCACAAGTGGGGCCCACTCAATTCTAGAATTTTCCACCAAAATCATTTATAACCCTAATTTCCTAATCGACACCTCTTAAAATTCATAACAAATCATTCGTGCATTTTAACGGTTCAAAATTTGTGGACATATACTCAACTTATGTATGTATAACATACCCAAAAATTACCACAATCCAACGGTCGGATTAAAATTATAACCCCATGATATATCTCAAAACCCACGATTTAATTTTTAATACCTCCAATCGGTAAAATCTTGATAAAACACCTCAACAATAATTTCTTCATTTATAACCACATAAATAAATCCATCATTTATATCCACATAAAATAAATATCTCTTTATCATATGAATCAATAATTAATTATTCACAAATAATATTACGGAATCACAATTATGCAATGACGGTAGTTCCCTGGAAGAGGGGCTTTCCATAAGGATCTCTTCTTGGCGCCGCAATTAGGTGACCAAACCTCTCCTTAGAAACGTAACTTTCTAGACATTGCCAATAATGTTATCTAATAATATTATTCAAATAATATGAATTATTGATCGATAATGGAGATAATGCGATGACAATTATTGAACAACAATAATATAAAATATCAACGCAAAGAATTATTGAATCAATAAAATAAAATATTGAGCAATAACTCTTGTGAAAAAATTATTGAGTAGTGCCTTCTTACGTAAGGATCAATAATTCAACAATCTTGTGCAATACTGAGTGTCTTCTTTGTCACGCCAGACGTATTCTTGTATTTTAACCACCGGGTATTCCAATGATCTTAATTAATAATAACTACTGCCGTTATTTTTAACCAACTTATATTTGTCGTTTTCTTCATCCAATCGCTTTCAGTTATGGGGCCCACATGGGCTGCACAGTGGCCGTCGTTTAATATTCCCCGAAGGTCTGACGAATATTCCACGACCAAACGAATATTCCCGTCAAAAATGAATATTTTATAACCACTGCTTATTTTGAAATATTTGCGTATTTAACCCTTAACTATCCACATTAATCAAATCAACCCTTACTATTTCAAAATAATAAATAAAGGAAATTCCTTTTTATTTAAAAAATTTGGGGTCTTACAATTGATTGGCAAGAATTAGGTGACCAAACTTCTCCTCGATGTAACTTACAGACATCGTTAATATTGAAAATAATAATATTAATAACTTTGTCGTCTCAATTATTGATTTTAACAATATATAAAATATCGACAATAATTGAATCAAATAACGTGAGATATAATGCAACAATTACTATAGCAATAATTGAACAAAACCTGAATGACTTCTCACGTAAGCATCAATAATCAATACCGTGTCTTCTTGTACGCAACCACGCCAGATTCTTTGTACTTTTACTACCGAAAGTAGTTCAACAGTATCAACGGTAAAACTTCCGCCGTTATTTCAATAAAATATTATTGTTGTTTTCTCAATCCGACAATAATTCTGTTGTGGGGTCCACCAATGATTGCTCCGTTGAACGAATATTCCCCGCTAAAACGAATATTCCCCGACCAATCGAATATAATATAACAACTTGCATACTTTGTAAAATTTATAAATACTACCCACAACTATAACATTATATCAAATTTATTCCATAATATTCAAAAATGATAATTATAGAAAATTTATTTTTATTCAAAAAGTTGGGGTCTTACAGGTTGGTTATTTCTGTTAGATTAACTGATGCATCTAGTGTTTTCATGAGTTATTTAAAACATGTTTTGTATGCTTCCGTTGGAAAATTTGTTGTTAGCTATTTGGATGGTAGAATCATTTTTATCATAAACTATGGAGGATATTTGATTTATGTTGAGTTAGTTTATGATCATGATATATATACTCGTTTTCGATGCGTTTACTTGCATGAAATTAATTCTAGGTTTTGTTATCCAAATATTAACTTAGGGTTTCATGCTAGTCAATCTTTACATGAATTGTCGTTAGTTGACAATGGTAGTAATCATGTTGTTTCGTTGGAACAATTTTCATTGCATGATTTGCTATCATATGGTTTTTATTCAACAAGTGTTTATCATCAAGATCGTTTAAGGGATGAGTTATTTGCATGTTTAGTTAGTTCACTTGGATTAGCTAAGGCATTGCATACTTCCATGGAATTGTTGAATTATATTTTACATTCTTTTATGGGAAAAATTGTTATTCTCTATTTTGATGATATTCCGATTTTTGTCAACAATTTGCAAAATTCTATAGCATGTGTTGAGTTTGTTTGTCATAATAAGTATGTTATTGAGTTTTTATCTTGTGAAGTTGGTTGTGACCTTTTTACTCTGTTGACAACATTATTTGTTCTTTATTGTGTTAATGTCAATGGAAAGAGAAAGGTTGGTTGTGTTTTGCAGATTCATGATAGGATTATATTCATCGAGGGAATCGTGGATCGTGCAATTTAATTTGATCAATGCATTGAGAGTTTACAGGGAAGTGTTTTGAATATTGTTTTATTAGACTATGCATGTGATTTTGATTTATTTGATTCCTTTGTGATTAGACAAAAGGAACTTTTTTATTTTGTGTTTAATCCAGGGATTCAGGTGTATGGGTTTATGCGACCTGATGAATTTTAAAAGTTGATATTTGACCCAAGATCATTGACGTGGTTATGTTTGAAAATGATCGAGATCATAAGATTTCCGTTTGATCCGGGAATTCGCCATTGGGAAAAACTATCACATGAAGAGTTTTTCATTTTGATATTTGATCCAGGAGGAGTTGGAACTTTTCAAATCCTTGCTTGCGTTGCTGATATTGCTTATTCATTTAAATTATCAGGTGAGACTTGTGGTTATGTTTTGTTTGGTGATTCTAACTTTGATTGTTTTGATGTAGGATCAGATTTGTGGACAAATCCTTTTCAAGGGGAGCGGATGCCAGATATGAGGACAAATCCTTTTGAAGAGGAGGGAATTTTGATGATTAATGGGTTTAATTTTTTTCGTCAATTTATCGACTTTCAGTGTCAAGTGGTCATCAAATAATCTCAAATAATTGAAATTTGAAGATTATCCAAGGAAGTATTATATTAAGTCATGTGGGCTGTCCAGATTAGCAAATTGATGAGGACTGATCTCAATAATTGGGCCAAGTATATATTGAGCAAGTTAAACCTTATTCATGTGAAAAGGAAATTAAATTTCACGTGGGCCATATTTTTTTTAAAGTTATCAGACTTAATATTTTCACCAAATTGAAGTGGGCTCCTCAACATTAATATACATGAAGCAATGGTCTACATATCACCAATCATTAAGCTGGAGCATGTAAAGTCCTAGCAGGCTTTCATGAAGGAATTTCGGTGGCTTCGTGCGGCATTAAGAGTCCAAACGCGACTTGGAAAATATTTGGAATCTAGAATTAGTTTTAAATTCTATTGTAATTAGGATTTCTTTTTAATTAGAATTTCTTTTCCAAATTGACTTCTATTTCCTTATAGAAAGTAGGGTTATAGTTTATTTCTTATTAGGATTTGGATTGTTTTGAGTAGTATAAATAGAGGTCCAAATTAATGTAATCAAAACACATTATTCATTATTATTATTCAATATATTTGTAAGTTTATTCTCTACTTTTGGTTCTTTGAAGAATTCCTAAGAACTAGTAATTCTTAGTTATTTCTTTGAGATTTAATTTGACTTATCATACAACAATTCATAGTTGTTGTGTGGCGTCTTCTCTACCGTCGATCAATCGATTGTCTTTGAGATTACCGCTTCAATATAAGTGATGGGTCAAGGTATCGTTGGTGTCCATTCAACACGATTTAGAACGCGACGATTGTACTCAAAAATTACCGCTACATATAGCGAGGGATTAAGGTGTTATGACAAGAATTCACCAAACAACCTCTTAGAAAGCGATCCCATGCGACGACCACCTCACGCAATCTGGTTCGATAGTTCGATTTTATCGATTTTTTGTTAACTCCTACTTGCTAGTACATCCGCCTTACAGTAGCGATTGTTCTGCAAATAGAGAGAATTAGAGAGGAGAGTTTAGCCTAAGCTACAGTTCACTGGCTCACTGCACTTATCAAAGGTCAAGTCTACAGAAACCACGATTTTTTTATGATATACACATTAATTACACATTTTAATATTCTTATTTTTATGAATTTAATTTATATGTATATTTTATTTAACTTATACATTTTATTTTATTTTATTTTATTTTATAGGGGATAATATCTTATTTATCTTTTAATTAAGTAAATAATAATTGTTTTAGCTTTTGTAGATTAAAATGGACTTTAGAAGATTATCATGATGGAGTTAAAAGGAATAAGAAGAAAAAAGGAAGACCAAATTCAATTAGGATACAATTTATTTGTTTTAGAGAAAGGGGGTTAAATATATATATTTTTTTCCTTCTCATCCGTAAACAAGCACGGAGAAGATTTTTTTTTTTTTTTTTTTTGAGTTTTTCACTTGGGCGCAGTAGACTTCAAGCTAAGAATCTTCATGTACTACAAATATCAAGCACTATTCAAGTTGTACTTATCCAAATATCAAAAGTTTGTTTTCTTTTAAATTGTCTTACTATTTGAAGTGTATATGTGCAAATGTGATTAATCCATTTGAATGTATAAACAAATAGAAATCATTTAAAGCCACTACAATAGTCAATATACATACAAATTATCTAGTGCCTAATGCAGTGACTGTCTTACTGTATAATCACTAATACTACTGGAGACTCCAATCTCTAAAATCAAAGTTTCCCAACTGCATGCACCCCAAAGAAAGAATCTCTCCAGCAGCTTTGTCAATACAACTGTTGGCATATAGTGCTTATGATTCTTTACTGTCGTGTCGTGTGCGTGTGTGTGATCCAATCGTAACAATAACCATTGTCATTACAAATTATTTGCAGTTATATATGTATCATCAATCACTCAAGAAATTTGTGAGCTAGCTGTTGTTGAAGCCTGTGTATATCAGCCCTTTGTTCGGCATCAGCTGCACCCAAACTTTAGCTCCTGTCCTGTATTTGCTTCTCAATGCTTTTAATCTGCACATATCAGGCAACCCGAAAAATTTAATGATCGAGACACACAAATAACAACACAACACTCAGCAACAAATAAAAATAATTACATTACTAGAAGAGGGAAAGAACATACATACCTTTCTATATGGCCACCTTGATAACCCATTTCTAGTGGAACATACGGGGAGATGGAAATACGAGATAAGGTCTTTCAGTGTCAAGTTTCTACGTCTTTCCCTCTGCACTAATCCAAACATTACAAATAACAAATCAACCATATGAAATCGATAATCCTTAGATTCAAACTGTATTAGAAAATGATGACCTATTTCACTACTTGACAAAGCGAGCGATAAGAGTGCAAAAAACCTGTTCTGCAAGGGACCTCTTAGTTGGTCTAACTGCATTATTCTCAGCTTGTGAGACCTCTGGTTGATTCATGGCTTCTGTTTGGTTGATTTCATTTTCACCTACTGCAATGCAATACAAGTTAAAATCAATTACCAACTACCCACAAATTTGTTGAGATAATGAAAAATGAAATAATATGTTGGAATATATATTTCACATGAATCCAACATTAGATAAATTCAAGAGTATAGATGAATTAATAAGTATGGTGGAGTCTAAAACTAATAGGTTAACTTTTTAGGTAAGAAAATAGTTCAACATGCTTAGGTGTGATGGATTGATGTGCGATGGATCGCAATTCCGACAGAAATACACTAACCTAAATCTATTGGAGACCCTTGAAGAATTCCATCAATATCAAAATCCCAATCCAACCCAACACAAAGGGCTTCATAGAAGGTCAAAAGTGGGTCTTGCAGCATAGTGTAACCAGCCTGTTTAAGCTCTTGGCAATATTGAACTAGGAACTGCTTCACACCGGATATACTTTCCTTGCAAAAATTAATTGACCAACTCATCATGAAGTGGTAACCGGATCCAAATAGTACAGAAGAACAAACATTTATTTTACAGAATTTTATATATATATATATATATATATATATATATATATATATATATATACACACACATACCATTAGTATGGATTATTTCTCTTAGCACTTGACAGAAAGTGCAATTATATGGCGCTGGTGGGACTGGCCAAACAGAGAGTTGAATTGGATTTCCAATATTGGGACTTTGCAGATTACAATTTCCTGTTTCATGCCCATAAATTTCATCATGAGGGCCTGCTTGTAAATTATCAACTGTTTGATTGTTTCAAATGTCCAATATACATGGATCAATATTAGCACCCGCAATTTGGTTATCAGTAATGGAAGAGTGACCAGAATTTGGTAATTCAAGGCTGGGAGATTCATTTAGCATATTTTCAAAAGTATGGAGTACTTCAAATGGGTCATGATAGCAAGGGACAACGGCAGTTGGGTCTGCCATTCAAGACTCAATTAATTTCACTCGTGGGGATTTTCGTTGGCAGTGGTGACGGCGCTTGGCAGTTGGCGGTGGACCAAGCGCCGCTGCAGTGGCTCTTCCGGTGGTCTCAAGCACCAGTTTTCGGTGGGGCTTGAGAGGGAGGAATAAAATAATAATTGAGTTCGGAGTTTGGGAATGGAGAAAAAAAAAAAAAGGGCTCGGGGAGGCAGTTAATGACAGTTGTTTAAAGTGAAACGGTTGTTTTTGAACCAAGGTAATCTGTTATGCATATGAGCATAAAATAAACACTTTATGTTAATTATTTTCTATTCCCTCCCTCAAAAAAAAAATTACAAAACCTAATCTGTCAATTTAAATTTACAAAACTCAATTTGTTTAATGAATTTTGAAAAGAAAAATAATTTATACATCGATTAATTTTATGTTGAATGTCTATTACGACTAAGCCAAATTGTAAACGATAAAATAAATACTTAATATACGGGTCTATTATTTACACCATCATATCTAATGCGGAGCTGATATATATCATCAAATTTGTCAATCGTGATCATAGTATTAAATTGTTGATAATATACAAAAAATATTTATATTGCTAGGCTAAATATATATTTAACCACAATTTTTACACTGTCAATAACACTTGTTACTTTGCCAGCATGATGGTTGCTCAAACGTTATTAATAGTCTAATTTTATTATGAATACAACTTATTATCTACAGATATATATATTGAGTGAAAATATATTTTTAATATTTTCAGTTTTGCAAGTAAGAACTATTTTTTGACAAGGAGGGAGTAAAATAAGTGAGGGCCGGATCATGTGTTCTTTGTTTTATGGTCGTTCGGGTAGATGATAGATGGATCCAATTATTATGAAGTTAATTTTATGATAAATTGATTAATTGACCATACGAAGATATGATCTCACGATCTGCGTGTTGATACTGTATTGGTCAATTAATTAAAGTTAACTTGATGATAATTAGAATATATTTTTCATGTGTAAAAACGACGACGTTCTTCATGAAGATGTACGTCACCTTTCACTTTTGGGGGGCGAAAATGAACTTGACCAAATGCAACCCCCCAGAAATGAGAGCAGCAGCAGCTGGAACAATAGCAATCTTGTCATCTTCTTCAGCGGGAAGGAGTCTCCGATCACCTGTTTCTCTCTCCATCACACGCCCTGCTGTTCCTTTCATCCTCCACCGTCGATCTTTACTTCATACTAGTTTCAGCAAAATCAACCACAATCACAACCACCCAATCCGTGCCTCTGCAACAATGGCTTCTACTTTCAATCCTGAGCAAGCTAGGGTTCCTCCAGCCCTCCAATTGCCCACCCCTCCGATCAACAAAGTCGGTTCCTTTTTCTCTTTTTGTATATAAATATATATAAATTAATAATATGTTCTATTTAATTTTATAAATTTGACAGCTTTTTTGTGTGGGTGTTTTTGTTTTCAGTTCAAGATTGGACTGTGCCAATTGTCGGTGACAGCGGACAAGGATAGGAACATTTCTCACGCTCGCACTGCCATTGTTGAGGCTGCTGAAAAGGGTGCCAAGCTTGTTCTTTTGCCTGTATGTATGTTTTTTCTTTTTAGTTTTCGTTCTATCCCAATTCATGCTAATTAGTAATCACACATATATATACTCCTACTGTTATAGGGGAAAAATAAAATTAGAAAGAAAAAAACCCATTTAAAATATATATATATATTTTTAGAGGAAAAAAATCATTTTAGTAAAATCAATGGTCTATAGGACTCTTGAAATGGGTGGTGGGTTGAGTGTGCATATTGACTGATAAATTACTAGCTCATAGTCAATTATTACTCCCACAGTAACAAAATTAGAGATACATTTATATCTGAATGAAACCTGTAGCATCCAATAAAAGTTTAGTTATTGTGCGGCACGTTTAATGTTAAAATGCAAACGGAGCCAATGTGGTTAAATTAAACAGATAATAAGTGTCCTTGTTGACTGAAAAAGTGGTTGCAATTTTTGATTTTTATTCCTTCTTATATCAGGAAATATGGAATAGTCCATACTCAAATGATAGCTTCCCAGTTTATGCTGAAGACATTGATGCTGGAAGCGACGCATCTCCATCAACTGCGATGCTGTCTGATGTTGCTCATGCTTTAAAGATCACAATTGTTGGTGGATCTATACCTGAAAGATGCGGGGATAAGTTGTACAATACGTGTTGCGTTTTTGATACTGATGGGAAGCTGAAAGCCAAACACAGAAAGGTACTTCGCTAGCATGTGTTCACTAAATGAACATCTAGCTCACTATTCCATACGCATGAGACTATTTTAATCTTGGTGCTTGGAGAGCACTATCTGCACCTAATATTTAATGGCTCTCAAACTTCCGACAGTGGGACTTGTTAGGTATTAAAGTGTTAAATGGTTCTGAAAATGTTTGATATAATTAAGAGTCAATTTATATAATTCAAAATCGCCATAAGATGAGTTTTATTAGGGCCTCTTCTGAGTTTAGTCCATTTATTTATTTAAAAGATAAAGCAACTCTGTGTCTGTTTACTTTTCCTGAAGAAATGGTAATCTGGGTTTGGTGCTCAACTGTATGATTCTTAAATGACTTAAAATGTTTTAAATATTTTTCTATCTAAAAATAGCCTAACACATCAATGGTCAAAATTTTATTTAATTTCTATTCAAATAAATTATTAAGGACTTGATATTTCGTATCTGTAGTATCATTAAGAAGATATGTAATGTTGGTTAAACAAACTCCTAACACATGACATATGTATACGAGTACATGACAGATACACCTTTTTGATATTGATATTCCGGGGAAGATTACCTTCCAAGAATCAAAGACTCTTACAGCAGGGGAGACTCCAACCATTGTTGATACAGGTTCCTCTCTTAGTTGACTAAGATATTTATTTTTGTCTCAAGTCTCCAGTTTCTTATCACATTTATTGGTTAGTGTGTTTCTTCAGATCTTTGCATTCTATTTTCAGCTCTTGATCTTTCCATTTTGGCATATAATATGGTTTACAGGCTTTTCTAGAATTTTCAACCACAAACGAAGTTTAAAGTGATAAGTAAAATAATGCAAGCCAAGCTTTGGAGTAGGAGTAGCACCACAACGTTATTTTATTTTTTCAGATGAAAGATGATGATCTTAATAACTTTAGAAAGTAAAAGAGAGATTAGAAGTTGGACTCTGATCACGACTTCCTCGAGAACTGGCATAACAGCCAATTTTTGTGAATTTTCTATCTTAATTTGAAGATTGTTACAGGTTCTAGCTTCCACCGTTATCAGCACACAGAGCTAGCTTCTGCTATCACCCGATCCATCTTAGCATTCTTCATAACTCACCTAATATGACATACTTCACAAGCACACTCCCCAATGAGCGAACAGATACTTACAACGCCGATATTCTCGAAGAATTAAGTAGTATCTAATGACTAATAAGCATGATAATCTAAGAATAAACTACCACCTTTGAATTGCCTAAATCTTTGATTCCTTGATTTGAAGTAAAGGGGTCAATACTTGACAACATCCACAATTTGAGGCAAAACTAATAACCGAATCCATGCAGTACTTAATTCTTGAGTTGTGATTTTAGTGAAACAGATCTTTTTCCGAATTTTATTCTTGAGACAATTGACAATTGATGAGTCATATTGATTATATTGATGAAAGTTCAGCCATTCTTACAAATCTTCTTTTAATTCATGCAGAGGTTGGACGTATTGGTATAGGTATCTGCTATGACATCCGCTTTCAGGAACTGGCAATATTATATGCAGCGAGAGGTTTGTTTAATCTTAAGAGTGTTCTTTAATTTTTATATAATTTTATCTATTTAAGTGTGGTGTTGGCTGATTTTTTACTTGGCAATCGTGATAACATAAAATTAAAAAAAAATCAATTGAAGCAGCTGCATTATATCTCGGTATTATCAACAATATTTAAATCCCTTTCTTGACAATTTCATGAAGCAATTTTGCTATATACATATTTTCTCCTAATAGCAAGTGGAAATGTTTGTTAATGAATTATGATCAGAGATGTTTTATTCCTTTGTATGCATGATTCTTAATGTAGTTCTGTCAAAAAAGTAATTCTCAAGGTACCTGGTAAATAAGGTTTTAAGTATATAAATAACTTGCATCTTGGTTTTAAGTATGACATTAACTGCTATATTCCTAATTCCCCACTCTAATTGCCATTATGTTCCTTGTATATTAAGGCTAGTGTGAATTATCATCTTTTTGAATCACTATACTTGTCAAACTAGTTTGTTACTCTGTTGATCTTTGAAGTGCTATAAATTTTAAGTTGGTGTTGAGATTTTTAAATAATAAATTGTGCATACCAGGTGCTCACTTGCTTTGCTATCCTGGGGCTTTCAACATGACTACTGGACCATTGCATTGGGAGTTACTGCAGAGGGCAAGGTAATAATGTGTTGTAACAGGCATGAGTTGGTTTTTCTTCAGTGGTTGATCATTTTTCTATCTTGCCCTTTTATGTATTTCATTGTCTATTTGCTTATTATCAAGTTTTTGCTTAGCTTGTAACTGGCGTTTGCGTTTCACATGAACGTTGACCAATATCTTATCAATTTAAAACATTGATGACCATTGGATAGTGTCACATTTTTAAGTTTCTGAGACACAAGGTTAGTCTGTTTGATCTACGAATTATCAATCAAGTTTTCAGGAAATCAGTGTTTTTTAATGAAGGAGATCTAATGGGAAATATAAATTAATACGGTGTTGCAAACTTTTGGCATAATTTAGCCATATTCAGAAGCCACAATGTCAGTCACATGCCAGGAATTATGTTTTTTGTGTGCGCTAATTTGTGTCCGTACCTTGATTTATTTAAAGTTGTATCTCAAAAAGATTCACTCCCAGTAGCTCAATATTAAAATATACTAGCAGGTGCACAAACCAAAATTGAAGGGGGGAAATGAAAAAGGATGTTACTAGAGTTTTTGGTAGGCGGATACAGATGGGTTTTAGACTTTATTGCTCAACAGTAGTTCGTAAATGTATTAAGGCACTCAATCGACCACATATTATTTTACTTCAATCTTTTGTGCATATATGCGCATGTGCATCCATGTTCAACGTTAAGCTAAGAACAAATTTTTTTTCCCAGACCAACAATGTAATGAAAATTAGGAAGCAATCGCAACTTTTTAAGGGTGTATTCACGGGCTGAAATTCTAGTCCGAAAGAACAAAAAAATCAATTAGATGAGTATTATGTTTGGCTACTTTATTCCTCTTCTTCCTGACGATCCCATCCACTACTGTTTCCATGGCACTACCTCCTCTCTTTACTGCTGATTCCACAAGTTCTCACTTCTCATTCTTCCTCACTCTCTTTTATCCAAAACAAACCATACTTTGTGTATTTTTGTTTCCATCGGCTTTGTTGGTACCTCTTCAATTTTCTCCTGATGTGGGTTTATCCACAAAGCATTTTGCCAAACCATTCTACCATATTCCCAAGTATGTTCTGTTTGTTTCTTTCAATTCATTATTGATGTAAAGGGAAGTGGCAGAATGTTTGGTTGAGCTGGTTGTTGTGACAACAAGAAGACAGAAGAATCAGAAAGCCTTAAAAGAGATTAATACTTACAGTGATATTATGTGATATTAGGGTGGCACATGTGAGATCTATGTTGTTTGCATGCTATATTTGTCATCCTAACCTTACTAATTGGTGTCTTTTCTTTTCCATATGCAGGGCTGCAGATAACCAGGTATCTCAAGAAACGTCAACTTCTTATTGTTTCTGTTTTGTGCACTTGCAAATGAACCACATTGTTCATAACTAAATGAACCCAAGCCAGGCTTGCTTTGAGCCCGAGTCAAGTTCGAAATGTTCACAAGTTCTGTCTTACAAAATTTTTAAATAGTTTAAATGCTGTATATGTCACTTAATGTCCTCACAATATACCAGTCTAGATTTGGTGATAAAGGTGAATAGTCTGCGACTAATCTGCTGCCAAATCCACTAAAACAGTGATCGCTTGTGTTTACTTCTAATCTTAGTGTACTTTCTCTCACTTTTGCACTGTCCAAAAAGTAGAGAACAGATAATAAAATGGAAATACGTAACAGAAAACACAAGTTAACAAACTCCAATTCATTATTCTTTAGCAAAAAATTAAAACCGACTAGATAACTTTTCTGTACAATGACTGCCAGTTCGAAAACAGGTATAATGCCTTCAGGAGATGACCCTTAAAGCATGAGCAAAGACAACTTTTGCGTGGCAGCTCTACGGCACTATTGTTTTAAGTTCTTATTTTTGCCATTTCTTATTACAGTTATATGTAGCGACTTGCTCTCCTGCTCGAGATGCTGGTTCAGGTTACGTGGCTTGGGGGCATTCCACATTGGTTGGTCCTGTAAGTAAACATCTTTCTATTTCTCCTAATGTGTGTAAATCATCTGTAGCATTCCTTGACAGGAGGATTCAACTCTATGCAATGAACTTTGCCACATGCATGAACACCCATTATGCATTCTTGATTGTAAATATCTGAGAGTCCTCCCTGACTTTGCCTGTTTCTTTAGAAAACTAAGGCCTTAAATTAAAATAAATCTCATGCGAGCTATTTAACAGAAAAGTGTGCCGAGCTTGAATAATTTGAAACTTATGTTAGTTTAACAAACCAGTTTGACTCATTCATCTTACTTGTCGATCTTGACTAAACTCTGAACAAGCAGAGCTTGGATCACTTGGTTTCTATTACAGCCCTATAGAAAGAAAAAGACCCGACTATCATATATTTTTAGGAAAATGCAATTGTTTGAAGTTCGCTGCACCTTCTTTTAGACTACTTACTAATAGATGTATACGTGACAGTTTGGAGAAGTACTGGCTACTACAGAACATGAAGAGGCAACAATCATATCGGAGATTGATTATTCACAAATAGAGCTAAGGAGGTGGAACAACAAACAACCTGCAGTAAATTTTCATGTACTGAACCTAAGTAAATTTTCTTCTTTACTTATGTTGATGGTCTTATTTATTCAGGACAAACCTTCCACTAGAAAATCAACGCCGCGGTGATCTTTACAAGTTGGTAGATGTTCAGAGGTTGAATTCTCAGTGTTGACTATGGAGTTGCTACGATGCTTAGAGAAGACTCTGTGTCGAATTTGTGTTGTCATACTTATCAGGTTTATGTTTGATGACTCAAACAAAAGATCAAAATATTGTTAGATGTGTTGGTTGGTGATGGAAAATATCATTTTTCCCAGAACAGGGGAAAAGTGGTTGGTATGTATTTTTTTAAAGCACCTACTTTACCTTTGAAATGGAATAACTATAACAATTTCAGGCAGCTTTTTATTTTATTTATTTCAATAATGGAGTATTAGCTTCCTAGGTAGACATGACATGAATGCATGATTGATCACCCACAATTTAAATCATAATGAATTTATCATTTTCTTAAAAGAATACTATATTTTTAAAATTTCCATAAAAGAATATTAATCATTAATTTCCATAAAAGAATATTATTAAAGTTTAGAAATTTTGCAAATGAATTTTCTTTTAAAATAATTTTTTTACGAAAAGAGGCACAATAAAATGATCTTTATAGAGGAGTTTAAAATCTCACTTTTTATTTTATGTACTAGTATAATGTACTAATAATTTATTTATAATTACTGGTAATTTTTTTGAAAAGACGGACGAATCTGAATCCCTGTGCGAAATGGTTTTTAGCCGACAGCCTGGGCAGAAGGTACACGTGTCATCGAATGATTCGCACAACTTTTCCTCGTCCTAGGCGAGAACATAAACATAGAGACAACGTGGGGCCCTTTAATCACACATGTCATATCTGCAGGCGCTGTGTTTCACTTGGGATTCCCCCGCTCAACAGGGGCTGCGCGTGATAAAAACAAGCTGTCAATTATTGGTGCCACGTGAGTAGGTCTTTGCTTAGGTGTAAGAAGAAGGCCGTACACTATAAATTGACTATCACAAACCCGTCTGCCGTCTTCTCAATCGTTTAGTGAATTTTGAAACTAGGATGGAGAGACAAGATTTTGATTCTGTTTTTGAAATAGGATCTTCTTTATTTTAAATGAGATAAAAAATCTTTATTATATAATAAAGATTTAAAATATGTTAAAATATGATATTATGTTGATACAAAAGAGATAATGATAAAAAATATACAAAAAATGTAGAAAATCGTATTCCCCTATTTTTGTGTTTGGTGTGAAAGTAACTATTCAAGTAACACAATATGGAGGTAAATAGTGAATAAAATTGTGAATATAAGAGATGAGTGCAGTGCATTTATAAGCACTATCTGCAATCGCAATATATGGTTATTAAATTTAATAATCACAACTATGAGGTTATTTGTAGTTGCGGTAAGTGGCGGAACCAGGACGATTTCATAGGGGGGGCAAAATAATTTGATCAGAAAAAATAATTTGATTCAGTTAAAACTTTACAACTCTGTATTTTAAGAAAAAATTTGATCGTGTTATAAATAACATTTTTACGATAAATAATTCTGCATATCTGTTAACAAAATTAAAATTTCTTATTTTTTTAAAAAATATAAGGTCGACATATTTTTTTTATTAAATAGTATCGAAAAAGTAATAATTTTGCATGCAATATAGAATTATTGTTTTTTAATAATAATTTATAAATAAAACTTTTTTTTATAAATGGGGAGAAGTGCATCAATCAGTGTTCAAAAACAATAATCTAAAGAAGTACAAAAAATTACAGGAGCTCAAGCTTACATAATTAAGACAACTTGTCAAATGCCCATTGGCCAAATAACCCAAATAGACAAAAAGACAAAAGTTCTTTAACTTTTTAGACCCTAAAACTAGAACTACACATGCATAACAGCTCCTCCTTCTACTCTACTTCTCCAAATCCGATATCCCTCACCATTTGAACCTTGAAATTGGTCAAACAATCACTTTAGTTAAATAACTAACCACGGTTAAATATTTGCAGCCTTTGCTTACACCTGTGTTGCAGACTCGCCGGAAGCCGGAAGCCGGAAGCCGGAAGTCAGAAGCCGGAGCAGTGGCTGGCCGCCGCCCGCCCCGCCCAACCCGTCGCCCCTGCCGCCCCACCCGCCTCGCCTGGACTGCAGCTGCTACCGGGGCAGATGCCCCCACCCGCCCCTAGTTCCGCCACTGGTGGTTGCGGTGTGTTGTGGCGCACACTACAAGAAAAAGGTTTACTTGTGACCGCCAATTAACGATCGTCAACGGTCGCTGATTCTATCTGCGATCGATTTCGGTCGCAAATTTTGGTCGTATATAATCTGGTCGCTGGTGGTGGACACCAGCGACCACTATTAGCGACCGAAATACATGCGATCGTCAATAGCGACAGACTCTGTCGCTAAGCTGAGTCATCGATGGGTTAGCTTTGGAGACTGATGTGGACCATGTGGTAGCAACCGCAATTAGCGACCATATCGATCGCTAATTCCCTGACACTATTATCGGTCGCGGGTATGTATTAGCAACCGCTTGCTGTCGCTGATGCCTAATTAAATTTTTTTTTGAATGTTTTATGAATTTTTCAAAACAAACTATATATACCTACTTTAACCCAACACAACCAAACAATTTATTTATTTTGTGGAGAAAAGAGAAACAAAGATTTTATTAAGAAAGAGTTACAAATTAAAGATTATAAAGCAGGTGGAAGATAATAAGTCTTCTCAAAAATATACGAAAGAAATCAAAGTATTTTATCATAAGAAAAAGAGAATAACCAAACAAAAGAAACCCAATGTTTTAGGTATGTGAGCAACAACATGAATAAGCATCAGATATAGAGCACCATCAATTTATATCAAAAACTCAACAAACCTTTAGACATCACCGCAAGTGAGCTTCCATTGTTAACATCAGCAATGCAACTAATGTAATAGTTCTTCTCCCATTGTTCCATAATCCACTCGTGTAACATTTTGGCTTGTTGAATAAGTTGTTTGTCTCATAATCATCCGAATTAAACAATGCAAGAAAGGAATGTATACACATATAGCAAACCCTTGTGTAAAAAGAATGGAGACAACTCATAAACTTGGCTTGTGAAGCCAGTACCAACATCCATATATAATGAATTGAAGAAAGTAACACAATATTACATCGACATCATCATCCTGCTGTTGTGCTGCTCTTGACATTGGACCTAACTCCTCAGGACTCATAGACTCATTTAAATACTCGTCCAGTGTACGATCTTGATAGTCGCGTTGTCGTCGTCTATAAAGTTTGTCCCCAATACTCCTTGAGAAATGTAAGCTAGTTATGACCCACCTCTCTATGATATCGGGAAACATCCTCGTTTTATAGTCCTAGGCATTTAAGTTGTTAATTACTCCTGTTTATGCAAAATCAATTGTCATAGAGGGAAGGGTTGTCTACTGAGACATTTTTTACTCATAGTCTTATCTGACTCAAGGTCTGCATGTACTAAATGTGTAGTAGAGATTGTACACAAGGTTTCATTGATCATATAATTAATCAACAAAGAACTTTTAAATTTCCTGTAAAATAACAAATATTGGCAAATATATAAGAGACAAATGGAGTTGCAGAAAATTCAATACAGTTCCCAAAAAGTGGTTCACCATACTGTACTTCCTCTTGAATTCTCGTACAAAGTGGCTCACCATTTAACCACTTTGTTCAAGAATTCAAGAGGAAGTACAGTTGAATTGAAGCAATTCTAAGATTCATCACTAATATAGTAAAGCCAAATTGCACAAATCTAACCCAAATTGAAACTAAATATCACACTTTTATTCACTACTGAGAAAAAGGGCCATCTGCGATCAATGATATCGTGACAATACTCTATCTCGGTCATTGATAATAATAGCGACCGCTTATCTGCTGATCGAAAAGAAATCTAGTCGCTAGTAGATCAAATGATCGTGACGCGTCTGATTCGATCGATCGGTCGAAGAATTTCCCCAAAATTTGGTGCGAAACTTTGGCACGGCAACCATCTATATCGTGACCGCTAATGCGGTCGCTAATATGTCCACATCATTAAAAACTAGCGACCGCGTCGCGATTACGATGTGATCATGATTCTTATAACCTCAATCGATTCGTGCATTCGTTCGAACCAATCGACAAGGAAAAAAAGAGAGGAGAACTTCGATTTGAGGAGAAGAGGAGTAGGGGAGAAGAGAAGAGGAACCACCAACATTGATAATGGTGGCGCCTTCACCATCACCGTACCACCGTCGATAACCCCTTTAATCTTCCTTTCATAATTTATTGTATATTACAATCTTCCTTTCACAATTTTTTACTTTCTTCGTTCCAAAATTATGGGTAACTGATATGAAGACTGATTTACTTTATTGTATGTTATGGGTATATTCGTTCCAAAATTATGGGTATATTATGGGTAGCTCGTATTTTGTTGGAGACCGATTTTGTTGGAGAAGTTCATATTTCCTTATGAATAGGAAGAAATTCATATTTTGTTAATGAATCGACTTTGGGTAGGTGATATGAAGAAATTCTTATTTTGATAATAATTGATTTTGTTGGAGAAGTTCATATATACTTCCAATTAAGTTGTTTTGAGTATACTAGTTTAATTTGCATTATTATATTGGGAATTTGTATATTTCTCTTGGTTTGTGTCTTGGGTGCCTAGAAATGACTTTATATACATGCTGTCGTGCATGTGGCTAGTCCATATTATAGGGGAGACTCTGGCGAATTTTTTTTATTAGTCGGGTAGTTGCGAACATTTATACTATTAACGAGCCTATTGTTGATCCACTAGAGCCTATTAAGGGGCTATTGGAGTTGATGGGCTGGGCTTGGGGCAACGAGGCCACGCCAAGCTTAGCCAAGCCTCACGGGGCCAAGCCAAGCTTGGTTGTTAGCATGGTAAGCTATTGGGGGGCTGTTAAGCCAAAATAGGCAGTGCTAGGGAACTGTTAGTGCAACAGAGAAGGTAACTAGACACACATGGTCAATAAAGAGATTTGCTTATCTTTTTAACAAGGGTATTTAACACTTATGTATATAAGAATAAAGCTACAAAATGTTATAGAAGCTATAAATTGCTCAACCAAGTTATGCATGCTTACAAGTATGCTCAAGTCATATGGTTACAAGTATGCTCAAGTCGTATGTTAATTAACATTTATAATATTATGCATAGTAGTAGATGCAGTGGAATCATGGACCTCTATTCGGGCCAGTAGTTGGATGGCACGACGACGAAAGTCAAGTGCCCATATAGAATCTTCTGATTGAATTTAGAATTTGGTTGCCAAGTGTTTTTTTTGAGTATCGTATAGTCACCCGAGAATGTATGAATGGTAAAGTCACAGATCGATGTCCATGTTTAAAGTGTAAGAATGTAAATTATATGGACGAGAGACATGGTAAACTATCATTTACTTGTTTACGGGTTCATGAGAAATTACGAAGAATCTTTGGTGGGCACATGGGGGAGAAGAGATGGTGGCATCACACAAGTACACAATTCAGGCGTTAGTACTCATCGTATGAATGAAATGGTCCATGATATTGCGGGGCGATTTTGATTGGGAGCAAGGCGAGAAGCAACCTATGAATTACGATGCCAAAGACTTCTTTAAGTTGTTGAGGCGAGGGTAGCAAGCCGTTGTGGCATGGTTGCACCAAACACACTACATTGTCTGCGATGGCGACATTACTTAACATCAAGGTGATCACAACATGAGCCATGAGTGTTTTGAGTCACTCTTGAAAGCAATTAAGAGTATGTTGCACGATGGTGAGAAATTACACAGTCACTATTACTTTTGTAAGAAAATGGTGAAGAAGTTGGGTCTTGGATACAAAAAGATCGATCGTGTCCCAACGATTGCATGTTGTTTTATAAGGAAAATGAATGCAGGATGACAAGGTACACGTTTTGCGATCACCATGATCGGTTTAGGCCTAATAAAGAGGGTGTGACTACAAAAAAATCAAGTATACCGCTTAAGATTCTAAGGTATTTTCCAATAACACATCGACTAAAAAGATTGTACATGTCTTGAAGATCAATGAAACATATGAGTTGGCATGCGAAATCTCCACTAAAGATGGAGAACTAAATCATCCATGAGATGGGCGAGGGCTTGGAAAGATTTCAACTTAGCACATCCCGAATTTGCATTGGAACCTAGAAATGTGAGGCTTGGATTGTCCACCGATGGTTTCAATCCGTTTGGCCACTCAATTTGTTAAAATACTCATGTTGGCACTCGTGATTGTTACTCCGTCTGACTTGCCTCCTTGGATGTGTATGAAACGGCCATACTTATTTCTTTCACTCATGATTCCCGGTCCTAAGAGTCCCGAAAGAACTTAGATGTTTACTTGAGACCTCTTATAGGCGAGTTAAAGGTATTGTGGGAAGATGGAGTACGGACTTGGGATGTTGCAACGAAAACAAATTTCAACCTTAGGCGCGGCGGTTATGTGGACTATAAGTGACTTCCCGACTTATGGTATGTTAGTGGATGGAGTACCTACGGGAAGTTGGCTTGTCCGTATTGTATGGAGCATCTGAAAGTCGTTTAATCTATCAAAAGGTCAAAAGCCTTGTTGGTTTGATTTGTCATCGTCGGGTTCTTCTGGGTAGATCACCCGTTTGAAGAAATAGAGAACACTTGAGAAAGGGAAAGTAGATAATGATATGCACTGCCGCGATTGTCGGGAACGAAGATGCGAGATCGTGTGATGAGATTGTCGGTTATCCCATTTGGTAAGGTTGATCGACAAACATAATCAATGGGTTTGGTGAATCTCATAACCGGGTTCGGAGAAGCATCTTTTGGGAATTGCCTTATTGGTTTACAAATTTGATTAAATCATAATCTAGATGTGATGCATATTGAGAAGAATGTGTTTGACAATGTGTTTAACAACGTGATGAATGTTCTGGGGAAAACAAAAGATAACGATAAGGCACGTTTGGACATGAAAGATATTTATAAGCGTCTGGATTAGAACTTTATGAATCTCCTAATGGTAAGATTGTCAAACCGCATCTGAAGGTACACATTGTCCAAAAAGCAAGTTGAAGATGTGTGCACATGGGTTAAGTCTCCGAAACTACCGGATGGATATCGTCGAACATTGCAAGGTGTGTTATGGGTGGGAAATTGCAAGGGATGAAGAGTCGTATGGTATCATGTGTTCATGGAGAGACTTCATGCTATAGCATTTCGGGATCTGCTTGATAAACCAATATGGGATGCTTTGGCGGATCTTAGTCGTTTCTTCAAAGACTTGTGTTCAAAATCATTGAATGAGAAGGACATGTTTGTACTTGAGAAGAACATCATAGAGATCACGTGTAAACCGGAAAAATATTCCCACTTTGGTTTTTTTCGACTCCATGGAGCATTTACAAATCCATCTTCCTATGAAGCTCGTGTTGGGGGTCCAGATTCAATATAGATGGATGTACCCTTTCGAGAGGGTGATGGGAAACCTTAAGAGGAAGGTGAAGAATAGAGCTTATGTCGAGGGGTCGATATCACGAGGCATCTGATTTTGATGAGATATCTACGTTTGTCTCGGACTATTTTCGGACGAAGTCTTGACAAAGGCCAATCGAGTATCGAGACATGATGATGGGGAAATGTTGAACTAAATGGTGGCTCTCTCAGATTTGGTCTATCGGTAGCGCTTATGGAAAAGAAGCGCGTATTCCTCTCTGAGCAAGAATTACATGCCGCACATACTTACATTCTTCTCAATTGTGAGGAGATTGACGAATTTGTGAGGTACACATGTAAACTTGATATTTTATCTTTTAAGTTGAAAATTTATTCTAATATGTTAATGTTTATAACATGGTATAGATTGTACGATGACGAGTTAAAAGTGAAGCATGCCGACATAACTGATAAAGATATTCAAATCAATCGGGATAAAAACTTTGCACTTTGGCTAAAGGACAAAGTAAGTTCAATTTTTAAGCACGTAGTGTATATATATATAATATATATACTCCATATGTTAACTATGACTTCATTTAATAAGATGGAGTTTTGTAGGCTTTGATTGAGGATCAGCGATTCCGCTAATGTAAAGTCCTAGCTATGGGACCGCACAAGGATCAAGTCACCGCATGATGGTTAAAAATAAATGGTTGTGAATTTCACACAAAGGCATATAGGCGCCAGTAAAGAACAACGAACTTCTGGAGTGTGTGTCGAGGAGATTATTCTGATGAGCTTGGTACGTATTCCTTTTATGGGGAGTAGGAAATCGTAGACCCGCGACTTTTATAAATATAAATAAAGATGAATTTTTCTATAAATATTATTTTTGAATATTATGGAATAAATTTGATATAATGTTATAGTTGTGGGTAATATTTATAAATTTTGCAAAGTATGCAAGTTGTTATAAAATATTACGTTTGGTGGGGAATATTCTTTTTGTTAGGGAATATTAAATGCAGATGGCTCAATCATTGGTGGACCCCAGCGAAATTATTATCGGGATTGAAAAACGACAAAATATTTTATAAAAATAACTTGGCGGAGGTGTTCTGGGTTAAAAGCTGTTGAACTACCCGGTGGTAAAAAAATGCGATGTCTGGCGTAGTTGCGTAGTAGCACTACGGTATTGATTATTGATTATTGATCTTTACGTGAGAAGTCACTCAAAATGCTATGCTCGATTATTACTACGATAATTCTTGCGTCATATCTCTTATATTATTGATTCAATTATTGTCATATATCATCACATATAATATGTTATAGTATTAAATCAATAATTGAGGCGACAAGTTATAAATGATTAATAATTGTTGAAAGATTAAATATGTGTTGATGAAAAAAAAAATGATTTGTGGTAAGTTTGATTATTTTATGGGGCTAAATATGTATGTTATCATCTAATAGAGTCTCTTAAATCGATAGTATTTACCTTCGTCGATAGTAATTACCTTCGAATAGTAATTACCTTATAGTAATTACCCTTCGTGAATAGTATTTACCTTCGTCGATAGTAATTACCTTCGTCGATAGTAATTACCCTTGTGAATAGTATTTACCTTCGTCGATAGTATTTACCTTCGTTAATAGTAATTACCTTTACCCGGACGTCGAACCACTTGTCGTTTCACATTCTGAGCGTCGAACCACTTGTCGTTTCACATTCTGTGCGTCGAACCACTTCGTCGAGCCACTTGCCTTTTCACACGGCGGTCTTAAGCTAGAAATCTTCTATAAATAGAGGCTGAGGGCTTCATTATTTTTCACAATTCATTCGAGCTATAGAGAGAAAGTATAGAGAATAAGAGAAAGAAGAAGAAGAGTATTTTTCTTACTACCTTCTTTGCGATATTCATCTCTACCAAATGTAAGGGGTGTTATTCTTTCTTATTCATGAAGAAAGCTGTTGTTATTCCATTGCTTATTATTACATTGGAATAACTTTTGTATAAGTGGTTTACCCCTATACTTGGTGACATTCTTCTATTATTACATTGGAACATCACATGCGTGTGTTTTTGCAGGACTGGTTAAAATCTTTATTATTATTACATTGGAACATCACATGCGTGTGTTTTACAGGACTGGTTAAAATCTTTATTATTACATTTGGAACATCACATGCATGTGTTTTACAGGGACTGGTTAAAATCTTTATTATTACATTGGAATATCTATCATGTGTGTTTTACAGGATCTAGTTCCATCTTTATTATTACATTTGGAACATCACATGGGGTGTGAATTTCACGACACAGTTTAAGTTATTTATTATTACATTGGAATAACTTTTATGCATGCGATCTATCGCATGCATGGTGATTTCTTTTGTTATTCCATTCTTTATTATACCCGGTTGGTTAAAACTTTGACTTATACTCCATGAAATTAGTAGAATATCCTTGATATTTGCGTTTCATCCAGTATCTTTTCATGGAAATATTCTTGATCATTCTTGAATTTTACTCTACAAAAGCGATGTCGTGTTGACAATTTGGGCGTTAATAATTCTGGATAAAATAATTCTTGAACTTGTTTTATTGAATTCTTATATCATTGTCATCATCCTCATATTTATATTTTTTTTGAAAGTCATACATGGCTTTTGTGGTGCGTAGATGGACTTGGTATGATTATGACCGAGAGACTATTGATTGTAATCATGGCCAGTAATGTTACAAATGATGTGATAAAAATCCTCGATGGTAGTAGTGCATTGATGGATGATTGTTGGCATGATCATGACCATTAATGAATACACAAATATTCTTGGCCGTAGTGCGTGAATAATTGTGGTGTTGATCTTAAAGAATATCCTTGGTAGTAGTGCGGGGGTGATTCGATGATGTGAAATATTTATTAAAGTTTGAGTCTCGGTATAAGCGATGATGAAAAACCTTTTAAAACCTAAAAGATAGTAGACTTTATTTTCTACTTGACTCTTTTAATGGATTGCGTATTCATTGCAGATTAACCTGGTTTATCTATTGTATTTTATCGGTTTAACATTGTTGAAGACTATTGATAATTTATTACGCATTATCTTAGTCGTAATATTTCTTCTTTGGCTAGTTGAGCTCACCTTTTCTTTCCTTTATTCTCTTGAAATGATAATATAGGCTGGACGAGTCGGGAAGCAGTGATGATGTCACGAAGATAGCATTAGTAGTCCTCATTTATTACGTAAAATAGTGTGATAATAATTGTAATGAGGACTTTTTTTTGAGTTTGTATAATATCTAGTAGGCGATATTTGTATTTAAACTCACGGTTTATGTCGTATTGTACCTGCAGCAGTTATGTTAATAAGTTGTATTTAAATTACATACCATGTAAGTGTCGACCCAAGATGGGTGATGTATACCTAATTTTGGGGGCGTCACGGTTAGTATCGAGCTTAGGGATATGATCCACAGCTAAGATGTGAGAATAGTACTAGGAGGGAGGCAGAATACCTTGTTAGTATGACCTACTAAGTTTATGTGATATTTTATTGGTTGGTCGAAAGATAGGGATAATTTGTTACATGTCGATTAACCTTTTGTTTTGTGGCGATGTCTGAAAATGACATCGAGAATGTTGAGAATAGCAATGATGCGCCTTGACGATTGTTGATTCACCATATCGATAATCGAGGATAATGTGCATCGAGGAAGGCGACAATCCTCATCTGCAACAACAACAACACCGACCAAATGATGAATGATCGAATGTTCGGAGGCTTTATCACGATTTATCTGACAATGAAGCGAGAGCGACTCTGTCCATCCAAAACGTGGGTGGAAACACGGAAAACTCTCGGGCGGTCACCATTAAACAATTTAAGGAGCTGGGACCACCGGGGAGTTTAAGGAGACAAAAAACCACTTACGGCGGAAGCATGGATAAAGCAGATTACCAAGATATTTGATGTCTTGGGATGCTCAGAGAAGCAAAGGTTCCCTTCTTGCCCTTTATGTTCTTGCGGAGGAGGATTCTTGGTGGGAATCGGTAAAAGCGTACTCGACTTCTTTGTCTTGAAGATATCTTGGGAGAAGTTCGGGGGGCATTCAGCGACAAATACTTTCACGAAAGTATTAAGCCATACATGAAGGAGGTGGAGTTTATCAAGTTGGAACAAAACAATATGGCCAGGTGTCATGATACGAGGCAAAATTTGCGGAGTTATCACGGTTCGTCCCACTTGGTGGATAATGAAGAGAGAATGGCGAATGTTTTAAGAGGTTTGAAGCGGAGATACGTCGACATCTTATTTCTCATAAAGCGTGTTTGTATTCGGATGTTGTAAATAGGGCTCGATTAGTGGAGCGATAATGAGTCAACCTTGACTAAAAGAAGCGTCGTAAGCAAAATTATAATACCGGCGAGAATAGTCATCGGCGGTGACAACAAGCGTGGAGGAATCAACGGGCGGATATGGTAACCACTTGGTGGTAATCGAGGCCAAAACAATAAGAATGGACATTTCGAAAAGGAGATTCAACAATGATGGAAAGAGGCGTCGGCACCGGCACCCGTTGTTAAGGAAGGAGAAAGACCACCTATCGTATGCTTCAAATGCGGAGAGAGAGGGACACATCGATCAAAGCTGCGTCATCTTAGTCAAAGCATGTTATAATTGTGGAAGAGAAGGTCATTTAGCTCGATTTTGTCGTTTCTGAAGACAAATTCAGCTAGGATGGAAGCACCAAAGGCCGTCCCGGAAAATTCAAAGCCGGTGGTCTGAGGAGAGCATTTGTTGTGACCTCCCAAAAAGCGAGAATCCGAATGAGGTCATCACGGGTAAGCTTATCATAAACTCTAATGAAATCTATACTTTATTTGATCTGGGTTCTACCCATTCTTTTATTTCTCTACTTGCGCTCATCGATTAAATTTGACTCAGGAGAAATTAGACTTTGACTTATCTGTGGAAACTCAGTTGGGAGAAACCTTCATTACATCCATTTGTTTATAAGTCTTGTTTGGTTCAAATCGGTACCCTCACATTACACCTGTCGATCTTATTTCATTAAAAATACTTGCATTTGGCGTGATTCAGGGATTGATTGGTTAACTACTTATCATGCAAAAATTGATTGTTTTAATAAGGTTGTTAGCTTTCATATTCCTAATCAACCTATTATCACGAATTCAAACGACCAAACCATTAAAATCAATCACGGTCATCTCAAGCCATAAAGCTATTCGTTTATTGAAAAGCGGATGTCGAGCTTTCTTAGCTCGTATCATGATTTAAATAAAAATCGTCGATTTTAAGCGATATTCCTATTGTTAATAAATTTCTGACGTATTCCCAAGAACTTCTTCTGGCCTACCCCGGGCGTGAAATTGAATTTTGTATCGACCTTGAACCCAAATCTGAAAACCTATTTCAAAGCCCCATGTCGAATAGCTCTATTGAACTTGAGGAGTTAAAGACCCAATGCGAGAATTGTTAGACATTGGCTTTATTAGTCTAGTACTTCTCCTTGGGGTGCTCTGTTACTATTAAGTGAAGAAGAAAAAGATGGGAGTATCGCGACTTTGTATTGATTATCGGGAGTTGAATCACGTCACCATCAAAAATAGGTATCCATTGCCACGTATTGATGACTGTTTGACCCGATTGCAAGGAGCCAAATTCTTTTCAAAGATTGATCTTACGTTAGGATATCACCCGATTGAAGATTAGAATCGTGACATTCCAAAGGCGGCTTTGAACTTCGATGCGGGCATTATGAATTCTAGTCATGTCCTTTGGATTGACTAATGCTCTAACGCCTTCATGGATATGATGAGCCAAGTATTCAAGGAATATTTAGATCACTTTGTGGTCGTCTTTATTGATGACATCCTTATTTATTCCAAAAGCGTGAAGAAGATCATGAAAGCAACACTTGAGGTGACACTCCAAAAGCTTCGTGAATATAAGCTTTATGCGAGTTGAAGAAATCGAGTTACGGCTTGAAGAAGTAGCATTCCTTGGGCACGTGGTATCAAGTCATGGAATATCTGTTGACCCGATGAAAGATTGAAGCTATTCAAAGTGAACAACCTAAATCGATGGCCGAAATCGTAGCTTTCTCGGTTTAAATGGTTATTATCGGAGATTCGTGGAAGGATTTTCTCGAATCGCTATTCCATTATTCGGTGACTCGGAAGATCTGAAGTTCGGTTGGAAGCGAAGAATGTGAGAAGAGTTTTCAAGAACTTCGAGAGAGACTTATTTACACTGTTACGGCAATACCATCGGCTCGGAGGGATTTGTCATCTCTGATGATGCTTGGGCAAAGGGTGGGATGTGTTCTCATGCAACATGGAAAAGTAATAGCTTTATGCCTCGCGACAACTCAAAAGAATATGAGAGGAATTATCCTACTCTCATGATCTAGAGTTAGCGGTTGTTATCTTCTGCTTAAAATTTGGAGGCATTACTTGTATGGGGAGAAAGTGGAGATCTTCTGGATCATAAAAGCCTCAAATATTTCTTCACTCAAAAGGAACTCGACATGCGACAACGGCGTTGGCTTGAAGCTGTTGAAAGATTATGATCATACCATCGATACCATCACGGAAAAGCGAGCGTGGTAGTGGCGCATTGAGTAGAAAATCATATGCAAAATCTGAGTGCGATATTGTCAACGCATGAGCCCATTTGTGTGACTTGCAAAGGATGGAGATAGAATTAAAGACTCGAGGACGCGCGTGTGATGATAAGCGAGTATCTGAGTAGAACCAGAACTTTAATTGATAAAGTTAAAGGCTGCTTTCGAGCTACTGACACACGGGTGATCGTATGAGGAAGAAAGTGCGAGAAGGTCTTATCTTTGGAAGCAAGAATCGATGAAGAAGGAATACTTGAGTCAACTCCGGACTTTGTGTTCTAACGACCACGATTTAAAGTATAATATCATGATGGAGCACCTGACACACCATTTGCAATCCATCACAGGAGTACCAAAATGTATCATGATATTAAATCAATACATTTTGGTGGAAGCATATGAAGAGAGAGATAGTATTTGTTTATCTCGAGGTGTCTAACTTGTCAGCGAGTTAAAGCGGAGCATCAAGTACCAAAAGGTCCATTGCAACCACTTGAAATTCCGAATGGAAGTGGGAGCACATTACCATGGATTTAGATTCTGGGTCTTCTAAGGTTTTCTCGAGGCGTTGATGCGATTTGGGTCATTGTTGATAGGTTGACCAAGTCTGCTCATTTCTTCCGTCTGAGAAACTTATACACTTGAGCGTCTTGCTTTCGTATGTACATAAGCGAGATTGTAAGGCTGCATGGTATCTGCGGTATCCATAGTTTACGATCGAGACCCAAGATTCACTTCACGATTTTGGGTTAGTTTGCAAAAAGCTATGAGCGCAGACTTACGATTTAGCTCGGCATATCATCCTCGAACGGACGGACAATCGGAGAGGACTATTCAAACTCTTGAAGATCTATTAAGACTACGTGTCCTTGATTTCAAGGGGAGTTGGGACAAGTTCTTACCATTGGTGGAGTTTTCTACTACAACAGCGATTATCAAACAAGTATTGGCATGGCTCCATTCGAGCGTTGTATGGAAGAAAGTGTCGTTCTCCGATATCTTTGGGATGAGGTGGGTGAAACAACGTTGTTGGGGCCGGGAGTTGATGCGTATGACTACGGAAAAGATTGAAACGATCCGAATGACGTATAAAAACCTCACAAAATCGACAAAAGAGTTATCTTGATCTTCATGAAAGGGCGTGGAATTCGATATAGGAGATCGTGTGTTGTTAAGAGTTGCTCCATGGAAAGGAGTTACAAGATTTGGAAAGAGAGAAAACTTAACCCTCGATTCATCGGTCCATTTTAATCCTCGATCGAGTAGGAGCGTGGCTATAGACTTCGCTTTTCTGCCAAATATGTCTAATGTTCATAACGTTTTTCACGTATCTATATTACGTAAATATGTGAAAGACCAACCATATTATTGAGTTAGAACCGGACGAAATAGCGGAAGATTTGGCGTATGAAGAGGTTCTGTTCAAATTTTGGATAAGAAGGAACATATTCTACGCTCGAGTTATACCTCAATCGAAGTTTTGTGGAGGAACCACGATGTTGAGGAAATGACTTGGGAGTTAGAATCGAAATGAAATCAAGGTATCCTTACCTCTTGACATACCAGTCGTACCCTAATTTGGAAGCGAAATTTCATAAGAAGGGAGGTTGTAAGACCCGACTTTTATAAATAAAGATGAATTTTTCTATAAATATTATTTTTGAATATTATGGAATAAATTTGATATAATGTTTATAGTTGTGGGTAATATTTATAAATTTTGCAAAGTATCTGACAGTTGTTATAAAATATTAGTTTGGTGGGGAATATTCTTTTTGTTAGGGAATATTAAATACAATGGCTCAATCATTGGTGGACCCCATAATGAAATTATTATCGGATTGAGAAAAGCGACAAAATATTTTATAAAAATAACTTGGCGGAGTTATTCTGAATTAAAAGCTGTTGAACTACCCGGTGGTAAAAGAAATGCGATGTCTGGCGTAGTTGCGTAGTAGCACGCGGTATTGATTATTGATCTTTACGTGAGAAGTCACTCAATTATGCTCGATTATTACTTCTGATAATTCTTTGCATCATATCTCTTATATTATTGATTCAATTATTGTCACGATAGTATCATCGTATAATATGTTATAGTATTAAATCAATAATTGAGGCGACAAAGTTATAAATGATTAATAATTGTTGAAAGATTAAATATGTGTTGATGAAAAAAAAAATGATTTGTGGTAAGTTTGATTATTTTATGGGGGCTCGTATGTTATCATCTAAGAGTCTCTTAAATCGATAGTATTACCTATTTACCTTCGTCAATAGTAGTAATTACCTTCGTCGATAGTAATTACCCTTGTGAATAGTATTTACCTTCCGTCGATAGTAATTACCTTCGTCGATAGTAATTACCCTTAATTACCTAGTAATTACCCTTGTGAATAGTATTTACCTTGTGAATAGTATTTACCTTCGTCGATAGTATTTACCTTTAGTAATTAATTACCTTTACGGACGTCGAACCACTTGTCGTTTCACATTCTGATGCGTCGAACCACTTGTCGTTTCACATTCTGAGCGTCGAACCCGATTAAATCGAGCCACTTGCCTTTTCACACGGCGGTCTTAAGCTAGAAATCTTCTATAAATAGAGGCTAGGGCTTCATTATTTTCACGAATTCATTCAAGCTATAGAGAGAAAAGTATAGAGAAATAAGAGAAGAAGAAGAGTATTTTGTTACTACTGCTTTGCGATATTCAATCTCCTACCAAATGTAAGGGGTGTTATTCTTTCTTATTCATGAGAAGAAGCTGTTGTTATTCCATTGCTTATTATTACATTGGAATAACTTTTGTATAAGTGGTTTACCCTATACTTGGTGACATTCTTCTATTATTACATTGGAACATCACATGCATGTGTTTTACAGGACTGGTTAAAATCTTTATTATTATTACTTTTGGAACATCACATGCATGTGTTTTACACAGGACTGGTTAAATCTTTATTATTATTCTGTTGGAACATCACATGCATGTGTTTTACAGGACTGGTTAAAATCTTTATTATTACATTTGAATATCCTATCTGTGTGTTTTTACAGGATCTAGTTCCATCTTTATTATTACATTGGAACATCATGGCATGTGAATTTCAATTTCACGACTGGTTCTCGTTATTTATTATTACATTGGAATAACTTTTATGCATGCGATCTATCGCGTGGGTGATTTCTTTTGTTATTCCATTCTTTATTATACCCAGTTGGTTAAAACTTTGACTTATATACTCCATGAAATTAGTAGAATATCCTTGATATTTGCGTTTCATCGATATCTTTTCATGGAAATATTCTTGATCATTCTTGAATTTTACTCTACAAAACGATGTCGTGTTGACAATTTGGGCGTTAATAATTCTGGATAAAATAATTCTTGAACTTGTTTTATTGAATTCTTATATCATTGTCATCATCCTCATATTTATATTTTTTTTTTTGAAAGTCATCATGGCACTTTGTAGTGCATAGATGGACTTGGTATGATTATGACCGAGAGACTATTGATTGTAATCATGGCCAGTAATGTTACAAATGATGTGATAAAAATCCTCGATTGGTAGTAGTGCATTGATGGGCCGATTGTTGGCATGATCATGACCATTAATGAATACCAAAAATATTCTTGGCGTAGTGCATGAATAATTGTGGTCGTGATCTTAAAGAATATCCTTGGTAGTAGTGCGAGGGTGATTCGATGATGTGAAATATTTATTAAAGGTGAGTCTCGGCTATAAGCGATGATGAAAAACCTTTTAAAACCTAAAGATAGTAGACTTTATTTTCTACTTGACTCTTTTAATGGATTACGTATTCATTGCACCGATTAAAACTTGGTTTATCTATTGTATTTTATCGGTTTAACATTATTGAAGACTATTGATAATTTATTACGCATTATCTTAGTCATAATATTTCTTCTTGGGCTAGTTGAGCTCACCCTTTCTTTCCTTTGTTCTCTTGAGAAATGATAATATAAATTTGGAGCGAGTCGGAAGCAGTGATGGTCACGAAGATAGCATTAGTAGTCCTCACTATTACGTAAAATAGTGTGATAATAAGCGTAATGAGGACTTTTTGTTTGAGTTTGTATAATATCTAGTAGGCGATATTTGTATTTAAACTCACGGTTTATGTCGTATTATACACGGCAGATTATGTTAATAAGTTGTATTTAAATTACACCATGTATGATGTATACCTAATTTTGGGCGCGACCGAGATGGGTGATGTATACTCCAAACCAACTTTGGGGACAAGTATACTACACTCCTAGTCATGTAACCGCCTGATTGGCAAGTTGTAATTTATACTTCCGCCGTAGTCGTGTAGAATTAGTTGATGGGAGATTTACCAAGAGAAGATGAAGTAATAATAAAATGTGGAGGACGAGATGGTGGAGATGAACCACATGAATTAGATCCCGAGTCAATACTTGTGTCGGATGACATTGATCTTCGAGGAGGAAGAGTTATTGATCCGAATCGACACGTAATCCAGGCGGATGATGGTTATGAATCTGCAACACGTATACAAGATGATTCTCGAATCGGATATTGACACTGAACTCATGAAATGTATGTTTAGCAATACATGTTTTTTATATCATTGTCATGTTTATGTACTTAAACTATTTAAATGCAACTTTTGTTTATTGTCATTTTATATTCATATATATACATGTTTATATCAACGCTCATGTTTATGTACTAAACTATTTTATTATTTTGTTAATTACAGGGTGATCAAGGAGGGATGACACTTGACATAACCTTGTACTTGTATATTCATTATTTGGATGTTTGTATATATATTACTTAAACAAGTTTTGAAATGTTATTATATTTATTCAAATCATATTGGTTTTAAAGGTTTATATACTAGTTTGGTGTATTGTGTTGGTGGACGATGGATGTTTATATTGTTTTGTATGTTGTTTATCTTGGTGTGTATGTGTGTTGGGATAAAGGTGAAAAAACAGTACAAGTTTTTGAGAATTACGCAAAATAAAGAAAAATCGGGTAATTTTTTTTCATATCGTTGATCGTGCGCGGTCATTTGAAAGTTATTAATGACGACATAGATCATCAATGATCGCATGCGGTCATCGATAATGGTCACCGACACGTGGACCACGCCGGCTTTTGGCCCTGGACCATGTCGACAAAATTCAATCGAATCCGCATTTGTCATTTCTTTTAAGCTCATACGGATCAGCAGATATAAGCGGTCGCTAATAGTGGTCGTTGATGTGCATTCCAAATGACCAGATTTTATCTTGACGATTATCGTGACCGCGACTTTGTCAGAGATATTATCTCGCTGATGACCGAAAAGGTCGACGATAATCGTCATTGATAGACCTTTTTTTGTTGTAGTGATTATATAGTCAACATACTAGCTTCCATTGCATAAATCTAACTCAAATTCAAACTAAATAGCCAAATCAAACTCAAATATATAAATGATGCAATATAATTCAAATCAAACTCAAATTGAAAACTATAGATGGATGATCATACAATTATTAAGTTTATATACAAATATTTTGGGGATAATATAAAATAAATAAATTTGTCACTATTCAAATTAGTTGAAATGGAGGTAGAGGAAAAAATATTTTTTTTAGATATATACATGTATATGTAGATCGACCGGCGGCTGACAACGCTGATTAATTTTTCCGTCTTCTCCTCTTTTTCTTTCTTCGTCTTCTAATAGACAGTATATGTGTTGAAGTATTTTAAGACAATCAGCGACCGCTTTCTGCGATTGAATGCGGTCACTGATTTTTATTGACGCGGGTCCTGAAGGACGGTCTGACTGTTGAAAGAGTTTAAACGGCCAGCGACTGCATGCGATTGCGAATTTTTATTGATGTGGAGGTATTATCGATCGCTGTTACGAATTGGTCACAATAAGTCTTCGCCAAATTAATGGCGACAAATTTAAATCAGCAACCGCCTGCTGTCGCTAATGTAGATATCGACTAATTATAGTACTGGTCATTAATAGCGACGCTAATTCTGACATTAGCGACCGATTAATGCGGTCGCAGATACTCTTAGTCGTTAATGGGCCATTTTTTTGTAATGACAATTGTGGCCCAGATACAATTACAAATTACTTTTTAGCATAAGTAAATAATTATAACATACATCATAAACAAATTATTAACACTACTATAAAGATATAAAATTGTGTAATAAGATAGAGAAATTAGATTTCTATTCAATGTAACAAAAAATAAAATGTTGTATAATCATGTCAAAAATCTAAACTAAACGTCTTCTATATAAATGATTCATCTTTCAAGTATGCTTTATAATCTTGTAGGCTTGATTAGAGTTAAAATATTTTTATTGCATTTAAAAACAAAAATTCAATACCTTGGTGGCCATATAAATGAAACTTTATTAAAACAATTAGAATGTTACTTAACTTGAGGGTTTGCAATGACTATAGTTTAATTATATACGATCTATACAATAATAATTAGTCTGGATAAAAATTATTCTCATTATTTGTTTTGGTAACATGATTAATCCTACTAACGTCAAAAGTAAGTTCAGGCACTAGCTAGTAGGTGTAATGGTGAAAAAAATAATAATTTAAACCCCAAGCTCCAAAGGCTTCATGATTATCCTCATGATAGTACCTAATTACTCCATCCATCCCAGGATAAAAATTTTTATTATTATTTTGAGTTGTCCCATGTTAAATGTCATCTTTTTTTTAATATCTAATCTTTTACACATTTTTTCCTATTATGCCCGTAGCATTAAATATCTCATACTTTTCTTATTCTAATTCTCTCTTCATATTTAATGACATTATTATGGACAATTTTGTCATTTTATTCTTCTTCTTAATATGCGTAAAAAATCCACTAGGACTTTTATCCTGGGACGGAGGGAGTATTAGACTAACCTCTTTGATATTATCAATTTTACACCAACTATATATAACGAAAGTGGTTAGTATAAAGTTTATTTTGAGATAGTTGGTTGATTGGATTAATAGAATCTTGACACACGCACGTATTGTATGCAGTGATATTATTCTATCGATTAATTAATCAACTTACTAAAAAAATAACTTCATGCTAACCGTATCCAACTATAACTATTAATGCATTCTTTTTAATTTAGATATAAAGTATATAATCGGAAGTTAGTTCATAGAGTATTAACAACTGAATGCAGTTACTACGGCGTACGCACCACATTTATAATTGTGTGGTTTTTGCGGACCCTTAATGTTGTTATCCAACCTCTTGCTTGACATGGGGTATAAAACAACGATCTAGGAGCTTCTACAGATCACGTTGCCTTGGACTGACACCTAGCTAGGGCCATGCATGCATGCAGACTAGTAGTCCGGGGGCCACAGGTCTTAAAGGTAGGGACCTAGCTAGGCTTGGCTTGTCTAGTTGTCTTGGCCTTGGTGTAGTGTGGGTCAGTCTCAACTCAAGCTTGGTCACACCCTAACATTTGGAAAATCAAAGATTTTGTTGTATCCCCGGGACTCCCTGATAATTAACGTATTCAAATGAATAAGGCAAGCTGAAGCTGAATACATATATATATATATATATATATATATATATATATATATATATATGCTGCATTTTTTTTGTATAATAATAATTATAAGCAAAGCCTGAATATATAGATAGAATAGAAGTAGAAAAGTACTGAAGCCCCTGAAGGTGATGGCTGCTGCTGCTGCTGCTTCTTCTTCTTTTTACATGCATAAGAACAGTGAGTCTTATTTTGTCCTAACAAAAATAAACACAAACCAACCAAAGACAACAACATCATGTGATCCATAAATTGATAAAATTAATATTGGATTGGATCGGAGAGGAGGAGGTCCCTACCGGCCGCGGCCAAATAATGCTCCTCTTCTAAGTAAATATATATATATATATATATATATATATATATATATGAAAAATGATCATAGTTTCCGTTAACTATAGGCACTATTCCAATTAACTCATCTCCTACCGTCAATGGAAGATCTAATTCCAATGCATCTTTTTCTGAGTCTGATCAGTCGATGATGTTGTTGGTTTTCAAATCTCACACAAACTTGTTCCTACTTCCATCACCAGGCCCTGCAATTTTGTGCTCATATATCCTTGCATCGGATGACTCGCAAGTTACTTGCCGGTTGTTACCAAGAGTACTTTTTGAAATTCAAAATCTCCAAAGTTAAATGCCTTTTTTTATGATATAATTAAACACTATGGGGATATAACTATCTAAAAATTATTTTAACTCGACACACTAAAATTAAGATGTTAAAAATAAAAATACAACGTAGTTCCTCACTCTCATATCAAAAAATACTATGAGATGACTTTGTAATGTATATAAGGAGTTAAGTGTGTTAAGATTGGATCACACGCACACACAAGACAAAAATAATCAACACAAAAATTTACGTGATTCTTCAAATTTAAGTGTTCTAATCTTTGATTAATATCATATATGGGTCAATTAGTATCTCTAAGATTTTGCAAATTAACTGATATATATATATATATATATATATATATATATATATATATATATATATATATATGAGAAGAGAGAGAGAAGAGTGATCAGATATTCTTTCTTATTCTTTTCATCACTTCCCTCTTTAGATGATTTGGTTTTCGATTAAATACAATCATCGCTCATACTTTTAGCTGACGGATATAACATATAGTGTTGCTAAAAGTATGTATCACTATTGTATTTAATCAAACCGTCATCAAAAGGAGGTAACATTTTAAAAGATAAAGTATGTATCTGATTCTAATTCGAATCGTATTATATATATATATATATATATATATATATATATATATATATATATATATATCCATGATTAAAATTTAAAGCCACCATATATAATTCATCAACTTTCTTTCCAATATTTTTAACATGGATGATTTCGATACGTAAAAAGTTTTGACCATTTTCAAATGGACAGATCGAGAGGCTCCATGAATTCCTCATAATTAAGAACAATTCTTTGAGGCTCTTTGATCAATTTACCATGATTAAAGCTCATTGACTAATTATGTATGTAACTTTATTTTTGTTCTTAATTAGTACTACCATATGCTATAGAAATAATGATACTAACACATAAAAGTATCACTACATGAGATGCACCTATAAATTTGTTGTTGACATGAGCCACTTAATTCAACAACAAATTAATCTATAGGTGTCACTGAGTCACTGATACAGTATGTGATATTTTTATGTGATAATAGTATTATTGATAAGTTAGTAATTAATAAAGAGTTGCTACCTTTTTTTGGGTTACCAATTAATCCACTTTTTCATGCTCCTTAATTCATTGACTTTTGCAATCATTAGGCCTTCTTTTTTACGCATTGAAGTTAATTTCATGATAAGTAATTAGTCATTTGACTAATACAATGCTGACACGGAGAAAAAAATCACCTCCCGCCTACGTGTCAACATTGTATTAATCAATTGACCAAAATTAACTTCATGCTATCATGCTAATCCCTCTTATTTTTTACTACCTTAATCGGTTATAACCATGAAATACTCTAAAAATAATATTAATATTCATTTAATTAGTAAGAAATAGAATGACATAACCCTATGGCTTTTAGTTTATTTTTATTTTTATTATGTGATCTTAATTAATATGATAGTAAAATTTATTACGAAGATTTTTATTATATGTTTATTATCTAATAAATTAAAACTACGACACGACTTCAGCTTGCTATCATTTTATGTAAGAATTAGTAATGGTAAAAATTAGCACTAGTGATCCGGTGATTGCCACCCACTAAACTGCACTTTCAGAAGAATAAATATCATTATCAGATCAATTATCCAAATAAAATCTTTATCAGATACTACATAAACATGTGGACCTTACCATATATTAATTGCCAAGTACTCCATCCATTTTAAAATTATAAATACAAGTTAACGTTTAACATCAAATAACCACATATTAAATTTTAAAATTAGTATAACTCATAAAAGTTTAGAATAAAATAATTTTTTGATTTATAATTTTGTTATATATTAAACAATTATAATAATTATATCAAATAAAATTAAATACATTCACATCAATTTAAAATCTTTGCTCGTTTTACAAAAAGTCAAATTATTACTCTAATTTTGAAACAAAAATATCATTCTAGGAAAATAATTTATATAACAATAAATTTATGTCAAGTATGAATTGTAATTAATGTAAAATTGAAAGTGTGACGCCCCCAAAATTAGGTATACATCACCAATCTTGGGTGCATGATATCGTAGATGTAATTCAAATACAACTTACTAATACAACTGCAGTGTCTAATACGACAAAACATAAACTCGTGAGTTTGAATACAAATATTGTCTACTAGAGATTATAAAAACTCAAAAGGAGTCCTCATTACAACTATTATCACACTATTTCACCGAATAGTGAGGACTACTAATGCTATCCTTCCTGACCATCACTCCGCTCTCGACTCAAATCCAAATTTATATTCTCATTTTCCAAGAAAAGCGAAAGAAAAGAAATGGTGAGCTCAATTAGCCCAAGAAGAAATATTATGACTAAGATAATGCGAATAAATTATCATTAGTCTCCAACAATGTTAAACCGATAAAATATAATGTAGACATCAAGTTTAACTGCGGTAACAAGCAATCCATTAAAAGAGTCAAGTAGAAAATAAAATCTACTATCTTTTATGATTTAAAAGGTTTTTCATCATCATTATCATTTGAGACTCAAACAATAAATATTCCACATCATCAATCATCACCCATACTACTACCAATGATATTCTTTAAGTATCACGACCACAATTATCCACGCACTACGGCCAAGAATATTTGTGTATTCATTAATGGTCATGATCATGCCAACAATCATCCATCAATGCACTACAGGCCAACGAGACTTTTACCACATCATTTGTAACATTACTACCCAAGATTACACCAATAATAATCCGCAATATAATCATACCAAGTCCATCTACGCACTACAAAACACGTATGACTTTCAAAAAATATAAATATGAGGATGATGACAATGATATAAGAATTCAATAAAACAAGTTCAAGAATTAATTTATCCAGAACCAATAACGTCCAAATTGTCAACATGATATATACTTGCTTTGTAGAGTAAAATTGAAGAATCTTTCGGAAGAATGTTTCCATGAAAAGATACTTTGGATGAAGCGAAATATCGAGAATATTCCACTAATTTCATGGAGTATATGTAAGTTCAAACTTTAACCAACTTAGTATAATAGAGAATGGAATAACAACAGAAATCACTACGTACGCGGACTTGGCATATGCAAAAGTTATTCCAATGAATAATAATAACGGAACCAAAATCGGTAAATTGGCGCACCGATAATGAAGTTCCAAATGTAATAATAAAGAATGGAATAACAACAGAAATCACCATGTATGCGGATTGTGATGTATGCGACAGTTATTCCAATGTAATACTAATAAGGATTTTAATCGGTCAGTCCCAAGAAACGCATGCATGTGGATATTCCAATGTAATAATAAAGATTTTAATCAGTCCCACAGAAAAGCCATGTGATGATATTCCAATGTAATAATAAAAGACGGAATAATAGAAGAATGTCACCAAGTATAGGGTATCAAATCACGTATCTGAGTTATTCCAATGAATAATAAGAAAAGAATAACAACAGCTTCTTCATTGAATAAGAAAGAATAACACCCCTTACAGTAAAAGAAAACTTGATATAGAAAAGGGTAAAGTAGCGAACACTTTTCTTATTTCTCTCTATAGTTTTTCTCTCGGAGTTTGATGAATTCGTAAGAAATAATGAAGGAATGAACTTTTATTTATAGAAGAATGGAATGCATAAGAATTAATTCATGAACAATCCAGATTGATTTATTTTAATCTGACGATCCATATTTAAAAGAAAATCTTTAAATAAAATATAATATATATATATATATATATATATATATATATATATATATATATATATATATATAACATGGTTTTAATAAACCACCCTAATTCATCCACCCATCACTATCATCATACTACTTTCCCCACCATTAATTCAACTTACACACACACACACATCACTATCACTCTTTCTTTTCTCCCACCACAATCCACTCACACATATTATATTATATATATACACCCACATCACAATCTTATATATATAAACTCCCTCCATATACGTAACTCTCTCCCACTCCCATTTTCAAAATCAGTTTTTCAACACATATGGGCCCCACATGTGGCCTCCACATGTGGGCCCCACCTTTAAATAATTTTTTACCGATTATTTTAAAAAATGGGTAAATGGGGTTCATAAAATAAGCAAACTTTATAAAAATCACCTTAATAATTTTAATAACATTTGTCATCTTTATTATAATTCACAATATTAATCGACCAGGTCGTTCCCAGGAAAGAGAGGGCTTTCCAATAAGGATTCTCCCTATCATGCGCAATTAATTGATTAGGTGACCAAACCTCTCCTCGATGTAACTTCTGAGACATCGTTAATATTGCAAATAATAATATTAATAATTTTGTCGCCTCAATTATTGATTTTAACAATATAATAAATATCGATGATAATCAATCAAATAACGTGAGATATACTACGCAATTCTTACTATAGCAATAATTGAACAAAAACCGAATGACTTCTCACGTAACCATCAATAATCAATACCGTATGCTACTATGCAATCACGCCAGACATCAGACTTTTTTACTACCGAAAGTAGTTCAACAAAGATCAATCAGAAAACTTCACCGTTATTTTCATAAAAATATTTTTGTCGTTTTTCTCAATCCGATGATAATTACATTAATGCTGGAGTCCACCAATGATTACTACAGCATTTATGCGAATATTCCCTCGCTAAAACGAATATTCCCTAATTAATCGAATATAATATAACAACTTGCATACTATGCAAAATTTATAAATATTACCTACAACTATAACATTATATCAATTTCACTCCATAATATTCAAAAATAATATTTATAAAAAATTCATCTTTATTCAAAAGTTGGGATTTTACTGAAGCGATAAAATAAATACTAATATATGAATACAATTAATTCTTATTACCTTCTATGGGAATTCATATTTAATGAAATTGTCACACCATACACCATGGATCATGGGAAAGTTTATACTAATTTTTATTGTAATAAATGTTATATTTATTATTTACCTCCATCTTTGTGGGCCAATATATAAAAAAAATACTTATTTGTTATTCTCTCCGTCCCAGGATAAAAGTTCTAGTGAATTTTTTACGCATATTAAGAAAAGGAATTAAATGACAAAATTATCCATAATAATGTCATTAAATATGAAGAGAGAATTAGAATAAGAAAAATATGAGATATTTAATGCTACGAGCATAATAGGAAAAAATATATAAAAATTTGGTTATTAAAAGAAAGAGGATATTTAACATAGAATAACTCAAAATAATAATAAAGATTTTTATACTGGGACGGATGGAGTATAATAAGTACAACAACAAAGTGGAGTATAAATTTACTAATGGTAAAGAAGCGTGACAACTTACTATAAGGGTATAATGGACCATTTGCATGCCACATAATCAATTGCCAAGCTGGCAATGGCAACAATTTAGACGACCACCATCCAGGAGCATGCCACGCCTTTATAAGTGTATTTTTTCATTCCTTTGGATTCACACTTCATTCTTCTTCTTCTCTCTACACAAATCCCCTGTTCATCATTTCAGTTGTTTCTCTCTCCACCCTTTTCTTCCTCTTTGTTATACACACTAAAATACATAAATTTAATTAGTAGAAATATGTATAATTGGGAGAGATCTTTGAGAGAAGACAAAATGAGGAAAAATCCCAAGAACCCATCATTTTCTTCCACTCTTCTCGATGAAATCTACCGTGAAATTGACGGCGGAGAGGAATCAAAACAGCCCAAGGAAAAAAATGTGAAGAAACATAGCAGCTGTAGTCATGGCGGTGGCGGAGCAAAGGCCAGAAGTTCTATTGAAGATGAAGATATGGCAAGTCTCCGGCGAGCTTGTTTGATTGAGAAATGGATGGAGAAGAAGGTTAATGAAAAAGTCTCGGCTCGACGAGGATCATTATTTCCTGAATTTGATCAAAAGGATAATGATCCTATGTTCTTTAGTTCGTGTTCGAGTTCTTCAGATTCTAGTTTCGGAGGATTTTCATCCTCGGAAACTGAATCTCTTGGTGCTGGGAAGTCGAGGACTTCTTGCTTCACAGCACCAAGGCCAAAACCGATTAGGATTAGTGTCCCAACCCAGAAATTGGAGCACTCACACGAGCAGAGTGAGTTTTATTTGTTTGATGATTATCATCGAACAAATAAAACAGAGGGTTTGATTAAATCAAAAACCCGAGCTTTAAAGATTTATGACAATTTGAAGAAGGTGAAGCAGCCGATTTCACCAGGTGGTCGACTTACCAGTTTTATTAACAATCTTTTCACCAATGGGAATCCCAAGAAAAACAAGGATTTACATGCCAATGGCAACGAGGGTTATGATGTGGATCGGAAAATCCAAACATCTTCTACATGTTCATCAGCTTCTTCATTTTCAAGGTTTTATTTGAGCAAAAATTCAACAAATTCAAAGGAGAAACTCAAAAATGTCAACAAAAGGACCGAAGAATCTCGTCGTTCTGGCCATAAATCCATATATGATGAAGATTTTGAGAGATTTGGGATGCCATTGCTTCCACAAACAAATGTGGATCAGCCTATATTGCCTCTTGTGGATCAAAAATATCATGAGAAAATGGAATTTTCAGCCAGAAATATTCGTGATGAGGATTATGATGATGAAGATGATGCAGCCAGTGATTCGAGCTCGGATTTATTCGAGCTTGATCATTTGGCATTGTTCAAAAATGATAAATTTTGTAGCGATCTTCCGGTGTATGAAACTACAAATTTGGGTATGAATCGCGCCATAGCTAGTGGCTTGATTCATTAGCGTGTAATACATTCATGAAATTTAGTGAATTTATTACTCTCTCCTATTCAGATTAAATGACGTTTTAGAAAGATTAATTTTATTCTATATAACTGTCGTTTTGGAATCTCTATGCAATATTGCACTATTTTTTCCTAATTTACCATTCTATTTAATATGCTTAGTAAATACAATTGTGGAGAGAGAAATAATTAATTAGGAACAATTGTAGAGAATGAGAAGAGACAATTGTGGAGAGAGAAATAATTAATTAGGGACACAAAAGACATTTTATGTTATTTCTTAATAAGCTTGCTTACCTCTAAAATGTCATCCGAATAGGAGTGAGTATTAGAGTTTTGGTATAATTTTTCTACTTGTATGTGCTTTTTTATTATGAGATTTTGCACTTCAATTTTTCAGTTCTTGAAATTCTGTGACTTGTGTGGGATTTTGGGAAGAAAAAAAAAGTGAAGTGGGGTGGGGTGGGGGGAATAAAGACAAATGCTGGAAAATAAGAGAATAAGGGTGTTTTGGTAGGGTTGATCCCAAGTTGGTGATGAGAGGGTGACAGTTTTTGATGAAACAGAGAGATGGAAAAGAAAAGCAGAGGGAAAATAAAGATTCGAGATCAAAATGAGAAGAAAAAATGGTAAAGGGAAAGGCAGATTTTCCTCCATGGGAATTGGGAAGAGGAAAAGTGAGAGCTTTTGCTTTCTTTTTCTCTTTCTTTAGAATTGGAATTCTATTAGTTTTTGGGGTTTTGCTTCAACATGATGTTACCATCCAAATTCCTGGGGATTTGGTCATATATTATCCATCAATAAAAGTTACTGTACTACTAGTACATTGAAATTGTGGTTTTTGACAGAATGATTATTGAAATTTTGTACATGTTTAGTTTTAAAACACTCGGATGATGATTGATGATGGTGGTACCAAATATAGTGCCTTGTTTGGTTAGAAATATGAGAATTCTAGAATCCGTCTAAGGACTTTAAGGATGGATTTTAGAGGCAAAAAAAAATAAATCAATGCAAATAAGTGAATAGAAAAGAATAGAATAGAAAACTTAAATTAGAACAGAAAAGAAAAGAATAGAAAATTTGAAGTTTTCTTTTGTGTTGTTTTTGAGTTTTTAATAGAAAATGATAGAAAATTTAAAATTGAGGACATGAATTGTAATTTAAAATTTATTATATTAAAAGTTGAGGATAATATGAAAATTATAAAAATATTACTTATTCCAATTTCTTTTCCGTTCAAATCATGCCAATTTTGACGGAAAACTTTCTAAGCGAAAAAAAGTGGCCAAATTTTCTATCCATTTCTTTTCTTTTCCGCTCATTTAAAAATTCGAAACATGTTAATCGAAAAGTTAAAACTTAAATTTTCCGTCATTTCTTTTCTTTTCTGTCCATTTTAAAACTCAGAAACAGAGCGTTAAGGCATAAAGTCTGGCTAGAACAATTACAAAAGTGTATTTTAATATATATACATTTATTCCGAATGGGTGTATTTTAATTTTAAAATAAAATTCAATGCAAATAGTGTCTCTAGAACTTCATTTGTTTGAATGGGTGGTGGATTAATTTGTAAGTTGTAACTAATTCAATTAATTTTATCAAATATTCTAATGGGTTTAGTTTGACTGTTAGGTGTGTTTAAAAGATGCATGTAAAGTTTCTTTTAAGGAGAAAGATTAGTAGTTTAATCAACAATTTTAGTGGATCATTGTTCTAATTAAACTTCTCTTCCTCTGAAGAGGTATACAATGCAGGTTGGTGAAGTGGGGAATGAAGTAGCTAGCAATGATGTGAAGAATAATATTGTTTGTGGGGGTGAAGAGGAGGCAACCAGTTCACCCTGCATAGGAGTTGACCCAATCCTAATCAAGAAATTCCCTAGCATTAATAATCATATTCCCTATGCTAATTTTCTTAAATTCATTGATTTGAATATTTTCCTACCATGTTTCATCATTTGAGTTCTTTGGTTTGTAAATCTGTTCCTTTTTATTTGTCTTTTTAGACGGTGAAATTTGTTTATTTTTATTTGTCGTTTGTAGATTTTAAAAAAGTATTAATGATTTAATTTATCATGTTATTTCTACAGTAAATATTAATTTGTTTATCTTTCATCCTTTTTAATGAATTTTAAAGAATAATATTGAGATTTTATGCTTATTTTAATCGATCAGACAAAACATTAATTACATTGCTTAATCTTTGTATTTTCTCTTGAAACGTCAAGCAGAACAGACTGTTGAATGTTACAACTAATGAGACCAGAACCGCGCATAAGAATGTGATTAGAGGTTCGCTAACTAACTAAACTACAAGTTTCATTGTTCTATGAAATAGTTTATTGTTGTTGGGATTGACTCATACTTGTGAAATTCAACCGATGACCACCACTGTTGAGGAAGTCAAGTCAAGTGCAATTTGGCTTGAAAATTTATTAAGAAATTTTGCCTTGTGTTTATTAATGTATTAAATAATAGTCTCGTATTCTCCCAAGACTATGGATTTGAAATTTATCCTAAACTTGGACTACCAAAAGCGATTTATTAGGATGAAATGAAATTCAAAATCAATTGTATTTTGTTATATAGATCCACCTCATGACTAATGAGCTCATGTTATAAAAATTAGGGTTTTCTAGTTACTATAAAAATATTGTTTGATATATGGATTATTACAGAGTGTGTGAGATAACTAATGAATACATCAGACAAATAAAATTAGTCAAATTGATGAACCTGGGTATATCACATGTTCTTATTTTTTTGTCTTTCATATAATATCTGTGTGATTGTAATATTATTCGTGCTTAAATTTTTACAATTATGCTTGAACAAATCCTTTCAAAAAAATTAAAGTACATAAATAGAGAGAGAACATAGATAGATGAAAATGGAGATTTTGGGTCCTCCATGTGAAAATGTTACCAACTGATGGAGATATTTCCAAAATGCAGTTATGTTGGTACAGTGTATGATTAGAATTATTATGTTGGTTTTCTGGTAAGCAGACCAAACTTTGGTGAAGAAAATGACACTGTTTGACAATATAGGGAAGAACATTTATTTATGGTCTTATGGGGGTAAAAACATTACTACTATTAAATGATTGATTATTTCTGAAAATATTGCTTGCATCAGTAACTAACAGTAAAAAAAGATGGAGGGTAAATGTCAGGGTTTAGTCAGAGTTCAGCTTGAGTGGTGTTAACATAGAGTAGAGTGGGGGCAGGTGGGCCCACTTGGTCTTCCATTGTGATGAAAGACAAATCAATACTCCACTGGTCGTAGGACATTGGTGATCCCTAAGTTCAGTTTCCATGACTTTCTTCCTTACCACCTTTAACTTTCCTATTCAAACTACAAAAGTGATAGGGAACATCCCAACATGATACATCACTTCCATCTTAGAAAATGTAATTATATTTTATGCTCATTTTACCCCAAAATATATTCGTAAAGAGTATATTTGGAGAAATAAATGAATTGAGTTGAATTGACTTACTTATATTTAATTTATTAAATGAAATTTAAAATAAAATTTAATTGAGTTTTGTTTAGCTATTAAGTAAAACACGATTTCGAGTCAAATCTAAGCAGTTTGAATTTTTCTACCGAATATGATCCGAGTATGAACATAAAATTATAATTTGAAAAAATTTAAATAATTTATCGAATTTTCAAATTTACTCATATTTAAATCATTTATATTTCGAATTGAGCTTGAATAGAATTTTTAATCGAGTTGGTATGAATCAAGCCTGAATCGTTTAATTAATTTAGCAGTATTAAGTATATCCATGTGCATATTTCTATTGTTACATTAAAAGACATTAAATAAAATAGTAATAAAAATATTTTCTCTCCTCTCTCTATAATATTTTATCTTATTTATTTATTATTATTTTAATTTTAAGTGTATTTTTAAATGTAACACTGAATATAGACGTAGATATATCGAATCGTGAATATTTAAGTTTGAAGTGCTCTGGCCTTAATATGTGAGAGTTGGCTATTTATACATTCTCTCTTTTAATTAGATGGGTTGGGGCCAGTGGCGAAGCCACATTAGAGAATTCCTATCCGTTTATTCAATTAAATTCAAAACTCAGTCAGTAGACATTAGTAGTAGAATAGAAGGAAATCGGGAAGTCTTGATAACCCCTCCACCATTCTAATCTTTCCTTGAATCCTAGATATAAAGATTTACAATCTTTTATTTTAGCTCTAGAAAACCTCCATACCGAATGCACAAATTGCTTTACTACTTCTCATTGTGGAATAATTCAATGAGTTATATATCGCCAGTAATGTAATAATAGATTTCGAATCTTTTGTTGTGGGGGATCAATTGACTTCTCCGAAATAAATTATTTTATAATATATGATAAATTTAGAAAATATTTAAGTGTAATGAATAAATCAATTCTAATTTAAATTTTATAAATTTTTAATATATAGGTTAAATTGATCAATTTTTTTTAACTTTCTCAATTCCATATTATTTCTATTCTTAGATATATGCATCTTCCTCTAATATTTTTAAAATAAATAATAATCTAATTTATATTATTTTTATAACATAAGAAATTTAAATATTTATTACTCCCAAATTTGTGATTAGAAAGGCGTATTAGGGGTCAATAAGGTGTGTGTGTGTGTGTATATATATATATAATGTTATTACTTATTACATTAACAATATTATAACCAAATACATATTTTACATATGCAACCGACTAAAAAACACAAAATTATCTTAAAAATTCACTTCGAGGCGCCGCCTAATAACCCCATAAAATTATTTATAAGATCACAATATTTTGAATTTAATCGACAAAAATCCTCGTCACACCCTTGTGGGCCTTGAGGCCAACCAATGAGTCATCAATTCTTGGGTTCATATTAACTAATCTTAATAATGGGAGGGGTTAACATGAAATTAACTTTTGTCAATTGATCAATATAGTATGGACACACAAGTTGGAAGGTGATATTTCTCAGCGTGACAATATTGTATTAGTCAATTAACCAACTTACTATGAAGTTAATTTCATGATAATTGGATCTTTAATAATGTGACACATTGTTACGTACTCTATCTTACCCTACGCCAGAAGTCGCATAAGAAGCACCGTCAAGAAGTCCGGATGCGCCTCTGTTCTTTAGCAAAAGTAATTCCTGCTTACTTAGTCTATCGCTATTTGTTCCTATTCTTTAACTACTAGTCGCACGCCAGTTTCATATCTTTGCTTTGGCTATAAATCAAACCACACATGAAACCCAATAAAGGACATAAGGAAATTAATTATTGTTCTCTTTCTTTTTTTCTTTCTTTATCTCCGTCTCATTCTTTCTCTCTCCAAATTCAACATATCATCTTGGTATTAAAGCTGGTTTTTTTTTCATGGATACTCGTGGAAAAACAAACGCTGAATTCCGTAATGAAGTGAATGAAGCATTAGTACTTCATGAGTCGAACTTCATCAAGTGCATACAACTTTGCGTAGTAGCTTGATGAAATACAAGCCTCGCGCCCCACCGAAGCTCCCACACCGGTCCACCGTAGGGTAATCCCTTGTTCAGAGGGAACCTCTCACCATCCACACATCACACAACTGCAGCCTAGCCGTAACTGCAAGCACCACCATCTTCACTCAAGTTGCGCCAAGTTCAACGGCGAAGATTCAATGGGATGGCTCTACAAGGTCGAGCAATACTTGAATATCAAGGCATTGGAGTTGATCAACGGGAACAACTCGCCTCTTTTCACTTGGAGGGCATCGCACTACAGTGGCATCGTTTGTAAGACCCCAACTTTTATGAATAAAGAATAATTTTCTCGAAATATATTTTTGAATATTATGGTGTGGATTTGATATAATGTTATAGTTGTGGATAATATTTATAAATTTTGTAAAGTAAGCAAGTAGTTATATAATATTCGATTGGTCGAGAATATTCGCTTTTAACAGGAATATTCGCATTTGACGACACAATCATTGGTGGACCCTACAATGGAAGTATTGTCGTAGTTAGAAAACTATGTAATTATCTTTTATAAAAAAATAATGGCAAAAGTGTTACCATTAAAACTATTGAACTAACCCGTAGTAAAAATCAAATGAATACGCTGGTTGCATAAGAGCACACTCAGATTGATTATTCATGATGCTTACGTGAGAAGTCACTCATTATACTCAATTATTGCTACAAAGAATCACGCATCATATTTCTCATATTATTGATTCGATTATTGTCACAGTATCATCTGCATTATACGATATATTATTAAATCAATAATTGAGACGACAAAGTTATTCATATTATTAAATTGCAATATTTATAATTTCTAGAAGTTCTGTCAAGGAGAGTTTTGGTCACCTAATTGTGCGCCAATAAGGAGAAATCCTTATCGAAAAGCCCTCTCTTTCCTGGGAACAATCTGGTTGTTAAATATTGTGAGTTATAATATTAATGATGAATAAGTTCGTGTTGATTAAAGATGAATTTGATAGTTCCATTGTGTTGAGATTATTAGTGTTAGTGGGAATCGACATCTATTCCGATGATAATTGATGTCTGGGGGTTATATTGATAAATCGGGTAATTTATCGGATAAATGTGTAATTAATTATTACTAATTCACATGCTTATATAACTATTTGTTCACATGTGTGTACTATTAAATCACATTCATGTACTATTAGGGGAGTTGGTGCAAGATTGATAATACTTGCATGACTAAGTTAAAAATGGAGGTATAGATAGATGTACTATACTGTAATTCGTATTTTTTACATGATTATACTATTGATTCACATGATTGAACTATTGATTCACATTATTTACTATTAGGGGAGGTGGTGCAAGTTTGATAATACTTGCAGGACTAAATTAAAAATGAAAGAAAAGTTGGAGGCATTGTACTGTAATATTTCGAGCCCCAAAACGTGCAATTATCGAAACTATATTTTTCTATAAGTAAAAGTTCATTCTTCCTTCATCTCTCACAAATTCACAAAAACTTTAGAGCAAATATTATAGAGAGAAAGAAGAAGAGAAGTCTGCTACCTCATTATTCCAGTATTTAGTTTTTCTAAGGTAGGGGGTATTATTTCTTTCTTTCGTCTTAATGAAGAGAACTTCTGTTATTCCATTCTTTATTATTATGTTGAATAACTCTGCCCATGCCAAGTACCGCATACATGGTAAAATTCTTCAGTTATTCCATTCTTTATTATTATGTTGGAATAACTTGTCTATGCGAAGTACCGCATACATAGTGAAATTCTTCATTTATTCCATTCTTTATTATTATGTTGAATAACTCGCCTATCTGGCACCGCATACATGGTGAAATTCTTCATTATTCCATTCTTTATTATTACTTGGAACATCTTATGCGTAGCTTTATCTATGACCTGGTTTCGTTATTTTTATTCTATTGGAACATCTTATGCATGCTTTATGCATTTTGGTTCCGTTATTTATTATTCTGTTGGAACAACACCGTGCTTGCTTTATGCATGACCTGGTTCCGTTATTTATTATTCTATTGGAACATCCTGTCTGTGCGTTTACGCATGACCTGGTTCCGTTATTTATTATTTTGTTGGAATAACCTATCTGTGCGGTCTATCGCATGCATGGTGATTTCTTTTGTTATTCCATTCTTTATTATACTCAGTTGGTTAAAGTTTTGACTTCTATACTCCATGAAATTAGTGGAATATCCTAGATATTTGCGCTTCATCCAGTATCTTTTCATGGAAACATTCTTCTGAGCATTCTTGAATTTTACTCTACAAAGCAGTATATATCATGTTGACAATTTGGAGGTTATTGGTTCTTGGATAAATTAATTCTTGAACTTGTTTTATTGAATTCTTATATCATTGTCATCATCCTCATGTTTATATTATGTTGAAAGTCATCGTGGCACATAGTGTATGATGGACTTGGTATGATTATGACCGGATTATTCGGTATAATCACGACGTAATATTACAAATGATGAGGTAAAAGTCCTCATTAGCCTGTAGTGCATTGATGGATGAGTTGTTGGCATGATCATTTATCGATGAATATGCGAATATCCTCTTCAGCCCGTAGTGCATGGAGAATTTGTGGTCGTGATACTAATGAATATCCTTGGCCGTAGTGCAGGGATGATGTGGTTTATTTATTAAGCTGAGTCTCAACGATTAAAGTGATGAAAAAGCTTTTAAATCATAGAAAATAGTAGATTTTATTCTACTTTGACTCTTCAATGGATTGCTTGTTCACTGCAGTTAAACTTGATGTTTGTTATATTTTATCGCTTTAACATTTGTTGAAGGCTAATGATAAATTATACGCCTCAAAATTAGGTATACATCACCCATCTCGGGTCGCCACTTACATGGTAATGTAATTTAAATACAACTTATTAACATAACTGCCGTGGGTACAATACGACATAAACCGTGAGTTTAAATACAAATATCGCCTACTAGATATTATACAAACTCAAAAAAAAGTCCTCATTACAATTATTATCACACTATTTCACGTATTAATAGTGAGGACTACTAATGCTATCTTCAGACCATCACTGCTTCCCGACTCGTCCCAAATATATTCTCATTTCCTCAAGAAATAAAGGAAAGAAAGGGTGAGCTCAACTAGCCCAAGAAGAAATATTATGACTAAGATAATGCGTATAAATTATCAATAGTCTTCAAAATAATGTTAAACCGATAAAATACAATAGACAACCAGCTTTAATCACAATGAATAAGCAATCCATTAAAAGAGTCAAGTAGAAAATAAAGTCTACTATCTTTTAGGTTTTAAAAGGTTTTTCATCATCATATAGCCGAGACTCACTTTTAATAAATATTCCACATCATCGAATCACCCCGCACTACTACTACCAAGGATATTCTTTAAGATCACGACCACAATTATTCATGCACTACGCCAAGAATATTTGTGTATTCATTAATGGTCATGATCATGCCAACAACTCATTCCATCAATGCACTACTACTACCAATCGAGGATTTTTATCACATCATTTGTAACATTACTACCATGATTACAATCGAATAGTCTCTCGGTCATAATCATACCAAGTCCATCTATGCACTACAAAAGCCGTATGACTTTCAAATAATATAAACACGAGGATGATGACAATGATATAAGAATTCAATAAAACAAGTTCAAGAATTATTTTATCCAGAATTATTAACGCCCAAATTATCAACACGATACTCGCTTTTGTAGAGTAAAATTCAAGAATGATCGTAAGAATATTTCCATGAAAAGATATCGATGAAACGCAAATATCAAGGATATTCCACTAATTTCATGGAGTATAAAGTCAAAGTTTTAACCAACCGGGTATAATAAAGAATGGAATAACAAAAGAAATCACCACGCATGCGATGTATCAAGATGCAAAAAGTTATTCCAATGTAATAATAAATAACTAATAGTCCCATGAAACAATGCATGTGAACAATGTATGTGGAACCATCCCACACACATGCATGTGATGTTCCAACAGTAATAATAAAGATGGAACCAGTCCTGTAAAACACATGCATGTGATGTTCCAAATGTATCAATAATAAAGATTTTAACCAGTCCCAGTAAAACACACGCATGTGATGTTCCAAATGTAATAATAATAAAGATTTTAACCAGTCCTAAAAAAACACATGCATGTGATGTTCCAATGTAATAATAATAAAGATTTTAACCAGTCCTGTAAAAAACACATGCATGTGATGTTCCAATGTAATAATAAAGAATGTCACCAAGTATAGGGTAAACCACAGATACAAAAGTTATTCCAATGTAATAATAAGCAATGGAATAACAATGCTTTCTTCATGAATAAGAAAGAATAACACCCCTTACTTTTGGTAGAGATTGAATATCGCAGCAGAAGTAAAGAATAAAATACTCTTCTTCTTTCTCTCTTCTTCTCTATACTTTCTCTCTATAGCTTGAATGAATTCGTGAAAATATAATGAAGCCCTAGCCTCTATTTATAGAAGATTTCTAGCTTAAGACCGCCGTGTGTGAAAAGGCAAGTGGCTCGACGACCGATGATGTGAAAAGAAAAGTGGTTCGACGCTCAGAATGTGAAACGACAAGTGGTTCGACACCAGAATGTGAAACGACAAGTGGTTCGACGTCCGTAATGTGAAACGACAAGTGGTTCGACGTCTCGTAAAGGTAATTACTATCGACGAAAGGTAATTACTATTCACAAGGGTAATTACTATCGACGAAGGTAATTACTATTCACAAGGGGTAATTACTATCGACGGCTGTAATTACTATCGACGAAGGTAAATACTATCGATGGTTGGTAATTACTATTCACAAAGGTAATTACTATCGACGAAGAGACTCTTATAAGAGATAATCATGATTTACATATATATGAGCCCCCATAAAATAATCAAACTTACCACAAATCATTTTATTTTTAATCAACACATATTTAATCTTTCAACAATTATTAATCATTTATAACTTGTCGCCTCAATTATCGATTTAATACTATAACATATTATACGTATGATATCGCGACAATAATCAATCAATAATATAAGAGATATGATGCAAAGAATTATCGTAGAAGTAATAATCGAGCATACCGAAAGTGACTTCTCACGTAAAGATCAATAATCAATACCGCAGCTACTACGCAACCACGCCAGACATCGCATTTTTTTACCACCGGTAGTTCAACAGCTTTAATCTGTGAATACCTCCGCCGTTATTTTTATAAAATATTTTTGTCGCTTTTCAATCCGACAATAATTCGCTAGGGGTCCACCAATGATTGAGCTGCCAGTATTTAATATTCCCTAACAAAAGAAGAATATTCCCCACCAAACTAATATTTTATAACAACTTCAGCACTTTTTGCAAAATTTATAAATATTACCCACAACTATAACATTATATCAAATTTATTCCATAATATTCAAAAATAATATTTATAGAAAATTCATCTTTATTTATAAAAGTCGGGTCTTACAACCTCCCTTCTTATGAAATTTCACCGAAATTAGGGTACGCACTGGTATGTCAAGAGGTAAGGATACCTTGATTTCATTTCGATTCTAACTCCCAAGTCATTTCCTCAACATCGTGGTTCCTCCACAAAACTTCGACTTGAGGTATAACTCGAGCGTAGAATATGTTCCTTCTTATCCAAAATTTGAACAGAACCTCTTCATACGCCAAATCTTCCGCTATTTCGTCCTGGCTCTAACTCAATAATATGGTTCGGTCTTTCACATATTTACGTAATATGGATATGTGAAAACGCATGAACACGAGACATATTTCAAGCAGAAAAGTCGAGTCTATAGCCCACGCCCTACTCGATCGAGGATTAAAATGGACCGATGAATCGAGGATTAAGTTTTCCTTTTTCCAAATCTTGTAACTCCTTTCCATGGAGCAACTTTAACAACACACGATCTCCTATATCGAATTCCACGCCCTTTCGATGAAGATCAAGATAACTCTTTTGTCGATTTTGAGGTTTTATACGTCATTTGATCGTTTCAATCTTTTCCGTAGTCATACGCATCAACTCCGGGCCCAAACAACGCTGCTTCACCCACCTCATCCCAAAGATAATCGAGAACGACACTTTCTTCCATACAACGCTCGAATGGAGCCATGCCAATACTTGCTTGATAACCGCTGTTGTCAGAGGGAAAACTCCACCAATGGTAAGAACTTGTCCCAACTCCCTTGAAATCAAGGACACGTAGTCTTAATAGATCTTCAAGAGTTTGAATAGTCCTCTCCGATCGTCCGTCTGCCTCGAGGATGATATGCCGAGCTAAATCGTAAGTCCGCGCTCATAGCTTTTTGCAAACCAACCCAAAATCGTGAAGTGAATCTTCGGTCTCGATCGTAAACTATGGATACCGCAGATACCATGCAGCCTTACAATCTCGCTTATGTATATACGAGCAAGACGCTCAAGTGTATAAGTTTCTCGATTTGAAGAAATGAGCGCATTTTGGTCAATCTATCAACAATGACCCAAATCGCATCAACGCCTCGAGAAACCTTAGAAGACCGCAGAACGAAATCCATGGTAATGTGCTCCCACTTCCATTCTCGAATTTCAAGTGGTTGCAATGGACCTTTTGGTACTTGATGCTCCGCTTAACTCGCTGACAAGTTAGACACCTTGAGATAAACAACGCTATCTCTCTCTCTCTTCATATCGCTTCCACCAAAATGTATGACGAATATCATGATACATTTTGTACTCCTGTGATGGATCGCAAATGGTGTGTGTCAGGCGCCCCCATCATGATATTATACTTTAAATCGTGGTCGTTAGAACACAAAGTCCGAGTCGACTCAAGTATTCCTTCTTCATCGATTCTTGCTTCCTAAGATAAGACCTTCTCAGCACTTTCTTCCTCATACGATCGCCTCCAGTGTCCGTAGCTTCGAGCAATTTTAACTTTATCGATTAAAGTTTGCCTCTACTCAGATACTCGCTATCATCACACGCGCCCCTCGAGTCTTTAACTCTATCTCCATCCTTTGCAAGTCACACAAAATGGGCTCATACGACAATATCGCACTCAGATTGCAGATATGATTTTCTACTCAACGCGCCACCTACCACGCTCGCTTTTCAGATGGTATCGATGGTACGATCATAATCTTTCAATAGCTCAAGCCAACGCCAACGTTGTTGTCGATGTCGAGTTCCTTTTGAGTGAAGAAATATTTGAGGCTTTTTACGATCCGTAAAGATCTCCACTTTCTCCCCATACAAGTAATGCTCCAAATTTTAAGTGTAAAGATAATAAATGCTAACTCTAGATCACGAGTAGGATAATTCCTCTCATATTCTTTCGAGTTGTCGCGAGGCATAGGCTATAACTTTTCCATGTCAGATAAGAACACATCCCAACCTTTTGCTCAAGCATCACCGTAGATGACAAATCCTCCGAGCCGATGGTATCACGTAACAGTGTCAAATAAGTCTCCTCGAGTTCTTGAAAACTCTTCTCACATTCTTCGCCCAACCGAACTTTCAGATCTTTTCGAGTCACCGAAGTCAATGGAGTAGCGATTCGAGAAAATCCTTCCACGAATCTCCGATAATAACCAAATAAACCGAGAAAGCTACGATTTCTATTATCGATTTAGGTTGTTCCTACTTTTCAATAGCTTCAATCTTTGCCGGTCAATGATATTCCACGACTTGATACCACGTGCCCAAGGAATGCTACTTCTTCAAGCCGTAACTCACATTTCTTCAACTCGCATAAAGCTTATATTCACGGCTTTTGGAGTGTCACCTTCAAGTGTTGCTCATGATCTTCACTACTTTTGAATAAATAAGGATGTCATCAATAAAGACGACCACAAAGTGATCTAAATATTCCTCAATACTTGGCTCATCATATCCATGAAGGCAAAGAGAGCATTAGTCAATCCAAAGGATACGACTAGAATTCATAATGCCCGCATCGAGTTCCGAAAGCCGCCTTTGAATGTCACGGCTCTAATCTTCAATCGGTGATATCCTAACGAAGATCAATCTTTGAAAAGAATTTGCCCTCAGAATCGGGTCAAACAGTCATCAATACGCGGCAATGGATACCTATTTTTGATGGTGACATGATTCAACTCCCGATAATCAATACAAAGTCGATACTCCCATCTTTCTTCTTCACGAATAGTAATGAGCACCCCAAGGAGAAGTACTAGGACTTAATAAAGCCAATGTCTAACAATTCCTCGCAGCTGGGTCTTTAACTCCTGAAGTTCAATAGAGCTATTCGACATGGGCTTTGAAATAGGTTTTGTACCGTTCAAGGTCGATACAAAATTCAATTTCACGCCTGGGGGTAGGCCAGAAGTTCTTCGGGAATACGCCAGAAATTTATTAACAATAGAAATATCGCTCAAAACCGACGATATTTTTTTTTTAAATCAGGATACGAGCTAAGAAAGCTTGACATCCGCTTTTCAATAAACGAATAGCTTTTATGGCTTGAGATGACCGTGATTGATTTTAATGGTTTGGTCGTTTGAATTCGCATAATAGGTTGATTAGAATATGAAAGCTAACAACCTTACGAAAAACAATCAATTTTTGTATGATAAGTAGTTAACCAATCAATCCTCCCTGTAATCACGCCAAATGCAAGTATTTTTAATGAAATAAGATCGACAGTGTAATGTGAGGGTACCGATTTGAACCAAACAAGACTTATAAACAAGTGGATGTAATGAAGGTTTCTCCCAACGGAGTTTCCACAGATAAGTCAAAGTCTAATTTCTCCTGAGTCAAATTTAATCGATGAGCGCAAGTAGAGAAATAAAAGAATGGGTAGAACCCAGATCAAATAAAGTATAGACTTCATTGTAGTTTATGATAAGCTTACCCGTGATGACCTCATTCTCGATTCCTCGCTTCTTTGGGAGGTCACAACAAACGCCTCCTCAGACTACCGGCTTTTGAATTTTCCGACGGCCTTTGGTGCCTCCATCCTAGCTTAATTTGTCTTCAGAAACGACAAAATCGAGCTAAGTTGACCTTCTTCCACAATTATAACACGCTTTGACTAAGATGACGCAGCTTTGATCGATGATGTCCCTCTCCTCCGCATTTGAAGCATATGATAGTGGTCTTTCTCCTTCCTTAACAACGGGTGTCAGTGTCGACGCTTTTCCATCATCATTGAATCTCCTTTTCTTGAAATGTCCATTCTATTGTTTTGGCCCCGATTACCACCGGTGGTTACCATATCCGCCCGCTGATTCCTCCACGCTTGTTGTCACCGCTCGATGACTACTCTCCCGTATTATAATTTTGCCACGCTTCTTTAGTCAGGTTGACTCATTATCGCTACCCACTAATCGAGCCCTATTTACAACATCCAATACAAACACGCTTTACGAGAAATAAGATGTCGACGATTCTCCCGCTTCAAACCTCTTAAAAACATTCGCCATTCTCTCTTCATTATCCACCAAGGGGACGAAACCGTGATAACTCCGCAAATTTTGCCTCGACATGACACTTGGCCATATATTGTTTTGTTCCAACTTGATAAACTCCACCTCCTTCATGTGGCGAATACTTTCGTGAAAGTATTTGTCGCTGAATGTACCCTCGAACTTCTCCCAAGATATCTTCAAGACAAAGAAGTCGAGTACGCTTTTACCGATTCCCACCAAGAATCCGCCTCCGCACAAGAACATAAAGGCTAAAGTGGAACCTTTTGCTTCTCTGAGCATCCCAAGACATCAAATATCTTGGTAATCTGCTTTATCCATGCTTCCGCCGTAAGTGGTTTTGGCTCTCCCTTAAACTCCGGTGGTCCCAGCCTCAATTGTTTAATGCAGACCGCCTCGAGTTTTTTCCGTGTTTCCACCCACGCTTTTGGATGAGAGTCGCCTCGCCGCTTTGTCAGATAAATCGTGATAAAGCCTCCTCAACATTCGATCATTCATCATTTGGTCAAGGTTGTTTCAGATGAGGATTGTCGCCTTCCTCGATGCACATTATCCTCGATTATTGATATGTGGTGAATCAACGATCGTCAAGGCTCCATCATATTCTCAACATTCTCGATGTCATTTTCAGACATCGCCACAAAACAAAAGGTTAATCGACATGTAACAAATTATCCCTATCTTCCCACCAACCAATAAAATAAAGACATAAACTTAGTAGGTCATACATACTAAAGGTAGGTATTCTGCCTCTCCCTCCTAGTACTATTCTCACATCTTAGCCAGGATCATATCCCTAAGCTCGATATTAACCGCGACGCCCCAAAATTAGGTATACATCACCCATCTTGGGTCGCCACTTACATGGTATGTAATTTAAATACAACTTATTAACATAACTCGCTGTGGTACAATACGATATAAACGTGAGTTTAAATACAAATATCGCCTACTAGATATTATACAAACTCAAAAAAAAGTCCTCATTACAATTATTATCACACTATTTCACGTAATAAAGGAGGACTACTAATGCTATCTTCAGACCATCACTGCTTCCCCGACTCGTCCCAATTATATTCTCATTTCCTCAAGAGAACAAGGAAAGAAAGGGTGAGCTCAACTAGCCCAAGAAGAAATATTACGACTAAGATAATGCGTAATAAATTATCAATAGTCTTCAACAATGTTAAACCGATAAAATACAATGACAACCAAGCTTAATCATAATGAATAAGCAATCCATTAAAAGAGTCAAGAGAAAAATAAAGTCTACTATCTTTTAGGTTTTAAAAGGTTTTTCATCATCTATAAATTTAGACTCACTTTTAATAAATATTCCACATCATCGAATCACCCCGCACTACTACGCCAAGGATATTCTTTAAGATCACGACCACAATTATTCATGCACTACGCCAAGAATATTTGTAGTATTCATTAATGGTCATGATCATGCCAACAATCGGCCCATCAATGCACTACTACCAATCGAGGATTTTTATCACATCATTTGTAACATTACTACCATGATTACACCAAATAGTCTCTCGTCATAATCATACCAAGTCCATCTATGCACTACAAAAGCCACGTATGACTTTTCAACATAATATAAACACGAGGATGATGACAATGATATAAGAATTCAATAAAACAAGTTCAAGAATTATTTTATCCAGAATTATTAACGCCCAAATTATCAACACGATATCGCTTTTGTAGAGTAAAATTCAAGAATGATCGTAAGAATATTTCCATGAAAAGATATCGATGAAACGCAAATATCAAGGATATTCCACTAATTTCATGGAGTATAAAGTCAAAGTTTTAACTAACCGGGTATAATAAAGAATGGAATAACAAAAGAAATCACCATGCACGCGATAGATCGCATGCAAAGTTATTCCAATGTAATAATAAATAACTCTTGTAAAAGTCCACGAAACGCATGTATGTGATGTTCCAATGTATAGATAATCCAAAGAATGGAACCAGTCCCAAGCCCGTAAAAAACACATGTATGTGATGTTCCAATGTATAATAATAAAGATTTTAACCAGTCCTGTAAAACACATGCATGTGATGTTCCAATGTATTAATAATAAAGATTTAAACCAGTCCTGTAAAACACATGCATGTGATGTTCCAATGTAATAATAATAAAGATTTTAACCAGTCCTGTAAAACACATGCATGTGATGTTCCAATGTATCAATGTAAGAATGTCACCAAGTATAGGTAAATCACAGATACAAAAGTTATTCCAATGTAATAATAAGCAATGGAATAACAATGCTTCTCTTCATTAATAAGAAAGAATAACACCCCTTACTTTGGTAGAGATTGAATACTCGCAAGCAGTAAGAATAAAATACTCTTCTTCTTCTCTCTTATTCTCTCTATACTTTCTCTCTATAGCTTAATGAATTGCGTGAAAATAATGAAGCACTCAGGCCTCTATTTATAGAAGATTTCTAGCTTAGTTAAGACCTATAAAAATACGTATAAAATTAAAAGGCAAATAAATTTTAAATATAGTCTGCTTGCTCGAATCAGTAAGACCTAATCAAAATTTTTTAATAAAAGGAATTTCTTTATTTATTATTTTGAAATAGTAAGGGTTGATTTCATTAATGTGATAGTTAGTAAGGGTTAATACGCAAATATTTCAAAATAAAAATAAGTGGTTATAAAATATTCATTTTGTCAGAATATTCGCTTGGTCGTGGAATATTCAGATCGCTTGTGAAATATTCGACGACGACAGTAGTAAACCATGTGCAAGGGCCCCATACTTACTAAAAAGCGATCGATGAAGAAAACGACAAATATAAGTCAAGTTAAAAATAATCTACAGAATTGTTATCAAGTAAGATCGTTGAATACCCGTGGTTAAAATACATGAATACGCTATGGTCGCACAAGAAGATACCAGATTGCACAAATTGTTGAATTATCGATCCTTACGTAAGAAGGCACTACTAATAATTTTTACGTGAGTTACCGCTCAATATTTTATTTTATCGATTCAATAATTGTCATGCTGATATTTTATATTATCATTGTTTCAATAATTGTCAATAATTATTTTTCCATTATCGATCAATAATTCATATTATTTAAATAATATTATTAGATAACATTATTGGCAATGTCTAGAAAGTTCTCGCTCAAGGAGAGGTTTGTCACCTAATCATGCGCCAAGAAGGAGAAATCCTTATCTGAAAGCCCCTCTTTCCTCGAACTACCGTCATTATAATCAGGATTCTCGTAATATTATTTGTGAATAATTAATTATCGATTCATATGATAAGAAATATTTATTTTATGTGGATATAAATGATGGAGAAAATTTATGTGGTTATAAATGAAGAAAAATTAATGATTTTGTTTTATCAATCATTTAAATATTATTATTTTTTAAATAATATAAAATTAAATCATATTTTTACAAAATTTATATATGAATATAATTTTGATTTAATGTTTAATAATTTTGGGTAATTTTCATATACATACATTTATCGAAAGATATGTCCACAAATTTTGAACCGTTAAAAATGCATTTCTTTGATTTGTTATGAATTTTAAGAGGTGCAGTGATTCAGAAATTAATTTCCTATTATAATTGATTTTCTGATGAAAATTTAGAATTGGAGTGGGCCCCACTTGATTACCAGTGAAGAAATGTTTAAGAAAAACGTTTTTATTTCAAATGTGGTGGGTGGCAATAAGAAGGCGTGTAAAGCCAATATGTATTAATATTATATTCCGCTTTGGTGTTCTAAGTATTTTCCTATAAACAGAGGTGCTTAGTTAGAATTGAAAATCACACCGTAAACAAAGTTTTCTCTTCTCTCTATATTATCGAGCGTATTTTGTGAGTATTTTGAGATACTTTGAGAGTTGCTGCTCAAGATAAGTTTCATTCAAAGATCACTTCCGACCTTTCCTTCCGGCAATCGATTCTTCGAGGTAAGTGGATATTATTTTTTTCAGAATGATATTATTTCTTCAATATCATTATGTCCGAAATGTCGATCCAAGTTTTTATCAAATTTGAACTTTTTCATGCTTGGGTTACTATTCATGAGTTATTATTCACGATTTACTATTCACGAGTTACTATTCATGAGTTACTATTCACGAAGTTACTATTCACGAGTACTATTCATGAAGCGTGAAAATGTTTTTTTTGTGGAATTTCTATCTTTTCGTGTTCTGAGTTACTATTCACGATACTTACACTATTCACGATACTCAAGACTATTCACGATACTACTCATTCAATCGAAAAATAAAATTCTTTTTTCGTCTAAAATATCTATTCTCGATACTAGCTTTTGATCAGATCCATGTTTTGATCATTCTCAATTTTACACCACTACGATTATTTTTGAGGTATTGTTGACACGGATAAAACAAAGTACTAATCCTTAATCCTTAATCCTTGTCATTTTGTTTCACCGATTCGCTTTTTTTAAAATATTTTTCATCATCCTCGCCTTAAATGATGATATTATTGAATATCTTCGGCCAGAAAGTGCAAAGATGAATGATTTCTCAAGAATATCTTCGCCCCAGTAGCAAAGAGATGAACAGTGTTTAAATGAATACGACCGATCGATGAATATCTTCGCCCTTTAGAGTAAAGATGAACAGTGTTTAAATGAATACGACTAATCGATGAATATCTTCGGGCTTCAGAAGTAAAAGATGAATATTTGATTCCGATGTATATCGATTGATGTTACAGGGATAAAATATTGATGATGAACTTTTTAAATTCATAGATTATAGTAGATTTCATTCTCTACGTAACTCTTCTAATGAATTATTATTTCACGCTAATATTGATCCGAAACTTGTTGCCTATCAGATTCTATTAAATTTTTCCCTCGTTGAAGACTAACGATAATTTGTCAGATATTATCTTAGTCATAATATTCTTTACCGAGCTAATGAGCTCACCCTTTTCCTTTTTGTTCCATTTTTCTCTCGTGAGGCTAGAATATAAATGAAAGACGAGCTCGGGGTATGGAATGAAGGTTTTAGAAAGGATTGTTTAGTAGTCCTCACCATTTTTGTAAAATAATGTATCAATAAATGTGATGAGGATTTATTTGAGTATAAATATTGTCTGTAAGATAATATTTGTATTCAAACTCACGCTTTATCGTGTAATAATAAAGTTGTAGTTGCTTTCGCATCATGTATTGACAACTCGTAATGGGTGATGTATACCTATTTTGGGGGCGCCACAATTGGTATCGTAGCTTAGGATATACGATCTCCATGAGATCTGTGAATGTAACTAGAGGGGAGAGACGAAAATCCTTCGCTAGCCAGGTGTCCTACCTAAGCTTATTTGTTAGTTGGTCAAGATATAGGATATTATGTGATATATTGATTTCCTAATTAACCCTTGTTTTATGACAAGATTTGAGAATGTCGACCGAGAATATTAACAATGGAGTAAATGAGACCGTGGAGATGCTCAGATTTCACCAACGAGGAGAACGCGTAACAGTCGGGCAATGTTCCTCCCGCGAACAACACCAATCGAAAGCGATGATGAACGAGGGATGTTTAGAAGCTTTTTGCGCTCATGCAAAATCGCATTTAGGAGACTCGTGTTCAAAATACAGAGGAAATGATAAGAATTACCACGGGTCACAAATGCAAGCAAGCTCAAAGAGTCAGACCACTGTACTTAAGGGAAAGCCAGATCCGATCACGGCGAAACACGGGTCAAACAAATTACCAAGATATTCGATGTCTTGGGATGCACGGAGGAATGATGTTTCCATTCGCCACCTTTATGTTCCGTGGCGAGGCAGACCATCGGTGGAGTCTCAGAAGCGCACTCCATCCAAATTTCACTCAAAGATGTCTCGGGAGACGCTTTCAGAGACTATTTAATGACAAATACTTTCCCGAAAGTGTTCGCTATACGAAGGAAGTGGAGTTCATCGATTAGAACAAAACAACACGACGGTGTCTCAAAGACGAGGCAAAGTTTGCAGAGTTATCCAAAGCTCAGACCTCATTTGGTGGAGAATGAGGAACGATGACGCGGATGTTTCTTAGAGGTTTGAAACCCAAGATACGCCAAGATCTCATTTCTCATAAACTTTCTCTTATTCGGGATGTTGTAAATGTGGCTCAATTATTAGAGCGAGATAACGAGTACGGCCAACCGAGGACCATAACCAGGATCGTATTCGTAGATAAGTAGCCAATGTAATAATGATAACCAATGGAGAAAGAAACAGATTTTACAAAATGGTAACCACTCGGTGGTAATCATGGCCATGAAAATGTAAGAAGCGAAATCAGAGGAGATTTTAAAAGAGGAGATTTAACAACCACTATGTGAAGACGACAAAGACCAAAGAAAGAATCGGTTCTAAGGAGGAGAACGACCACCCCATTATACGCTACAAATGCGAAAAGAGGGACATATCACCAAACCGCCCACAACAGCTCAAGGTATGCTATAATTGTGGAAAGGAAGGACATATCGCCGAGATTGTACAAGAGAAAAAACCTAGTTCAATGGGGATTATGACTCAAAAGATCGTCCCCGTAAAAGTCAAAGTCAACGATTCTCGGAAGAGCGCTTTGTCAGATCGGTCATAATGCGAGAACCCAAACGAGGTGATCACGTGCTATTTATAAATTCTCAAAGTTTATACCTTACTTGATAATCGGGTGCTACCCATTCATTTATCTCTCCTCCGCATGTGCTCAACGCTTAAACTTGACCCTGAGAAATTAGATTTCGACCTATCTGCGTGGAAACTCCGCTAGAGAAACTTTCATCACATCCACCGCTTATAAATCTTGTTTGATTCAAGTTGGCACCATCACCTTACCTCGCTGACCTTATCTCTTTAAAGATACTTGCTTTTGATGTGATTTTAGGGATTGATCGTTAACTACTCATCATGCCAAAATTGATTGTTTTCGTAAGTGTCATAGTTTTCATATTCCTAACCAACCTCGTTGCATTTAATTCAAGCAACTAAACCATTAAAATCAATCACCGCCATATCTAATCATAAAGCTATTCGCTTATTGAAAAACTGGATGTCAAGCTTTCTTAGCCCATGTTATGGATTTGAATAAAGACACGCCAAATTTGAATAATATTCCCGCTGTTATCGATTTTCCCGACGATTTCAAGAACTTCCCGCCTACCCCTTAACGTGAAGTCAATTCTTTATCGATCTTGAACCCAGTACAAAGCCCATTTCTAAAACCCCATATCGAATGGCTCCTATTGAACTTCAGAGTTAAAGGTCCAACTACAGAAATTGTTGGACACTCGCTTTCATCTGGCCCTAGACATCTCCTCGGGGTGCTCCTGCTTTATTTGTAAAAAGAAAGACGGAGTATGCGACTTTGACGACTATCTGAAATTGAACCATGTCACCATCAAGAATAGGTATCCTCACCTCAGATTGATGACTTGTTTGACCAGCTTAAAGGGGCACAATTTTTTCAAAATCGATCTTCGCTCGATATCATCAAATCAAGATTAGAAATCGAGGATATTCCAAAGACCGCCTTCGTAACTCCCAGATGGGCATTATGAATTTTAGTCATGTCTTTCTTGACTAACTAATGCTCCTCGCGGCTTTCATGGATATGATGAACCGAGTATTCAAGGAATATTTGATCGCTTCGTTGTCATTTTTATCGATGACATCCTCATATATTCCAAAAGTCGTGAAGATCATGAGCACCATTTGAAGTCGGTACTCCAAAGGCTTCGTGAAAACAAACTATATGCCAAATCAAGAAATGCGAAGTTCGCTTGAGGAAGTAGCATTCTCGGGCACGGGTGTCGTAAAACACGAGTATCTCAAGATCCCACAAGATTGAAGCAATAAAGTTGGGAGCAACCGCTTTGGTGGATCAAGACGTGTAGCTGGGCTTACCGGTTATTATCTGAGATTCGTGGAAGGGTTTTCTAATCGCTACTCCATTAACTCATTTAACTCCTTAAGGATACAAAATTGCTTCGAGCGTAAGAATGCGAGAAAAGTTTCCAAGAGCTTAAGAGAGACTTATTTCTAAGACTGTTTCTAACAATACCATCCGTTCTTGATGGATTTGTTATTCACAAATGATGCTTCGTGCAAAGGGTTAGATGTGTTCTCATGCAACGGGAAAGTCATAGCCTATGCCTCGCGACAACTTAAAGAGTATGAGAGGAATTATCCTACTCATGATCTAGAGTCATGCGCAAGCTGCTACTTAAAGATACGGAGGCACTATCTATACGGGAGAAAGTGGAGATATATTCGCATCATAAAAGCCTTAAATATTTCTTCACTCAAAAGAACTCAACACGCGGCAAATGACGCTGGCTTCGAGCTATTGAAAGACTACTTAACCACACTATTCAATACCATCCCGTAAAGTTTAACGTGGTAATGACGCACGAAAGTAGAAGATCATATGCGGAACGAAAAGCGATGATGTCAAGTATACGACAGAGCCAACTTTAATAGAAAAAGTTAAGGTCGCTTTCGCCACCGAATCTTGAGCCGATGCGATGAAGAAGAAAGTACAAGAAGGAGCTATTCCTAAGCGAGAATCGATGAAGAAGGAATACTTCGAGTCCACTTGCACTTTCAGGTTCCTAACGACTGATTCAAGTACAAGATTATGATGGAGGCACACAATACACCATTTGCAATCCATCCTCGAAGTACTAAATGTATCGTGATCTTCGATATACATTTTGGTGGAACAATACGAAGAGAGAGATTGCAAAGTTTATCTCAATGTGTTTAACTTGTTAACGCAGTAAAGGCGAGCATCTAGTACCTAAGGGTCCGTCAGCAACCACTCGAGATTCCTAATGGAAGTGGGAACACATTACCATGGATTTCAAGCATTTCTTCCTACGGCTTCTCAAGGCATCAATGCTATTTCGTTATTGTTGATAGATTAACCAAATCCGCTTCATTTCTCGCCGATACGGAGACTTATTCCTCGAACGCCTTTGCTAGTATGATGTACGAAAATGAGATTGTGAGGTTGCATGGCATGCCCAGATCCATAGTTTTGATCGTGACCCAAGATTCACTTCAAGATTTTGGGTTAGCTTGCAAAAAGCTACGGCACGGATTTGCGATTTAGTTCGCAGATACCATCCCCAAACCATTTTACAATCGTAGAGGACTATTCAAACTCTCAAGATTTATTAAGACTCGTGGTCCTAGACTTCAAGGGCGCTGGGATAAGTATTTACCATCAGTGAATTCTCC
>CM035162.1:26939090-27175623 GCA_020205615.1 Panax quinquefolius
AAAAATGTTTCCTCAAATATCACATAGTTAAATTGGGAAATCTTCTAAATGAAGGAAACATACATGAACCTTGGACGTCAATGAACAACTAAAGAGTCAACCTTTCAACTTGCCACATTTATGTGTTTGTTTGTTGCTTAGGACAAACAATTAACAGAAAATATAATATCTAAAGCTGCATACGGAATTCAAAAGAATTATTTTAATCAAAATATGTTGTCTGTGGTTGTTAGTCTTTCATTTCATGGTTCTTAACATTACCCTGCTTTGGATCCTTTGCCTTTTTTTTTTTGCTTCGCTTTGGGTGCTGGAAACTCTGCTTGAGTATGTGTGTGTGAGAGAGAGTGATTCAAATCTATGCACAGCATAGTTTATTTGAATCAGTAGGAAGGTTTTTCTGGTCTACTTGTTTGATCTGGTAAATATGAAAGTATAACTGTTGCTTTTCATTTTATGTACTTCTCAAAACCAAGTTTTTTGTTGGAATCTATCACAAGCAAATCCCTCTTATTAAAAAAAAAAAATAATGAAAAAAATATTAATTCAAACATTCTTGGCTGTGAGGAAATCAGTAGATTTCTTGTTTAATTATTAATTTATTATGCTTGGTTGCCTTTTATGAATGAGAAATTAGGGGACTGGGATTTATGAAAATGACCCCAAATAGTTGGACAACACACTATGCGGTTGAACGACTTCATGCATGTTATATACTTGTCTTTCCTTTTGTATGTGTGAATCATAGTTATCAAATTATGAATCGTATCGTGTATCAAAAGCTCCCATATGTGTTTCATGTATCGAACGATGCGGAAACAAAATGACAAATGTTGTAATATATTTAAACATATTATAAAACACACAATTTATTGGAGAATCAAACATATTAGCTTGATTATATATAATAGTAGTGAAGTAAATATTATTGTAGACTAAATGATGTGGTACAGAAGAAGAAATTTAAGAAGTTTATTATTAATTTTGTATTGTTATTTAGAGATAAACGTTAGATTATTAATGTAATTATTTTGGTAGAATATTCTATAAGTTTTAATTATGGTAGTAGATTTTAATTAGGAGAGTTTTAATTATTGTAGTATATTTTAATTAGGAGATTGTTTCCTTTTAAATTAGGGTTTTTACTTGGTCCCTAAATATTGAGTTTTCTATTTAAGAATTGTAATACTTCATTATTTTAGAGATTATTGAATGAATTGATTTGAGACTAATGTTGCGTGCTTTTTGTGTTTTTCTTAACCGATTCTTTGCGGAGATAGGTACCTTTATTCCTTCTTCCCATCTTGTCTTGCATCATAATGGTATCAAGAGCCAAAATTCTTGATATCTTTTTATTTAACCCAATTCTTTCTTACCCTAATTTTCTTGGCCTCCATCAAATTGGCGAAGTTCACTAGAGAATCGACGACAATTTTTCAAGACGAAAGCACGATTTGCAGCAGGAATCGTCATCGTCGTAACCCTTCGCATGGGCTCGACGCGCACTTGTAGTATGGTCTAGGGAGGATTAATTTCGTTGCCAAATTACAGTTTAGTACCCCCGGGTTTATGAAATTCTCAACTCAACCTCCAAAGTTTCTAAAACTTTCAATGTAACCCCTAAAATTTTTGAAATATTCAATTAAGTCCCCAAAGTTTTTGAATTTTTCAATATAACCCCCAAAGTTTTTGAAATTTTCAATTCAACCCCTCTACATATATATAATGTCTACCAGGTTTAACAATCTAGACTTTCCTTGGGCTAAGATAAAATAACCTGAGTATCGAACTTTAATCATATACTAGCAACTTAAAAGGTCTTGTGTCTCGTATAAAGGTCGAGTATTGAAAATTATGCGATGAGCTTGCACTTTTTGAAACAAGTCTTGCAAATTTAAAGGCACATTACGAGTGCATAACCACATGCATGCTATGTACGTCCATATTTTGTTAAAGCGCAAAAAAATATTCATCCTAATCGTGTTTGTTCAACTAAAGCGACACGTTCACAAGAGGAGACTCGCAAAGTAAATTCTTGCAAGACAATTGATGAATGTCTCACAATACTTAAACGTATCAATAACCAATATGAAATTGGTGAGGATAAAGAAGAGCACTCTAAAATATTGATGTTTGTGAGAAAATGAAGCGAAAGTTAAGTATGTGAAGTACAACTTGATTCGAGAGATGGTTTGTAGTAAGAAAATTGAAGTTAAGTTTGACCCAATATGTGAAAACATCAAAGAGATAAAGTTGAGGTCGATTGATGTTGATTTTCTCTTTCGGTATTCGAGTCCTAAGTTATTTCAAATTTCTATATTGTGTTCATGACATTGAATATTAGGATGCGCATGTTTCTTTGGAAGACATCTCTCTGGATCGTGGTTTATTATTCTTGATATTTCAAAACTCGAGGATGAATTTTTTTCAAAGGCGAGGAGAATGATTGATATGAAAGAAGAAATTCAAGAAGTTTATTATTAATTTGTATTTTTATTTAGAGATAAGCGTTGGATTATTAATGTAATTATTTTAGTAGGATATTCTATAAGTTTTAATTATGATAGTAGATTTTAATTATGAGAGTTTTAATTAATTAGGAGATTCTTTTCTTTTTAAATTAGAATTTTTACTTAGTTCTCAAGTATTGAGTTTTCTAGTTAAGCATTGTAATACTTTATTATTTTAGATATGATTGAATGAATAGATTTGAGATTAAAGTGATGTGCTTTTTGTGTGTGTTTCTTTACCGATTTTCTGCGGAGTAGGTACTCTTATTCCTTCTTTACACCTTCTCCTACATCAGTAAAAGTAAATTTTAAAGTTAAATAATGGTCAAAATACTCTAAATTGATTGACTAGATATTATTTTAGATTCACCTTTAATCTATAAAACAAAAGAGATTAATTCAAATTAACAAGTGGAGATTTATGTATCTACTTATTGAAAGTGGCGTAAGAAAAATAGAGTGATATTCTGAAGAAGATATAAAATTCTGAAAAGTGATTTAAGGGCTTATCAAACAATATATAATATGTTTATGCTAAAAAACACTTCATTTGAAATGGTAGAAGGCTTAAAGTTTTGGTTTTACTCTTTTGGATCTTCTTAAAATCGTTTTCAAATCGGTTGCTAACTTTTAAAGGTATCGTGTATTGTATCGTTTCGTAAGAATCGTATCGAATCGTAACTAAATCGTATGATATGGTGTCATTTTCGATTTACCCTGCTGTGATATGTATCAATATGTTTATGTATCGTATCGTACTATACGTATCGCATATCGTATGATTCTGACAACTATGGGGTGAATTATGTTTCATTGGGACCAACACATTTGCTGCATTTTAGATGATCAATGATTCTGCAAGTATTTTTCCTCTAGAAGATATTGTTTTCCACTTCAGTACTAGCTTCTCTCCTATGTATTGGTTTTCAATTTTAGGGTTATAAAGCGATATTAACGAATGCTGATACGAGTATATCTGTGTATCTGTGTTCAAAAAGTTTATATAACATCAGTACCATATTCAGTGAATTGGCGCATATTTAAAATTGAGCATTCTTGTCAATATTCAATGGATATAATTTGGATGCGAATATTATCTGTATCTATTATCTACAATCACATATGCACAACTAGTTTGTAATGTCCACATATCTGTATCCATTAATATCCAAAATTGTATAAAAATATCAAAATTAATATTTAAAATGGTTTTCAATTTTAGGGTTATAAACCGATATTAACGAATCGCGATGATACGGTATATACGTATCTGTGTTCAAAAAGTTTATATAACATCAGTACCATATTCAGTGAATTGGCGCATATTTAAAATTGAGCATTCTTGTCAATATTCAATGGATATAATTTGGATGCGAATATTATCTGTATCCATTATCTACAATCACATATGGACAACTAGTTTGTAATGTCCACATATCTGTATCCGTTAATATCCAAAATTGTTTAAAAATATCAAAATTAATCTTTAAAATTCTTGTAAAATATCCCTACTAAGAGTGGTGTTCAACCAACCAAATACAATACCAAAAGTAATATTCAACAAGCCAAATAAAATATCAAAATCATATGTAATGTTCATCCACATTAAATTGTCTACGTTCTTCGACCCAATATATCATAAGCATGACAAAGTCTGAAAATAGATTGTACTAATTATATTCTCCAATTACCTAGGCCCTTTGCAAATCTAGATCCAATCATCCCCCTTCATATAGGATTTTAATTGTTTTATAAAGTTTAAATACCCGTTACTTTCTTTTAAATAAGTTGCAAGTTTTTATTTTATTTTTTTATTGTTATTATTATTTTTTAATTATGTTTATAAATAAATATATGTATCATGTAAAATAAAATACAATATATCTATATCCACAATTTGAATATGGATATGATATCAGCATATGCAGATTTTCATATATCTGTGTCCGTTCTGATCGGATTTGAATACGGATAATATCCACCTTGGCCGAATAAAGTTATCATATACTTCGAACACATGTCGGATAGGTTAGACTCTGTTTACAGCCCTATACAGTTTGATGATAAACTAAAATAATATAACTCCTTCCAGGAGGGATTTGAAAGTTTTGTTACACTGAAAGTTGGACATTTGAAATTCTGTTCCTATATTTCTGTGGTTAACTGTTATACGGGACTATGTGGCAGTAAATAATTTCTTACGCATGCAAAAATTCTATCAACTCAAGTTTATGTCTTCTGTTTGTACTTCACCTGGCTATTGCTTCTCAAGATTGTTCATCTTGCTGGGATATAATTTTATATTATGTTTTTTTTGTCCAGGGAGAATTCCTTTTGCATTTCTTGAAGACATTCATCAGAGATTTGTGAGGACTTATGGTCGAGCAGTTCTGTCAGCCCAAGCATATGACATGAATGACGAATTTTCAAGGGTTCTGAGCCAACAAATGGAATATTACTCGAGCGATCCCAATGCAGATAGGATAAACCGACTTAAAGGGGAAATGAGTCAGGTGATTATGTGATGTGAGGATTACATACCTAATTGACTAATTCTATAGAAAAAATAGTTATAGACTTTAGATAATAAATCAGTATCCGGTTTTACAACTCATCTTGCTCTGTCCATCTATCATTGCTTAATCAAAAATTCTGTATGATGATCTGTAGATCGGGCCATCAGGCCATTACATATGAACTAGCCACCCCACTAATGATTGTGCTCAACAAGGTTTATTGGTCAATTGCAATATATATATGATTCATTTTGAGAAATAGATTCATATTGGTTTGAATTAAAAAACTGATCTATAACTTCCCATGAAAAGCTTGCTCTTAAGGTATTATTAATTACTAGATTAACTTTTTGCATGCCATAACTTGTTTATCCTTCAACTGTTTACATCTTAAAGAATTATGATTATTTGCAATTATATAGTTCATTATGTTAACCCAGGGTTTACAAGCTTCAGCAAACAATGAAATTTGGCTAACATTTCCGTGAACAGGTCAGAAATGTCATGATTGAGAATATCGATAAAGTTTTAGAGAGAGGTGACCGCTTGGAGTTGCTTGTTGATAAAACTGCAAATTTGCAAGGAAATACTTTTCGCTTCAGAAAGCAGACTCGCCGTTTCAGAAGTACTGTATGGTGGAGAAATGTCAAGCTCACGTATGTTCTGACCTAAACTTCTTGAATGATTGATGGTTTTCATCAGAATAGATTGTTCAACAACTATTACTTTTAAGAGAAGTATTGCCGTTAAAACGTGAAAGTTTATTAAAAGTTTTAGGCTCAACCTATTTATCAGAAAATTTTAAAGTCAGGATTTAATCTCTAATACAGCAATTCATTGTAATCAGAAATGAAAATTTGAAAACTTTAAAGAATTTGCATGGTGGAAAATTTATAGTTTTATACATCAGCATTACAAGAATAATAAATATATAAACACCCAATAGCCAAAGGCAAGAAGAGTATGATTACGAATGTCAAGCAATTATTCAGATGAAAGAGGCTCTAGAATTTGAAACCTGACATTTCCTTCCATATTTTCTATCCATTTAGATATTCCCCCGTAAGATATCCTTTCGCATCTATGATGACAAATAAAGCAGCATAGCTGCAAAATTTACATCCCATTTCTCTCAAACATGCAAGCCTGTTGTTTATATAGGTGTTTCAACATATAATCTTATCTTCAAATGTCTGCAGTAAAATCAGGGTACGTAAATGAACTATAGACAATCTTATGTGGTATGGCATACTATTTTATAGTTTCATATTGGTTTATACTAAATTGTAAATATCAGTAAAAGATACTTTTATTTTGTTCACTTAAAATTTTTACGTGGTAAACTTTCTCATTTGTACTTGAGCGTCGCCTAAATATCTGGATGCCTTCTTGGGAAAAGTATGCCTAAAATAATTTCAATCTCAAAAATTACTTTTCCCTCTTCGTGCAATTAAATAGTAAATCAACAAATCCACTATTGAAAACGAAAATAACAAATAAACATCCATAAGCAAGACACAATATTTATGTAATGTTATTGTTGTTTTATAAAGAGTCTTGTTATACATTGTGAAAATTTTCAAATGAATTATAATTTCGGTGTATGTGCATACATGGGATAGATACATATGTTCACTTTAATTTATTCTTTCTTATCGCATACACTTCCATGTTATTCGTAATTCAATTTTGTCAAATATTTATCGAAATGTATATTAGTTTCCTTTAATAAATGTTTTTCATGCTTATATGTATATAGCTATATATTTATAATTTTTTTTCTTATTATGAAAGGCTGAAAGTCATGGCAAGATTGCAAATGAAAATTTATTTTTGTTAAACCAAGATGTTGGGGACTGATACAAAAGAGAATCCGATACCATCTTATTACTAGGGATAGCTTGCTTAAAAGAAGAGAAGGCGGAAGGTGGGATTATCACAACATGGCGATTGTGCGGCTTGATACTAGGAATATAATTAAGGATTATATATAAATTGGATCTTAAAAAAAATTGTTTAACCTAGTTTAATTCTTATTCTCTCTTTTTGCATTTTTAATGTATATGCTCATTGGGGTAGGGGTTTAAAATATTTGCAATTAGTAGTGAAAAGTATACAGTGAGAATATATATAATTTTTCACATATAACAATAAAGAGACAAGTAAATATATTTGATGAAATTGACAATTACGAATAGAATATTAAAAACGAGTGTATATAAAAAATCATTAAACCTTGGTTTCCCAAGTCTTTTAAATTTTTTGTGGATACATATATAGTTCCAAATCACTTTTGGATATTTTCTAATTACCAAGAAAAATTGTTACATGGAGAAACTTAAATCATGAAATATATAGGCATTTTTCAGTAGGACTGTAAATGGTAACCGAAAAATTCGTATTCGTCCGTATTTATTTTCGAAAAAAGCGGATATTATTCGTATTCGAAAAAAAATAGATATATCCGTATTCCGTTGAAATGTATTCGCAAATACACAGATACTGTTAGAAAATATAGCAATTAACAAGATTAATAATACAGTAAATTGGAACAACTTAGCTGAAAAACCGAGGCGAGGCGTAGCGTAGCTACTGTCCTAAAAAGTGATTTCACCCCCACTGATAGCAATCAAAGGTACAAATGGGCTGCCGTCGGTCACTCTCCAGGATTCAACGGTGAAGTCTCCGATCGTGTGTACTCACAGAATGGGACTGTGGACTTGTCTTTGTGGATTGTCCAATGAACTGTTAACACAGAGTATATATGAACAGATTTTTGAGATAAGGAGAAGAAGAAACTGTATATTCTGCTGTGTGTATTACTGTGTATATTATTCTTCGAAGAACAATTGGTACTTATAAGGAAAATAAGAACGTTGAAAAGAATGTTTTTCGGATAATAACGTTCAAGAGAATGTTGGAGTTTTTAAAGGAACGTTTGGGAGTTACAGAAATAAAAGACCAATTAAATTGGGAGTTGCATAAATAATTACCAATTAAATTAGGAGTTACATAAATAATTTTTAAGCATAACCAACAATCCCCCACATGATTCAAAATTATCAAAGAAAGAAAAATTAAAAGGAAATGAGAAGGGCAATGGATTTTAGATACATAACGTCGATACCTTGTGGGTTTGAATCGACACTTAGTGGAACAAGTTCATGATTGTAGATTATAGGTGAATTATATTCTTGAACCTATTATCTATGATACAATCAATTTGACTTGCACACATATCTAAAAATCCTAAATCCACACAAGTCCGCGGTTGGGCGCGTTCTAGGCCATGCGCCATATCCCATATTTTCATAAAGGCTCTAGAGAGTTTGCCAAAGACTCTCATAGGAAGCGGCCTACACTTCCACCTTTATATAGGTGAACCCATCAAGTGTAAACTGACATACCCTTTAGGGCTACGAGTTTCATTAAGAATCTAAACGATTCATCCTTTCACAATTTGTCAGTAAGCACCACATGCACACAAGAAGGGATATAAATAATTGTAGTGCTATAATTAAGTAATTACGTGACTTGTTACCCATTGAACCCAATTCATGAGATCTCCAATCACATGGGTTGGGTTTCCATCGCGTATTACTTACTCAAGATGTTGGCAATAGTCTCATCCCTCTGGATGCTTCTTGGACACTCTTTTTAATCAATCCATTTGTAAGCGGATCCTCTAGGTTCTTTTCAAACCTTACAAATTCCATGGAAATAACACCGTTTACTGATCAGTCCTCATTCAATATTATGTCTCAAGTGAATATGTCTCTGTTTCACATTATGCACATGGTTCATTGCTTATATATCCAATAACAATTTGAGAATCACAATGCAGAGATATAGAAGGAATTAGTTTAGGCCACAATGGTATGTCTGCCAATAAATTCCTCAGCCACTCTGCTTCTGTACCTGTCAATTCTAATGCAATAAACAGTACACGTTTGTTTAGCAGATCTCCAAGAGATAACTCATCCACTTAAAATAAACACATATCCACTAGTGGAACTTGTTTCATCGTTATTAGATACCAATCCCCTTTATGCACAGACTAGAGTCACAAGGTGTTCCTAATGGCTCTTCATTAAAGAAATTAAATTTCTTAAGATTTCCACATAATGAGACTAAGATAAAAACAACCCATGTGCATTTTAATTAATTCTCATGCCAAGAATCAAGTTTGTTTTTCATGTCAAATTTAGAGAATAAAATGTTTTAATAGTTTTCACAACTTTCTCATCAAGCATCAAATATCAAAGAAATCAACCACATATAATCACATCACAATTTTCATGCTTTGTATCTCATGCATATATCACATTTCTCATGCTTCACATTTTATGTATAATTCGTATTTTATACATGCTTCATCCTTTCTCATATTGTACATTTATACATGCTTGACATCTGAAACATGCTCCATAATGCTCATACTTCGCATTTCTCAAATTATATAGTTCATATAGAACAATTAACTTAAATTATCAACAGACTATTAACAGTTATTATCACATTGTTGCACGAAGTGCACATTAAAACAATTCACAAGAATTTCACATAATGCTGAACATTAGCACATAACAACAAGTACTGAAAAACTTACTTTAAAATTATCAATAGACCGGTCAACTTTTAACTTCTTTTTAAACACCCAACATATTTACTTCTTTTAGGCAAAATAACTAGCTCTCATGTATGATTACTCATAAATGGATAACATCTTTTTAAATTCTGGTATAGCTACTTTATCTAGTCACACCCCCACATTTTAAGATATCCCAAGTTAGGTGCATGTTCCTTCCATAATTGACATGGTAAAGAGTATTTCCTTTTATGTGGAACTCTATTAAAAAATTGATTACTCATAAAGACAATCTTCTCTCCACATATTAGAAGGTAAGGTAAATCTAATTAACATGACATTCATCATATCTTTAAGTGTTCTATTTTTCCTTTCTAACTAATTTTCAACCTCAGTTTTATTTAATAAACATTTCTTCCGCTTCATCTTTTAAAGGCAATGAGATAGATTTGATTATATCTAGAATTATCATCATTATTCACCATCTTTGCCACATGAACCAAATTAACATAAATTAATAGAACATAAAAACAGAAGAAAGACTACGGCAGGCTTAGGAAACACAATCCATATAAATGCTCAATTATTTACCATTAATCTTTCAGCTCATAAGACGTGAATTTAGGTAATAATTGAATTAATTACTAAAACCTAAATCACCCCACGAATACATGTGTTATTACAACATGGTAATTTAATTCCAAGCACCAACAATTAATATTTCAAAAATATTAACAAAGAAATTAAATGACAGATAATATTACTCAATTAATATTCCAAGTATACTATAAACACATTAAAATACTTCCATAAAATTTACAATTGTATCTTATAATAACCAAAGGTTACTGTAATTTTCTAAAATTTTTCCAAAGATCATGCAAATTATCACAATTAATTAACTATTGCATAATTAATATCTAACCTACTAAAGGTGTCTGTTCTTGGGAGCCGCCATTTTTTTTTACTTGGCAGTTTCTTAAGTGCTCGTATTTTTTTTCTGTATGCGTAACAATTTGAACAGTAAATGGACATAATGCAGGCAAATAGATGCATTCATGCACATACACTAGTTTGCATCAACATTTAACTTTTTTTCTCATTTTTGCCATAGCCTATAATACTTTCACTCCGTAATATGATCACCAAGGTTCTAAGATATGAACATGTATGCATGAGACTGTATATATATCGATACACATACCAACAAAAACTATGTTTTATGAGCATGAAAATTTTCTCACATTTGCCTATTTAACATAAAACATTTTCACTTTGTAATCTCTGTTGGAAATATTAATTTTATGCTAATAATTAATACTCCCTCCTATTCAGATTAAATGTCATTTTGTAGTTAAGACAGCTGATAGTTGAAATAACACAAAATGTCTTTTGTGTCCCTAATTAATTATTTTCTCTCCACAATTGTCTCTTCTCATTCTCCACAATTGTCCCTAATTAATTATTTCTCTCTCCACAATTGCATTTACTAAGATATTAAATAGAGGGGTAAATTAGAAAAAAATAAGACAATATCGCATAGAGATTCCAAAACGATAACTTATATGTAATAAAATTAAACTACCTAAAACATCATTTAATCTGAATAGGAGGGAGTATCTGTTAAATTTTCAGAATTCAATAATCACAATAACTATTTATTAATTGATTTCCATGATTAAACAATTAATAAAACATTTTCTAGAATTAAATAAAAATCTGTCAGGTGGGTCAGTCCGTGGGTTACTGGGTCAGATTTGGACACGCGGGGTAAGCCCAAAATTGTTAGAAAACCCATTTCTTTTGTCCCAACTCTTCAAATAATTGATATAACTAATTTTGTGTCTTTCTCCCCTGATGAGTATATGTACCCTTTTGGCTTTATAATAAAAATACACAAAATTCCATATACTACAAATTTTGACCAATCGATGGTTGCTATAGTCATGGCCATCAAAGAGTTCACAGAATAACCTTGACAGTTGACACTAATTTATATTTCCTTTTCCCCTAAAACATGGTGTAAGTACAATTTTACGGATGTCAATATTATAATATTGTTCCAACTTTGCATTTTGTATTTGCCTTAAAACTAATAATTTTCTTAAAAACATGGGGCCCACTATGAGGGTAATAGTCCTTATTTATATCATGTTATGCTTTTAATTTCAATACTTTTATTCATTTGAATACAAAACTTTTTCTTTGGGAGACACAGGGGAGTAAGAAATATACACACACATATCTAAACAACCAGCAACATATACACCTAAATATCAACATCACTAAAATCGAATCAAAACTAATTTGAGTGCTAGCTACCCCTAAGAAAATTAAGACAAATTCCAGATAATTTATTATCAAACAAACTCCATTATCTTTTCTGTCATTTTTTATCTATATCTCAAATGAATTGGTATGGCTTTGTTTTTGCCTAAGACCCGGTATCAATTTGTTCATTCCGTGGAATCTAGGGAAAGAAAATAGTTTAGTTGTCTCTAGCTTGCATTGAAACACAATTTGAAAGAATTTATAAATTCCTTACATTTAAACACACTTTAATTTACAAATTGCATCACTATACTCTATACCATCCCCCCATTAGATTATCTCAAATATTAACAATAAGTGTAACGTGTGTTGCCATTAATGATGTTTTTCAAGCTTTTAAACATACAATTATGACATATTGTGTAAAAAATTCATATATATCATACATATGATCATAGTATAAGAAACAACATTAGCAGAACATCCTAACGTTCCAAATTCATAGTTTCTAACTAACTAAAACAACATGTATTCTTGTTAATAGCAGAAATCACTTTTTAGATTGTTGGAAAATATAGCAATTAACAAGATTAATAATACAGTAAATTGGAACAACTTTTTGAAAAAAATGTGTAGCGTAAATACCATGTCTCTAAAAAGTGATTTCACCCCCACTGATAGCAATCAAAGGTACAAATGGGCTGCCGGCGGTCACTCTTCATGATTCAATGGTGAAGTCTCCGATCGTATATACTATCTTGAGAGGAGACTGTGGACTTGTCTTTGTGGATTGCCCAATGAACAGTTAACACAGAGTATATATGAACAGACTTTTGAGATAAGGAGAAGAAGAAACTGTATATTCTGTTGTGTGTATTACTGTGTATATTATTCTTTGAAGAACAATTGGTACTTATAAGGAAAATAAGAACGTTGAAAAAGAACATTTTTCGGATAATAACGTTCAAGAGAACGTTGGAGTTTTTAAAGGAACGTTTGGGAGTTACAGAAATAAAAGACCAATTAAATTGGAAGTTACATAAATAATTACCAATTAAATTGGGAGTTACATAAATAATTTTTAAGCATAACCAACAGATACTGTGACGCCCCCAAAATTAGGTATACATCACCCATCTTGGGTCACCAGATACAAGGTACTGAATTCAAATACAACTTAATAATACAACTGTCGTGTACAATACGACAAAACATAAACTTTGAGTTTGAATACAAATATTATCTACTTGAGATTATACAAACTCAAAAGGAGTCCTCATTACAATTATTATCACACTATTTCACAGAATAGTGAGGACTACTAATGCACCATCTAGGACCATCACTTTGTTCCCCAACTAGTCCCAGCTACGTTCTCATTTCCTGAAGAGAACAGTGAAAGAAAGGGTGAGCTCAACTAGCCTAGTAAGAAATATTATGACTAAGATAATGCAGAATAAATTATCGTTAGCCTTCAACAGTGTTAAACTGATACAATATAATAACCATCAAGCTTAACTGCAGCGGAACAAGCAATCAATTAGAAGAGTCAAGTAGGGAATAAAATCTGCTATCTTTTATGATTTAAAAGGTTTTTCATCACTTTTATCGCTGGGACTCAGCTTAATAAATAATCCACATCATCGAATCACCCCTGCGCTACGGCCAAGGATATTCTTTAGTATCACGTCCATGAATTATCCATGCACTACGGCTAAGATAATCATGTTTTCATCAACGATCCTGATCATGCCATAAAACAATTCATCTTTGCACTACGGCCAAAGAGAATCCATAGCCATAATCATACCAAAAACTGTCCATCAATGCACTACGGGCCAATGAGGTTTTTTTCATATCATTTGTAACATTACGGTTATGATTACTCCGAATAATCCCTGGTCATAATCATACCAAGTCCATCTATGCACTACAGGCCACAGATGACTTTCAACATAATATAAACATGAGGATGATGACAATGACATAATAATTCAATAAAACAAGTTCAAGAATTAATTTATCCGGGGACCGATAACGTCCAAATTGTCAACATGATCATCGCTTTGTGGAGTAAAATTCAAGAATGCTCGGAAGAATATTTCCATGAAAAAAGATTTGGATGAAGCGCAAATATCGGATATTCCACTAATTTCATGGAGTATATAAGTCAAAACTTTAACCAACCGAGTATAATAGAATATATGAAGCATGAATGGATTTTTCATGCCGCCATGCGGTAATCCACGTAGACATATCACTTCCACAATTTAATAAGGAATGAATACAAAGGATCATTCATCATGCATGTGATAATCCACATGAGCGAGTTATTCAATGAATAATAAAGAATGGAATAACATAAGGATTCACCGTGCGTGCGATAGAGGCATACAAACAAAAGTTATTCCCACCGTAATAATAAATAATGGAACCGGTCCGCCAGAAACGCATTGCATGTGATATTTCGACGAATAATAAATAATGGAACCAGTCCGCCAGAACGCGCGAGATAGGATATTAGATAGAATAATAAAGAACGAAATATTAGAAGAATTTCACCATGTATGCAAGGTGCTTCGTATAAGCAAAGTTATTCAACATAATAATAAAGAATGGAATAATGAAGAATTTCACCAAGTATAGGGTATCCTGCGTATATAGGTTATTCCAACAGAATAATAAAGAATGGAATAACAGAAGTTCTCTTCATGAATAAGAAAGAAATAATACCCCTTATGAGTACAACAAATAATATCCCTACCTTTGAAAGAAGAGTATTCAATTCGGTAGGCGAGGATATACTCAAAGAAAACTTCAGATACTACGTTCAAAGCTTTCTTTAAACTCTAAAGAAATACGCCAAGATTATAGAAGAAGAAACTCTCTATAGTTTCTCTCTAGAGTTTCGGTGAATTCATAAGAAATAATGAATGAATGAGCTTCTATTTATAGAAAAATGGATCTGCATAAGAACTAACTCATGAGCGGTCCAGATTGATTTACTTTAATCGACGGGTCATATTTAAAGCAAAATCTTTTAAATAAAATATAATATATTCTATTTATAATCTAATAAAACGAATAACTTTATAAAAGATTTTACTATGCAAACACTATCGCAGCACTACGCTGAAACACTATGCATAATAAAATATAATATATTCTAATTATTGTCTAATAAAACAAATAATTTTATAAAAGTATTTTACTATGCAAATACTATGCGATCAATACTATGCAAAACACTATACATAATAAAATATAATATATTCTAATTATTATCTAATAAAACAAATAATTTAATAAAAGTAGTATTTTACTATGCAAATACTATGCGATCCAATATTATGCAAACACTATACATAATAAAATATAATATATTCTAATTATTGTCTAATAAAACAAATAACTTTATAAAAGTATTCTGCTTTTTATAAAAAGATTTTACTATTAGCTTTAATAAAATGAATAACTTTATAAAAGTATTCATTTTATATAAAAAGCTTTGCATTTTATTACACTAATAATACCAATAAAACAAAACTAAGTGACTTATCACGTAAAGCATCAATAATCAATATCGTGTGCTACTTACGCAACCAATGCAGTATTCTTTATACTTTTACTCTTGAGTAGTTCAACAAGATTAACAGTAAAACTTTCGTAGTTATTTTCATAAAATATATTTTTGTCGTTTTCTCAATCCGATAATAATTACATTGTGGGGTCCACTAATGATTTATCATTGTCATGCGGATATTCTCCAACAAAAGAATATTCCCACCAATCGAATATTATACAACAACTTGCATACTTTGCAAAATTTATAAATATTACCCACAACTATAACATTATATCAAATCCACACCATAATATTAAAAAAAATATTTCGAGAAAATTAAATATTTATTCATAAAATCTGGGGTCTCACAGATACGAATACGAATATAGGCGTATTCGTATTCGTTTAACATTCAACCTTAAATATATCCCGCAGATAGCGGATATCCGGATTCGGATCTGTATCTGGAATTCGTATCCAAACAACTTATATATATATATTATTATATAATAAGCAAAATAAATTTTTTAAAGTGACATTCCTTGTATAATAATTAGTTTTCATTATCATACGAAAATTATTTTAAAAATATATCATATCACTTCCAAAAAGTAGGAGATAACTCTTTTATTCTAATATTAATAAATTGATTTAAGTATAGTTAATAGATTTTTACTTTTATAAAGTTAAAATATCTAAAATGTATCATTTAACAAGAAAATTGTATATTAGAAGAACAAAACTATAGTTACTAGCTTGTTATAAGTTTAACTTTCAAAAACTTACTTGCAAGGTTGGGAGGCGGGATCAATGAATAATATAATTTTATTGTTAAAATGTGTTAGGTCCGAATTAATTTAGAATTAATCTAGAAGGAGATTGAATAATTAATTCACGTTTATGATTTTTTTGGTGGAATGCGTATTTATCACTTTCATTTGCCCAATTATTTAAAAATTAGAAGTCCAAATATTTAAAGTAAGTCCATAGTAAATTTTGGATCAAGTTGGATTAACTAGTTGTCAGTTGTCACATATATATTATAACTCACACTCTTCATAAATATAATAAAATAAAATAAAAATTTTATAACTGTGTAAATTGTAATCTATGTATTGAAGATAAATTATAAACAAAAGTTCCCATAAACATTATTAAAGTTTTAATCAAGTATTTGAAAAAAATAATTAAATATTCAATGTAAACTTTTGAATCTAATTATAAATTATAAATATTCATACACACTACAATATTATTCCACACATATAAAATAGACATCTACACATTAATAAGTAGAGCATTCATTTTGAAATTTAGGATTTCAAAAATGATGAAAACTTATTTGAATTGTAATTTAGAACATTGATTATTGTATTTAAATATTTATTAAAATAAATAAATAAATTAACATTCATTCATTAATAAGCTATATTTTAAAACTCATTATTTTTTATTCTAGTTATAGTTAGGGCTATAAATGATAAAGGAAAATTCGTGATCCACCAAGATCAAGTATTCGAAAAAAAAAAGAATATTATTCGTATTTGGTTTAAATGTATCCCAGAAATAAGCGGATCTGAGATGCTCTGCTCCGTATCCGAATCCGTATATTTCTGTTTACACCCTTATTTTTCAGTCTATTATATTGATCAACATAATTTAACTAAACTAAAAAAATTAATAATAATTTTTTTATGTTGGGTTAGAATTGCATGATAGTTGATGTTGTGTCCATATAAATTTCTTCATTACCAAAACACTTTCAAAGATATGTACAATATTTTGAGCTTGATTAAAGTTTATAAATATTGAGATATTAGAGACAATTAAAATGATTGGGAAGACATTTTTCCTCCTTACCCTCGCGACTTTTTCTATCTTGCTTCGTCTTCGACTTATATATATATATATATATATATATATATATATATATATAGTTATTGTTAGGATTATATATAAGTATTGTTCATACTTATATTTATATAATAATATATATTTATAAATATTATAATTACTGATATGTTCTTATAAATATTTTTCATAATTATACTTGTATATATTTATAATATGGTTGAGGGAATTGACATTTTCACAAGAAAATTTGATAGTTCCACAAGTCTCCTCTCACATGAACATCGAAATATATGTAATTCTGTGTATGTGCACACCTAGAGGGGGGGGTGAATAGGTGATCAAGCTAAAAGTGATAAACGGTGAAATCTTTTTTAATTTTCTGCAATAGGTTTAAATCAGACATTACGCCTGTCTGCTTTACTATCTGATTTAGCTTATGTTCTTCGTTTCTTATTATCAGACAGCTAGACATGTCTGCTTTAGTGTTTGAATAGTATAACTTCAATCAACGTGATGAACAAAAATGTGCAGAGCGTGAATGGCAGTTAAAGAGATAAACAGAAGTAAAAATCACACCAAGATTTTTACGTGGTTCAGTCCCTATCCTCTAATCTAGTGGCCCAATCCACGTCCAATCCCAACTAGGATTGGAGACTCTTTTTATTAAACTTAATATTCAAAATCTTGGATAAGAAGGAACATATTCTACGCTCCAAGGTTATACCTCAAGTCAAGGTTTTGTGGAGAAACCACGATGTTGAGGAAATGACCTGGGAGTTAGAATCCGAAATAAAATCAAAGTATCCTCACCTCTTCGTCATACCAGGTACGTACACCAATTTTGAGGACAAAATTTCATAAGAATAGGAGGTTGTAAGACCCCAAATTTTATGAATAAAGTTGAATTTTTCTCTAAATATCATTTTTGAATATTAAGGTGTGAATTTGTTATAATGTTATAGTTGTGGGTAATATCTACAAATTTTACAAAGTAAGCAAGTTGTTATAAAATATTCGATTGATCAGGGAATATTCATTTTAACAAGAAATATTTGTACGACGGCACAATCATTAGTGGACCCCACAACGAAATTATTATCGGAGTTAGAAAACGACAGAAATATCTTTTTATAAAAATAACGGCGAAATTTTTATCGTTAATCGTTGAAATACCGGTGTTAAAAGTATAGTAATACGCATGGGTTGGTTAATAATAGCATACGGTATTGATAATTGATGCTTACGTGAGAAGTCACTTTCGGTTATACTCGATTATTGTTGCGATAATTGTTGCATAGTATCTCACGTTATTTATTCAATTATTGTTACAATATTTTATATTATTAAATCAATAATTGAGATGACAAGTTATTTCTATTATTATTTGCATTATTCGACATCTAGAAAGTTACATCGAGGAAAGGGTTTGGTCACCTAATAATTGCGCTGATAGGGAGAAATCCTTATCGAAATCTCCTCTTTCTTGGGAATGATCCGGTTGTTAATATTGCAAGTTATATTATCGGAAACCTCCCACTTACCCATTTTGCTTATTTTAGGGTTTTCGGCACATAAAAGCGGTGGAATATAAAAATTTTCAAAGCAATTTTTGAAACCCTAAAATAGGATCCGTGACGAAAACATATTAATTCAGTGATTTAGATTTTATACCGATTATAGAAAACTCTGAAACAGCTTCGAATCTCCAACACAATCCAACCGAACTGCGTCTCTATGGTATCCACACGAACGCCTCGCGAATCGTCGCACGATCTGCAGTAAAAGGAGCCGCGGTACTAGCCACCAAGAATCAGGATTTTCGAAATTTTTTCTCTCTAGTCTCTCTCTAAGAGCGGCTAGGATTTTTAGGTTAATGATGTTCATCCCTAAATGGCTGATATATCATATATATATATAGCAGTTAAAAAAAAATTAATCAAAAACCTAATCTAATTAAAATAAAATTTGAATATATATATATATATATATTATACTTTAATTAAGTCTTACTTAATTAATATACATATATATACAAATTATCCTTTTAATTTAAATTCGTGATTTAAATACTATCAATCATATTGACATATTTAAATCCTTACAATTTAAATTAATTCCCTTTTTAATTACGTTCTTTATGTGTAACCCTCTAAGTTATTATTACGTTGGCAATAATTTTAAAATCATATTAAAAAATTATAAACAGTGAGCGGCATCTAGTAATGCATTACTGTTACCCAAGTAATAATAAGATCGATGATTCGATGCAACCTTTTCATGACCAATGTTTCAATGTAATTTAATCCTTTTAACATTGACATCCTAGATTAAACTCGAGTCATGGAATGGGTCATACTCTTCATAATTAAATCTGATTTTTCTTGATCAATGAGTAGACTATATAAAACAAATCACTATTTGAGTATGGCCATGCATTTCATAGTCCTACTCAATCAAGAGGCCTATTTATATCACCCCTAATATATAAGAGGGTTAAATTCCATCTAGATCACTTATATTTCTCACACGATTCATGATGTACCCAATAATCACATTTATTGTCCACCCTATTAAAGGTGACTTTTGATGATGTCAAAGTACATAAATTTCCGTGTAGTAATATAGTGATTTTAGGTCGGAGGATCATTACATCATTGTCATACTATGAGAATCGCTAACTACACTTTGCATAATGCTCCACGTAGAATTCTTATGGTGGGTCCATCCATTACATCGTTTCTCAACATGTCTATGCATCGACTCAATATCTCATATATTTATTACCAATGAGATTTGGTCATCAGTCAATCCACATAATAGTCTCAATGTATCATTGTTGTTCCATTAACAATGATACTTGACTAGGGACATTTTAGAGCAATGATACTAATTGAAATTTTATAATCTCATGTTCAAGTCACACACTTGAAGCTATATAATTTGTATCACTATTCTAAGGACTTTTATTATGCTAACATTTATATAACGCAGTAAATAAAACCTTAATAAAATAATTCATTTATTCAATCAAATATAATATCAAAAATATTAAGCAATTATATCAAATAGGGCATAAACTCTAACATATATATATATATATATATATAAACATGTGGGCCGTGGGGGGAATGGAATGGTGGGAGGGAGTATAATTTTTTTTTATTATTATTATATATATATAATATTATAATAAGTTTTGTTTTTATGAGAAATAGAATATATTATATTTTATTATGCATAAGCGTTTGATAATAGTGTCTACATAGTGTTTACATAGTGATTTGCATAGTAAAATCAAAAAATTTCAGAAAACCCGTGAACTTCTACTACGCGTCAGTGATTTTTCCTTTATTGTGCATCCAAATAGTATCATTCCATTCTCCTATAAATAGGATGCTTAGTTTAGAATTGAAAATCACACCAGAATCAGATAATTCTTCTTCTATAATATTGAGCGTATTTGTTTAGAGTTTAAGGAAGCTTTGAGTGTAGAAAACAGTGAAAGTTTTCTTCAAGAATATCCCCGCCCTACCAGTCAGAAATACTCTTCTTTTAAGGTAAGGGATATTTTTTTTGTTCAATATTCGTATGAAATAATATTTTTTTTCCATACTCTGTAGTATGTAAGTAATATTATTTCGTTTCAGATTCCTAATTCGACACTCATTTCGTTAAAGTATTACTTCTATACTTCGTAAAATTAGTAGAATATCCTTGAAATTTGCGCTTCATCTAGTATCTTTTCATGAAAATATTATTATGAGCATTCTTGATAATTTTTAATCTTTTCATGTCGGGGTACTATTCGCGAGGTACTATCCACGGGATACTATTCACTCGGGTACTATTCACCCGGGGTATTATTCATGATAAAAATTAATTTCTTTTCTGTCCAAATCATTTTTGATACAATATTATTCTTGAATTTTACTCCACAAAGTAGTATCATGTTGACAATTTGGACATTATTGAATTCTGGATAAATTAAATTATAAATCTTTAAATATTTATCCTTTGCTTTCTTTTAATTGAATCCTTATATCATTGTCATCATTCTCATGCTTATATTGTCATGAAAATCATCTTTGGCCCGTAGTGCATAGATGGACTTGGTATGATTATGACCAGGGATTATTCGGTATAATCATGACCGTAATGTTATAAATGTTGTGGTAAAATTCTTCATTGGCCCGTTGTAATGAATTCCTTTTGAGGGGACGACTGTACTATTTTTCCTTAGTCACGGTTTTTATCCCAATGGGTTTTTCCTAACAAAGTTTTAACGAGGCAGTTAATTAAGATATTTATGTAAAAGATATGTACTCCTTTTCCCTTCGTTAAGTTTTTTTCACTGGGTTTTCTTAACAAGGTTTTTAATGAGACATAATCTTCTATCGTAGTAAATCAGGGGAAGTGTTGTAATATGATTACCTACTCAGGAGGCAACTCCCTCCCCTTTCCCTTAATGTGAGGGAATCTCCTGTGCTCTCCCTCCCCTTTTTCTCTCCTTCTCCTCCTCCCGTGAACCATTCCTCCTCTGCATTTCCTATATAAGGTAATCATACTGAAGGAAATAAGAAGAACTTTTCTGAATGGTTTCTCTCTCTTTATCTCTTACTTATTCTCTCTAAATTCATGCAATTATAAGAGTATCTTTATACACTTTGCTAAAATTTTATAACAGTTGGCTCATTTTTTGAATGTTTAATGGAATACATGTAATTATTATTTCTAAGGTTATGATTGGAACTTACAAAAGTTTCAGAGACGAAATTTATAATAGAAATATATTCTTGCAAAGTTAAATTCTTGATCGCACATGAATCACACACGCCATCGATATTATTTATTCTTTTATTTTATTTTTTGAGAAAATATTATGGTTTTTGACTTTTACGTAAGTTTCAGACGGACTTATATTAAACATGATATATAAATATCATTTTCAAAGTTATTATAATTTGATGCTTTGACCCCAAGTATCGGGTGATTGAGCAAAAATAATACTCCAATAATACTCCAATAATGTCTAGCCCATTTCGATATTTCATGGTTTTAATAGATGCTTCAACTAGATGGTCTCATGTTTGTCTTCTTTCTTCTCGAAATTCTGCTTTCTCAAAACTTCTTTCTCAAATAATCAAGTTACGGTCTCAGTTCTCGGATCATGCAATCAAGTCAATTCGACTTGATAACGCAGCTGAATTTTTATCAATGACTTTTAATAATTTTTGTATGACTATTGGAATTTCCATTGAGCATTCCGTTCCTCATATTCATACACAAAATGGTTTAGCTGAATCTTTAATAAAAAAGACTTCAACTAATTGCACGACCATTAATGTTAAGGGCTAACTTACCTACCTCAGTTTGGGGTCATGTAATTCTTTATGCTGCAGCCATCATTCGAGTAAGTCCAACGGCTCTTCATAAATTTTCTCCTCTACAGTTAGTTCTTGGACAAATACCCAACATATCACATTTTTGAGTTTTTGGAAGTGCATTATATGTTCCAATTGCACCTCCACAAAGAACTAAAATGGGAGCCCAACGAAGAATAGGTATTTATGTTGGTTTTGATTCTCCTTCTATTATCAGATATCTTGAGCCTTTAACTGGAGATATTTTTACTGGACGTTATGTAGATTGTCATTTTGATGAATTTGTATTTCCACCATTAGGAGAAGGGAAAGTTTTAAATAAAAAACCCTCTAAGATATCATAGAATGCATCAAATTTAAATTCACTTGATCCTCGTACAGGACAATGTGAAATTGAAGTTCAAAGAATTATTTATTTACAAAATATTGCAAATCAAATGCCAGATGCATTTAATGATGCTAAAAAAATGATAAAGTCACATACACCTGTACTGAATACTCTAGCAAGGATAGAAATACCTATTAAAAATCAATTCCTGGAGAATTGACAAATAAGGTAATAGAATAATCTAAACCACGCCAGAAGCGTGGAAGACCGGTTGGTGCAAAAGACACTGTACCACGAAAATCAAAAGCAAATAAGGGAATCCTTAAGAAATACCCGCTCGTAAGTAGTACTTATTCCAAGAGGGAATAGCCCGGAAGAGGTACAAACCGCCCGTAAGTAGCACTTATTCTAAGAGTGGGAATAGCCCCGTAAGAATTACAAACCGCTCGAAGTAAGACTTATTCCAAGAGTAGGAATAGCCCAGTAAGAGGTTCAAAATCTCAGTGAAGGGATAAGAGATGAACACCAAGAGATCTCAATAAATTGTGTACATGATGAGAAAATATGGGATCGAAGCAAAGTCATGATTGATGATATATTTGCTTTCTCTATAGCATCAGATATTACTTTGATTCTTGACACGGATACTGAACCACAAAACGTGGAAGAATGTCGGAAAAAAAAAGATTGGCCAAAATGGAAAGATGTTATTCAAACTGAACTATAATCTTTATTGAAAAGAGAAGTATTTGGACCAGTAGTCCAAACACCGCTGGGTGTAATCCCGATTGGAAACAAATGGGTATTTGTACGAAAGCGAAATGAGAAAAATGAAATTGTGAGATACAAAGCCCGACTTGTAGCTCAAGGGTTTTCACAAAAACTTGGTATTGATTATCAGGATATATACTCTCCAGTAATGGATGGAGTCACTTTTTGCTTTCTGATAGGTATGACAACCATGGAAGGTTTGGAAACACGTCTGATGGATGTTGTAACAGCATACCTATATGGCTCACTTAACAATGAGATCTATATGAGAATCCCTGAAGGATTAAAAATGGCTGAATCACAAAGGCCCCGACACATATATTCAATCAAGTTACAACGCTCATTATATGGATTGAAACAGTCTGGTCGTATGTGGTATAATCGACATAGTGATTATTTAATAAAAGATGGATATATAAATAATCAAGTATGTCCATGTGTTTTTATTAAGAAATCACAAAGTGGATTTTCCATTATTGTTGTATATGTGGATGATTTGAATCTTGTAGGTACTCCTGAAGAACTCACAAGAACTGCTACGTACTTATTTAAAAGATGAATTTGAAATGAAAGATCTTGGAAAGACAAAATTCTGTTTGGGAATACAAGTGGAGCATTTAGCATCTGGAATTTTTGTTCATTAATCCACATATGCTGAAAAAATTCTCAGTCGTTTTCTTATGGATAAAGCTCATCCTTTGACTACCCCGATGGTTGTTCGATCTTTAGAAGTTGATAAAGATCCATTTTGACCTCTAGAAAGTGGAAAAGAAGTTCTTGGACCTGAAGTTCCATACCTAAGTGCAATAGGTGCTCTTATGTATCTTGCAAACTGTACACAACCTGATATTACTTTTCTTTGTCAACTTGTTAGTAAGATAGAGTTCTTCTCCACTAAGAGACATTGGGATCGGATCAAACACATTTTGAGATACCTCCGTGGAAGTATAGATCTTGGGTTATTTTATCCAAGAGATTCAACGTCATGATTGGTTGGATATGCCGATGCAGGATATTTATCGATCCACACAATGGAAGATCACAAACACGTTATGTATTTACATATTGTGACACTACGGTTATATCACGGAAATCCACAAAACAAACCATGACAACTACATCTTCAAATCACTCGAGATTCTCGCTATACACGAAGCAAGCGAGAGAGAGTGTGTTTTGTTGAGATCAATTATTCAAAGATATTCAAAAAATCATGCGGATTACCATCAATCAAAGACATTCCTACAATTCTGTATGAGGATAACATTGCATGCATTGCTCAACTTAGAGGAGGGTACATCAAGGGAGATAGAACAAAACACATTTCACCTAAATTCTTCTTCACACATGAGCTACAAAAGAAGGGTGATATAGATGTGCATCAAATTCGATCATGTGATAATCTAGCCGACTTATTCACAAAGTCGCTACCAAATGCAACGTTTCCAAAACTTCGAAAAAGGATTGGAATGTGTCGACTGAAAGACTTATGACAATATTTTATCAAGAAGTAATGAATTCTTTTTGAGGAGAAGACTGTACTCTTTTTCCTTAGTCACGGTTTTTATCCCAATGGGTTTTTCCTGACAAAGTTTTAACGAGGCAGTCAATTAAGATATTTATGTAAAAGATATGTAGTCTTTTTCCATTCGTTAAGTTTTTTTTCACTGGGTTTTCTTAACAAGGTTTTTAATGAGACATAATCTTCTATCGTAGGAAATCAGGAGAAGTGTTGTAATATGATTACCTACTCAGGAGGCAACTCCCTCCCCTTTCCTTTAATGTGAGGGAATCTCCCGTGCTCTCCCTCCCCCTTTTCTCTCCTTCTCCTCCTCCCGTGAACCATTCATCCTCTGCATTTCCTATATAAGGTAATGATACTGAAGGAAATAAGAAGAACATCTCTGAATGGTTTCTCTCTCTTTATCTCTTACTTATTCTCTCTAAATTCATGCAATTATAAGAGTATTTTTATACACTTTACTAAAGTTTTATAACAGGCTCATTTTTTGAATGTTTAATGGAATGCATGCAATTATTATTTCTAAGGTTATGATTGGAACTTACAAAAGTTTCAGAGACGAAATTTATAGTAGAAATATATTCTTGCAAAGTTAAATTCTTGATCGCACATGAATCACACGCTACTGATATTATTTATTCTTTTATTTTATTTTTTTGAGAAAATATTATGGTTTTTGACTTTTCTGTAAGTCTGTAAGGACTTATATTAAACATGATACATAAATATCATTTTCAAAGTTATTATAATTTGATGATTTGACCCCAAGTATCGGGTGATTGAGCAAAAATAATAATAATACTCGAGAAAGCACTATCACTCGTGCCATCACAAGAGCCACGAATTTCTCTCACAAAATATTCCATGTTCATAATTATTATGTTTGAGAATTTATCACAATCTTCTCTTCTCCCACTCATAATTGTGTTAAAATATCTCAAGTGAATTGAAATTATACATCATATATAATTAATTATGTTTGAGAATTTCTCACTACGGATAATTATGTTACATAAAATATGTCAAGTGAAGAAATGAATTGAAATTATATATAAATTCACAAATAATATAATATAAATAAATAAATTCACACAATATCATATATGAACACGACTCAATAAATAAATAAATTTACACAATAAATAAATAAATTCCCTAATTCTTTACTATCAAATGGTTGCGTTGTGGGCGCAATCGTACCCCCATCAATTCACACAATACCATATGTGAACACGGCTCACAAATAATACTTAATAATTCACAACAAGAACAACACGTATTTATTTGTCCAAAAATATCTATGCATAATGCATGCATGCTTATCCCCTACATTTAATAATGTGATTTATCCCCTCAAATTCCCTCTCCCTCTGCATTTTATAAGTGGAGGACCTGCCTTTAATTTAATTTTCCACGGGTGTTGATTACATTTTTACCTCAACATAATAATTATTTATAAAAAAAATTTGCTCCTTCCACTTCGTTGGAGAAAATCAAAATATATATATATATATAATGAGAATGACAAAATTATTGATTGTTCTTGATGAAAGAAATTCAGGTGAAATAGGCCGCGTTATATACTAATAAAAACGTAATGACAAATAATAAAAATTTTGTGTAATAAAATAAAATGTATCTTAAATTTTTAGAACAAATTGAAACATGGAATAATATAGAGAAGCCGTATACAACCATTGTTGACAATAGATCTCTTAAATTAATTTAAATATATCGGAGAATTTTCTTTATTTCATTTTTATGAGATCTAAATTAATTTTGGTACAAAGACGTGGTGACATTGCTAGTAGTAGCATCACTATTACAGCAACCATTGCATACTGGTCTACTCCGGTAAAAGGAGCAAAGGCAACACCTTCCACTCGGACATGAATGGTCGCACCCTGCACCACACATTTTAACTAATTAGATTCATTAATACAAAATAATTATTATAAAAATCCTCGCATAAACCAAACAAAGGGAATTTTGTCGTCTTAGAAGAATTTTTGTTTTACGTTTTTATATATATTTATGAGAAAAATTAATCATTTTCTATTTTTTTTTTCTCTAAAAAATAGAATAATTGAGAGAGGGAATGAACTTATTTGACTCACAAACACAATTGTTGGGGCTCAAATGCACCGCACCAAAATTGGTGTTATGCATTTGGACCTTAAAACATACTAAATTTTGCCGTTAGCTTATCACCTTGGTAATTTGGATTTTCAGAAATATCAATGTCGTAATAGGCGGGAATCCGTTTAACTGCTGCCTCCGACTGATGATAAGAAATAGAGAACAAAATCAAGAAAATGCAGCAGAGAAGAAGCCTTGAAGGTGCCATTGTTTTGTAGATGAGCTCGCCTCACTATATGGAATATAGAGTCTTATTGTTGGTTCTCTCTGCCTTAAAATAGTTCTTCTTTATATAGGAGAACAAATAGGAAGCATTTGTGCAATTAATAAATTTGATTCATAGTGCATAATTGTATTGATTAAAAATATTAAATTAGATAAGATTTTGTTGATTATTGATAAGTAGAAATGTTTTTGAAAATAAATTTTATCTAAGATTTATCGAGAATTGATATTTCCACATTAAAGTAAAAATAAATGTTAGTTCCACAAGGTCCTCACAAGAATAGTGAGTGGAATCCACTCTTATGTGAGAGAGATCCTTGTGAAACTAACATTTTCACTTGTTAAAATATCAATTTTTATTTAATTGCAAGTCAGTGTATGTGACAAAACAAATTTAACAAGTTAAGTACTCATTCGTCCCATAATATATGATGTTTTAAGTGATTTATTTGTTCTAAATTATTTGATGTTTTAGAAAATCTAGGAGCATTAATTATAATCTTTTCAAAATTACCCTCATTACTCCTCCTTCAATATCCATATGCTTTTAACTCTTTCTCTCCTTATCAACATAAAAGGTAGTATTATGTATAAACGATACTATATTTAATGTTATACAATTATTTCCTTAATGGTTGTACCCAAATCTAAAATATCATATATTATGAGAGACTAAAGGAGAAGACGTAAAGCATATATAGTTGTTATTTTATTTATTTTGTTGAAATAGTAAGGGTATTTCCGTGCCATTTTACTCATCAATCGAGACTAATTCTCTCTTCGGACAATCTTAAAGGTGCACCCCCACATCAACCTAATGCATTCAAGAGATTTTTCCCTAAATGCTAGCCACAAAGTTTGAATTTAGGAAGTCAAAGAAGAGAATATAGTTGTTACTTGTTATTCCTCCATTCCTTGATAACCCGACGTTTTAGGATAGTTCTTTTGTTCCTAAATTTATGACGTCTTAAGATTTATAGGAGAATTGATTTTATTATTTTCTTAATTACCCCTAAACATTTAATACTCTTTTAATTCTCTCTTATTTTTCAAAGCTACTTTTTTCTCTTCTAATATCTTATCTTAGAGATACTCTACCGTAATACCTATATTTTCTCTATGGCAAAACTAATGATTTAGCCAAAGTTGGTCAGCTTTTATTGAATAATTCGATTGAACTTTTTAATTTTTAAATTAACTCATTGAACTAATTTTTATTTTCAAATTGGGTCATTCCGTTAAAAAAAGTCGATGAGACGTTAATTTTTTTATCTACATGGTATATGAAGTGGACTTAAAAAAATGGAAAAAAGAAAATGACATAGAAAATAAAAAGTCAAAGATAAAAAAAAAAAAATTGCTTGTGGCAAAAAAAAACTTGAAAATAAAACAAAAAAATCAAAATATTTTTTACTTAAAGCAGATCTAACCATCTTCTTTATTTGATTCATTTTATTCTTCCTCCTCAAATAAAATGAATCAAATAAAATGAATCTATTGAAAATATAATCCTCTCCTTTTCCATTGAATTGATCAAGCTATATATCTGAGCCATAAACTATTATATATATTGTTGCTTTATAATATTGCTAACTAAATGGCTAATTATTGGCTAAATAAGAGGAGAGAATAATGCAATTCTACATAATTGATTTACATAATAATAGCTAATGAATATGTATATATTCTATTACACCCCTTAGTCAAAGCGGGAGGAGAGCGAATGCTTAGATCGGAACGAAAGTCGTCGAGCAGTGGTTTGGGTAGGCCTTTAGTAAAAATATCGGCATATTGATATCGCGAAGGCACGTGAAGAACATGAACTGGCCGAGAGCAACTTTTTTCTCTTCTGAAGTGAATATCCATCTCAATGTGTTTGGTTCTTCGATGATTAATGAGATTTCCCGAGAGGTATATAGCACTTACATTATCACAATAAACAACAAATTGCTTTGTTGATGGGCAATGGAGCTCGAGAAGTAAGTTTGAAGCCAACAGGACTCATTTCACGACATTTGCGATAATGCTGTGATACTCGGCCTCCGCTGAATGGCGGGATATAGTGGCATGGCGTTTGGCGGACAAGAGACGAGATTGTCACCAGTATTACCACGATAGCTTTGATGTGTGAAGCTGGCGTGTATCGGGGCATCCACCCCAATCTGCGTCACTATAACCTTGTAAATTAGTGACATTCGATGTAGATAGATGTAAGCCGAGGTCTTTAGTACTTGAATGTATCGGATGATCCTCTTAGAAGCGGCGTAGATAGTGTGATGTACGGGGGTCATGCATATATAAACAAACTTGTTGAACTGCATATGAAATATCCGGTCTCGTGAAGGTGAGATATTGGAGGGCGCCGGCAAGGGACCGATACAATGTAGGATCATAGAATTTATCACCCGAATTGGCACTCAATTTGGATTTTGTGTCAACAGGCGTATTTGTCGGTTTGCAGTTTGTCATTTTGACGCGAGAGATGATGTCGGATGCGTACTTGGATTGATGTAGAAACAACCCACGAGAATGATTTAATTGCGATACGCGAGGAAGTAATTCATGAACCGAGGTCCAATAATGGCGTAATTCGCATCAGTAGAGGAGGCAATGATGGTGTCGCGTAGTGCATGAGAGGATGTAGTGAGGATAATATCATCGACATAGAGGAGTATGTAAGCAGTATCGACACCATGAGAGTATATAAAAAGAGAGTGATCACACGAACTGTGGACGAAGCCGATAGTGGAGAGAAAGTGGGCAAACCGCTGGTACCAAGCTCGCGGGGCCTGTTTTAAGCCATATAGTGACTTTTTTAGGAGACAAACATGATCAGGATGCTGTCGATCACGGAATCCCGGGGGCTGATGCATATAGACGGTTTCAGAAAGGTGTCCATGAAGAAATGCATTCTTCACATCTAGCTGATGTATAGCCCATTTCTTTGAGACTGCTATACTTAACACCACGCGAATTGTAGCTGGTTTGACGACGGGACTGAATGTCTCGTCACAGTCGATTCCCACCTGTTGAGACCTGCCATTGACAACAAGACGAGCTTTGTGTCGCTCTAAATCACCGTTAGATTTAAATTTGTGTTTAAAAAGCCAAATGCACCGTGTGATATTGGTATCGGGGAGGACGTGGAACTCAGGACCCATGTCTTATTTTTAATAAAGCATCAAATTCATCGGTCGTGGCTGGCCTGCTTCAATTCTCGATCTTGGAGCGCCTTGCTGATGGGGCTTTTTTGGGAGAGGGACACATGAGTGGTGACGGAGAGGTCAAGATCGCTTTAGGTTTAAATATGTCGTGTCTTCAAGGCGAGTGGTCATTTGTGGTGAGGATTCCGAGGTGATGAATCGATTGAGTGGGGGGAGGATTCATATGTGGGTATTTGTTGTCTTGGTCAGGCGGGTTGGGGGGTGAGTAGGAGGAGGTGTCGAGTGTGGTGAGTTTGTAGAAGGTGTAGTATCGGTGGTGGGAGGGAGTGTATGACTCAGGTCATATATGGGGAATGACTCCAGACGAGAAAGGAGTAGGAGGACAGGTGTAGTAGTTGTATTGGCATAAGGGAAAATAGCTTCATTAAAGGTGACATATGACGTAGTGATGATTTTACGAGAGGACATGTCAAGACAAAGATAGCCACGATGGTTAGACGGATAGCCAAGAAACACGCAGGGAATAGAACGGGCGTCCAATTTGTGGATGGTAGATGGGGCAAGATGAGGGTAGCATAGACATCCAAAAGTTTTTATAGATGAGTAGTCGGGATGACGGAGATAAAGGGTTGATGTGGGCGAGACAAATCTATTTGATTTGCTTGGTAAGATGTTATGCAAATAGGTTGCCATTGATAAGGCATAAAGCCACAAAGAAGGAGGTAGACGTGCATGTAACAGGAGGGTTCTAACCATGTTATTTATTGTTCGTATCTTACGCTCAGCCTTTCCATTTTGTGGAGATGTGTGAGGGCAAGAGAAGCGAAAAAACATGCCATGTTGTTTGAAGAAGGCGTGGAATTGGGAGTTGTCAAACTCGCGACCATTGTCGCATTGAAGGTTCTTAATAGGTCGATTAAATTGAGTTTTAACAAGTGTGTGAAATTTAGTGAAGAGATTAAAAACTTCAGATTTGTGTTTGATAGGAAAAGTCCATAAAAAGTTTGTAAAATCATCAAGAAATAACACATAAAAACGGTGACCCAATGAGCTTACAAACTGGCGGAAGTCCATAAATCGCTATGGATGATATCAAAAGGGTAAACATGATGAGTCGAGTTTGATAAAGAAAATGGCAACTTTGTATGTTTACCTAATTGACAGAATTACAAAAGTTTTAGCAATTGAATTGCAAGAAATATAATTATTATTCAAGAAGGAGACTAATCACGGTAGGTCGAGGGTGGCTCAAGCGATTATGCCAAGTGAAGCGGAGATAGTTGTGAGATTTGTTGTTCAGAGTCGGTGTTGGGCGATGGAAGTAAGGGTAAAGGTCACCCAACTATGCGTCTCATAAGTGGCGGCCTGGTCGTCGCATGTCCTTCACAAATGAAACCAAAACGGTCAAATTCAACAGATACATTGTTATCGGAGGTAAATTTACGCATACGTATACAAGATTTTTAATTAAGCTGAAGTGTAGGACATTTTTCAAGAGAAGGGTGGTAGGGAGGTGTTAAGGCACGCTTTGTCCCAAGACCAAGAATGGGAATTTCAGACCCATTTCCGACGATAATTTTACAATGATTACTCAAATTAGAATAAGAGGAGAGGGTACCTGAATTCGACGTCATATGAGAGGATGCGCCAGTATCCATATACCAATTATCGTCAGGTTGTTGGAGTGTCATTGTTTGCATCGCGGAAGCTATATCGGAGGGGACGAACATGCCTGGAGAATTCCCACCGGTCTGATTTTGAGCCAAGAAGGCTTGGGGAGGGTCCTAGTATCCTCAGCCACGAGTGGAAGGGTGGGGTGCCCAACCGGTCGTGGGATAAAGGCGAGGGGCCCTGCGGTGGAATTTAATGCCAAGATGGCATACGAGGACCCACGCCCACGACATGGGTGATGAGCCTGTTTGAAATTTGTGAAATGTATGTAGTGTTCATGCCATCGAGGACCGAGTATAAGAAGAGTTTTGTTACCATTACTTTTGCCACGAAAATTCTTGCCTTTACCACCATTGTTGCGATTATAATTGGAGCGATTTGAAGCATTTTCCGAGGGTCGATTTTGAGATTTCTCTTGACCATTGGTATTGGTAGTAATAAGGGCAGACTCGGTTGAAACAGACTTGTTTCGACGTGTTTCTTCAAGTGTAATCATGGATCTCGCCTTGTAGAATGATGGTAGAGGGTCGAGTTGTTGAATAATGGTGGTGCGTCATAGCTAATGGAGAGACTTGTAACAAGTCGAAGAACAAAGCGGTCCCTCGGAGGCCGGTGCTCAACGTTAGCTAATTGATCGGACCAACAACTTTAAAGCTTGATAACAGATTGGACGCGTTTGGGAAATTGTCCATATGAATTTGGGAAAATTGTCTGCTTCAAGGTAGACGGCTCTAGAGTTTTTTGTTATCATTGAATATATCTTTGAGACGGTCCCACGCCTCTCGAGAAGTGGCCGGGTTTAAGGATTGTGTGGAGTAGGTCGATAGAAATTGTGCTATAGATCCTTTGTTTGACAATCGCGTCGAGTCGGGACCATCGAGCGCCTTTAGTGATAATGGTGTCTTTTTGGTGGTTCAATATGGGCAACAACATCAAAGGCTTGGGCGGCATTAATGAACAACTCCTACCAAGATGCATCTTAACGCGTTTTCCATTTCGAGAGTGATTTGTATGTGATTTTGATATTTGAGACGGAGAATGCGGGATGAAAAGTGGTGGTTTTGGAGAGTCGTCGCTTTGCCATGGTGGAGAGCAGGGGACGAGAGGGACTAATGGTAAGAATAGAATGAAGAAGAAGGGCGGAGGCAAGAAGGGAAGTAGGATCTTTAGTCTGATACCATATTGGAAATATAATCCCCCTCCTTTTCCATTGAATTGATCAAGCTATATATACAGTTACAAACGGTCATATATTGTTGCCTATAATATTGCTAACTAAATGGCTAATTATTGGCTAAATAAGAGGAGAGAATAATGCAATTCTACATAATTGATTTACATAATAATAGCTAATGAATATAGACATATTCTATTAGAATCATCTACTTTTTGAGGGAATCAAAACCCAGAACCTTCGTCTTGTGTTCATTTGAAGACCAAATCCTGACATTGTCCTCCATGTTTTCTATGGGAAAGCGATTAATCTAAGATCTTATGCTCTGATCCAAAAAAGACAATCACATCGTAACATGGATATAAATAATTATGAAAGTGAAACAAAAGAAAGAAACAACTACAGCATCTCTTTCAATACACAGAATAAGCTATTCAAAAGCGGGGGGATCCATCTTCTGAGACTAGCAATCCAAGTATTCCTGGTTCGTCTAAACAATTTAATTTCTTTCTACGATCCCCAAAAGGAGCAGCAATCAGCGAATGCTGAAATAATATATCAACTAACAAGGCAAACAGATTTCGCTCATAAGAAATAAGGTACTCCTGATCTAGGACCTCGCATCTGGTTGTTTTCCTCTGTTTCAGTGAAAAAATTCACCTCTCTCTCCTGATGGAATTAAAAGATAGAGGGAAAGGAGAAACAACCATCTACTTTTTGAGGAGGAAGAATAAAATGAATCAAATAAAAAAGATGAACCAGATCTGTTTTGCAAAAAAATATTTTGATTTTTTTGTTTTTATTTTCAAGTTTTTTTTGTCACATAAGCAATTTTTTTTATTTTTTTATCCTGACTTTTATTTTCCATGTCATTTTCTTTTTTTTTTAAGTTCACGTCGGTGTACGTAGATAAAAAATTAACGTCATCATCAACTTTTTTAATGGAATGACCCAATTTAAAAATAAAAATTAGTTCGGTGAGTTAATTTAAAAATTAAAAGTTCAATCGAATTATTCAATAAAATATATACAACTTTGGTTAAATCATTAGTTTTGCCTTTTTCTATCCTCTAACAATATGTCTTTCTTATTTTTATCACCTATAGTTTACCTTTTCATTTATCTATGTAAGGGTGTTTTTGGTAATATATTATAATGTTAATGGATAATTTTAGGAGTTATAACTTCCTTAATCCATGTGCAAAAATTTTAAACGTCACATATTTAAAAACAGAGAGAGTACTATTGAAAAACTGATATATTCATCATGAAAATATCATGATCTAATATAATGATGAATTCTTTCTCATAATATACGTGTAGAACTGATTTACTGTAAATATAAAAAAAACTTTATAAAAATAATTTTTTTTCTAATAAAAATAACAAACCCCATATTACATATATGCAAGACCATTTTAGTAACTTACTTAATGTTGTAATTGAATTTGAGGCGTGTAGACCGATACTTTAAGGGTATGTTGTGTTTAAGAAATTATAATCCCAAAATTATAATTTATGGGATTATAATTCTAAGATTATTAATTCTAGGATTATAATGCTTAATTATAATTACAATCTAAAAAACTATTAAGTCATTTTATAATTTCTAGACTAATATTTTCAAATCTAAATTTGAAAACAAACAACACTTGAGATTAATAGTTCTATCCCAAATATAATTCTTGCAAAACAAACATAGCTTTAAGAATAAAGGATTTAGGAATAAAACATGCTCATCATTTTTGCTTTGCTTAATTATAAATAACAAATATTGTAGTTTTGTAAATTATGAATGTAATATTGATTCTAAAAGTTTATATTACTTTATCTACTACAAGTATTTCAAATTAAAATATTAGTCATTTGTTACTTCTCAACAAACGAGGGAAGACACGATATCTAAAATACTTTAAGCGATAAAATAGAATAAAAAAATAAAATTTATTTTGTATTATGATAAATTTATGCTAAATTATAATATATTTTGAAAGTTAATGGTTCCTATTAATTCAATAATTAACTTTCCACTTAAGGGTTCCTATTAGTTCAATCATTATTAACTTTCCCCATAAGTCAATTTTTGAGATATTTGAGAGTTCAAGCTCTTTCTTTACTTTATCCTCTATAATTAATGATTAAAATTCATCTTAAACAATAGAATAATAATAGAGTTTTGTATTGTGATAAATTTATGTCAAATAATTATAATTAAAATATTTCAATCTGAGGTTAAATATTTTTTTGGTCATCAGACTTTATGTCGACTTCAGAGTGAGTCACTTCAATAGTTTTTTTCTTACAATTAACTCACTATACTTTCTTTTACTAACAACCCGTTAGAAAAATCGTTAACTCAAGTTGACTTTAAGCGGTTTGACCACATAATCCTAGTCATTACACACATAAGCAATAAATACATCCATTAAAACAAATATATCCTGTGAAGTTCCCAAAATAGGTCCAATCCACCCAACCCATTCTGGGTCGCCACGAAATACACTCAACACAAATTCCAAATACAAATCTTCAAATTCTAACTTTTAAACTGTTGTACAGAATACGACCACAGTTAAACTGTGAGTTTTACAAATATATGTAACTCTCATGGTGCTTCGACCACAACACCTTACAATGATACCTTACATAAAGGTACAACCAATAGCTGTTTTAAAAATTAAAATCTTTAAAAAATGCTCAAGAAAACCTTCGTACATGGGAGTAGGACTGAGCAAAAAACGGGTATATATCATCGTCCGGTCCGTCGCTAAAGGGGGTGAGCAAGGTATGTTAGATAAGGGGTGCGTTTAAGATCCGGACCATATATATATATATATATAATGAGAATGACAAAATTATTGATTGTTCTTGATGAAAGAAATTCAGGTGAAATAGGCCGCATTATATAATAGTAAAAACGTAATAACAAATAATAAAAATTTTGTGAAATAAAATAAAAATGGTAATTGTTAAATCCACAACACTTTTTGTTATTTTTACAATAAAAGTGTCGCTATAGATGTATAGCGACGGTGAAAATCGTCGCTATAGGATCTATAGCAATACTTTTGTTGTGAAAATAACAATTTCTGTTGTGGATTTAACAATTTCCAAAAAAATATATCTTAAATTTTAGAACAAATTGAAACATTGAATAATATAGAGAAGCCATATACAACCATTGTTGACAATAGATCTCTTTAATTAATTTAAATATATCGGAGAATTTTCTTTATTTCATTTTTATGAGATCTAAATTAATTTTGGTACAAAGACGTGGTGACATTGCTAGTAGTAGCATCACTATTACAGCAACCATTGCATACTGGTCTATAAAAATAAATGTTAGTTCCACAAGGTCCTCCTCACAAGAATAATGAGTGGAATCCACTCTTATGTGAGAGAGATCCTGTGAAACTAACATTTTCACTTGTTAAAATATCAATTCTTTATTTAATTGGCAAGTTGTATGTGACAAAACAAATTTAACAAGTTAAGTACTCATTCCGTCCCATAATATATGATGTTTTAAGTGATTTTATTTGTTCTAAATTATTTGATATTTTAGAAAATTTAGGTGTGACAACCCCAAAATAGGTTCATTCCATCCAACCCATTCTGAGTCGCCAAATACATGGTATAGAAAACAACTACAACTTTATTACAACAATTGTCGTGCAAAATACAACAACACATATGTTGTGAGTTTTGATACTAAAATATACCAACTGTGACTCTGGACACCAACTTGGATAGCACGTCACCATGACACCTTACATAAAGGTACGGTCAAAACCGTTTTAGAAATTAAAATCTTTGGGAAGTGCTCAAGGAAACCTTCGTACATGGGAGGCCACTAAATTCAGGTTATGATAGATATCATATGCCCACAAAATTATCCTTGGTCAACCTAATAGACCCCAAAGAAAAACGAGAAGATTACTATCATATTCTTCCCGATGGTGAGTCTTCTCGATATATCATTATCTCCATTGTCTCTAATTGGGTATTATACTCTAAACAAACACCAAGATTATATAGGTAGTGCTCGTAAATATACTCAACAAGTGGATGAGCACTGATCTCGTCTTATGATGACACGAGGTCAGTATGTCATTTAGACATCTTGTATGATAGTGGCAAAACACCCTTCCAACGTTGGGTTCACCTCACCTTAGTTGATTCACCAAATATAACTACTAAATGATGACTCTCGCTCTATTATCCTGTTACCCCGCTCGATCCACCTACACTCTTATTACACGAAAGGAATTGTGAAGCAAAAGGGTGAGCACAACTAGATTCGAGAAAGAATATCATGACTAAAGATAAATAAATTATCAATAGCCTTCAACAAGAAGTAATAAATCGGAGATTTAGAACATATGGTAGATGATAAAAACTTTTCAACCATAGTTGCAGTGGAACGAGCAATCCATTAGAAGAGTCAAATAGACCATAAAAGTCTATTATCTTCTCCGTGTTAAAAATCCACCAACAATGTTTTATCCTGTAACATCAATCAATCATTCGGTCCACAATCATATGAATTACTCATAATCATAATTGTGATTCTAAATTTCTCTTCGCATCCAGGATGAAGATAATTTTCATCACCTGTCTTTACCTGAAACATCAAAGATCATAGTTATACCAAATCACAGTTCCTGTTCATAATCATACTAATAAATTCATCTTTGCACTACGGGCCAAAGATATTCATCAACAGTTCATCTTTGCACTACAGGCCAAAGATATTCAACAACAGGTCATCTTTGCACTATAGGCCAAAGACATTCATATCTCAAAGAAATACATAATCATTTCAGAATTTATATAAACCATAATTATAACCATGTTGATCAATTCACCTTTGCACTTAAGCTAAAGATATTCAATTATAAATTCAATGGTCATGATCATACTAGTCAACAATTCAACTTTGCACCATCTTGGTAGAAGAGAACCCATATAACACGATCATACCAATACTTTACCCATCTTTACACTCAAGTCAAAGAGAAATTCCATCACCAGGGTTATAAAAATGTTATATATGATAATAAAACCAATATAAATAAATACATAGTTTTAATCTCCAGAGTAATATTCATAAATCAGCTATAATTTGGTTAGAAAAAAGAAACCAATTTTGTAGTGAATAGTACCCGTGAATAGTAACTCGTGAATAGTAACTCGTCGTGAATAGTAACTCGTGAATAGTAAATCGTGAATAGTAACTCGTGAATAGTAACTCATGAATAGTAATCCCGACATGAAAAGTTCCAAATTTGATAAAAATATTTTGGCATAATGATATTGAAGAAATAATATCATTTACGAAGAAAATAACATCCCTTACAATCCCTTAAAATCCTACACCTCAAAAAAGCGAGATTGATTTGGAATAATTTGAAACGAACTTGCACCGTATAGCAACACTCAAGATATCAAAATACTCACAAGAATACACTGATAATATAGAGAGAAATAGAGAAAACTTACATTTACGGTGTGATTTTAATTCTAACCTAAGCACCCTATTTATAGGAAAATGCTTAGAAACATCAAAGCGAGAAAATTTAATATAATATTAATATATATATCAAAATTTCCTACGACACAAATCTGGTCCAAACTTCACCACACATGTGCCAAAAACAATAAAAACGCTTTTTCTTAATAAAATAATTAAAACTTCCAAAATCAATTATTTTAGAACTCGAACTTCAATAATTCATAATAAATAGCTCTTTTATCGAGAAAATTGAATCTCATAAATTTTTATAGGAAATTCAATTCTCTACAACTTTCTGAGAAGAAAGTTTTTCCAAATTCTAAAATGTAAATTGACCAAATCCACATACAGACGATTTTACATTTATAATCAAATTTCAACAAGAAATGGGTCCACCGACATGTTTAACATGTTTTAAAACAATTTTTCAACAAAAATACTCTTCCTCCTCATATACTCATATATCCCACATTCATTGTAAAAAATATCATCATTATTATATTATAATAATATAATAAAATATTATTTTATCGTAAAAGATAAAATATCAATTTTCAACAATTGTCACTTTAAATATTTTCTCCATCTATATCACATAAAATCAATATTTTTTCTCATCATATAAATCAATAATTAATTATTCACAAATAATATTCTGAGAATCAAAGATCTTGCAACCAGTAGTTCTCAGGAAAGAGGGGCTTTCCAAGAAGAATTTCTCCTTCTCGACGCCAAGTAATTAGGTGACCAAACATCTCCTTAGATGAACTTTCTAGACATTGTCAATAATGTTATCTAATAATATTATTCAGATAATATGAATTATTGCTTCGATAATGAAAAATATTGTGTAGTGACAATTATTAAAATAACGAGAATATAAAATATAAACGCAAAGCAATTATTGAATCAATAAAAAATTGAAAGAATAATTCTTGTAATAATTATTGAGTAGTGCCTTCTTACGTAAAAATCAATAATTGGTGCAATACCGTGTGCTACTGTGCAACAACGTGTATTACTGTGTTTTAACCATAGAGTATTCCAACAGTATTAATGGTAACAACTACGCCGTTATTTGTAAACAACGTATACTTGTCGTTTTCTTCATCCAATTGCTTTCCGTTATGGGGCCCACAAAAGGATGTGCCGTCGTATGAATATTCCCCGACAGGAAGAATATTCCACGACCAAACGAATATTCCCCGACAACAATGAATATTTTATAACCACTTGCGTATTTTGAAAAAATTTACATATATCACCCTTAACTTTAAACTTTTATCAATTTAACGATTTACTGAATAGTAATTATAAGAAAATTGAATACTTTTATTTCATAAAATTCGGGGTCTTACACTATGAGCATTAATTATAATCTTTTCAAAATTACCCCTCATTACTCCTCCTTCAATATCCATATTCTTTTAACTCTTTCTCTCTCCTTATCAACATAAAAGGTAGTATTATAGACAAATGATACTATATTTAATGTTATACAATTATTTCCTTAATGGTTGTACCCAACTCTAAAAAACGAAGGGAGTAGTACGTAGCATATATAGTTGTTATTTTATTTATTTATTTATTTTTGTTGAAACAATAAGGGTATTTCCGTGCCATTTTACTCATCAATCGAGACTAATTCTCTCTTCGGACGATCTTAAAGGTGCACCCCCACGTCAACCTAATGCATTCAAGAGATTTTTCCCTAAATGCTAGCCATAAAGTTTGAATTTAGGAAGTCAAAGAAGAGAATATAGTTATTACTTGTTATTCCTCCATTCCTTGATAACTGACGTTTTAGGATAGTTCTTTTGTTCCTAAATTTATGACGTTCTAAGATTTATAGGAAAATTGATTATATTATTTTCTTAATTACCCCTAAACATTTAATACTCTTTTAATTCTATCTTATTTTTTCAAAGCTACTTTTTCTCTCTTCTAATATCTTAACGATATACTCTCTTTAATTCTATATTTTCTATCCTCTAACAATATGTCTCTCTTATTTATATCGCCTATAGTTTAACTTTTCATTTATCTATGCAATGGTGTTTTTGGTAATACATTATAATTTTAATGGATAATTTTAGGAGTTATAACTTCCTTAATTCATGTGCAAAAATCTTAAGCGTCACATATTTAAAAAGCAGAGAGAAGTCTTATTGAAAAGCGATATATTCATCATGAAAATATCATGATCTAATATAATGATGAATTCTTTCTCATAATATACGTGTAGAATTGATTTATTGTAAATATAAAAAAAAAACTTTATAAAAATAATATTTTTTTCTAATAAAAATAATAATCCCATATTACATATATACGAAGACCATTTTAGTAATTTAATTAATGTTGAAATTGAATTTGAGATCGTATGCACCGATACTTTAAGGTTATGTTTGTTTATAAGAATTATAATCCCGATATTATAATTTATGGGATTATATTTTCAAGATTATTAATTCTAGGATTATAATGGCGGGATTATAATTACAATCTAAAACTATTAAGTCATTTTATAATTTCTAGACTAATATTCCCAAATCTAAATTTGAAAACAAACAAGACACTTGAGATTAATAGGTATATCCCAAATATAATTCTTGCAAACAAACATAGCCTTCAAGAATAAAGGATTTAGAAATAAAATATGCTAATCATTTTTGTTTTATGAATTATAAATAACGAATATTGTAGTTTTGTAAATTATGAATGTAATATTGATTATAAAAGTTTATTTTACTTTATCTACTACAAGTATTTCAAAATAAAAATATTAGTCATTTATTACTTCTCAACAAACGAGGAAGACACAATATCTAAAACACTTTAAGCGATAAAATAAAATAAAATAAAAATAAAATTTTATTTTGTATTATGATAAATTTATGTTAAATTATAATATATTTTGAAAGTTAATGGTTCCTATTAATTCAATAATTAACTTTCCACTTAAGGATATTTGAGAGTTCATGCTCTTTCTTTCTGCATATCCTCTATAATTAATATTCTCAAATCTAAATTTGAAAACAAACGCAAGACACTTGAGGTTAATAGTTCTATCCCAAATATAATTCTTAAATCTGTGGCGCCCCCAAAATAGGTATACATCACCCATCTTGAGTAAATGGGATACATGGTACAAAATTCAAATACAAACTTCATTATACAACTGTCGTGTAAAGTACGACAAAATATAAGCTGGGAGTTTCAACACGAATATTATCTTCTAGACAATATACAAACTCAAATTCAATATTATTACAATTATTATCACACTATTTCACAGAATAATGAGGACTACTAAAGTCATTTATCACGGACCATCACTCCAGGTGCACTGTCGCCCAAGCCACGTTCTCATTTCACTCAAGAGAATAGTGAAAGAAAAGGTGAGCTCAACTAGCCTAGTAAGAAATATTATGACTAAGATAATGCAAAATAAATTATTGTTAGCCTTCAACAGTGTTAAACTGATACAATATAACAAACATCAAGTTTAACTGTAGTGGAATAAGCAATCCATTAGAAGAGTCAAGTAGAGAATAAAATCTACTATCTTCTATGATTTGAAAGGTTTTTCATCACTTTTATCATTTGAGACTTAGCTTAATAAATAATCCACATCATCAAATCATCCCCGCACTCTCTGCCAAAGATATTCTTTAAGTATCACGACCACGAATTATTCATGCACCACGGGCCAAAGATAATTTTGTTTTCATCAACTGGTCGACGATCATGCCATAAAACAATTCATCTTCGCGACTACTGACCAAAGAGAATCCATAGCCATAATCTTACCAAAAACTGTCAATCAATGCACTACGGGCCAATGATGACTTTTTTTGTATCATTTATAACATTACGGTCATAATTATACCGAATAATCCCTGGTCATAATCATACCAAGTCCATCTATGCACTACAGGCCATAGATGACTTTCAACATAATATAAACATGAGGATGATGACAATGACATAATAATTCAATAAAACAAGTTCAAGAATTAATTTATCCAGGAACCAATAACGCCCAAATTGTCAACATAATCTTTGCTTTGTGGAGTAAAATTCAAGAATGCTCGTAAAAAATATTTCCATGAAAGATCTTTGGATGAAACGCAAATATCAAAAAATATTCCACTAATTTCATGGAGTATAGAAGCCAAAACTTTAACCAAAAAAAGTATCATAGAATATATGAAGCTGCAATGGATTTTCACCGCCATGCGGTAATCCACGAAATGACTCATTTCCACAATTTAATAAGAAATGAATACGAAAGGGTCATTCACCATGCATGTGGCAATCACATAGACATGTTATTCCAATGAGAATAATAAAGAATGGAATAACAAAAGAATTCACCATGCATGCGATAAAATGATGTAGACGAGGTTATTCCAATGTAATAATAAATAATGAAACCAAGTCACGCGTAAACGCATCGGCTGAGAATATTCAACAGAATAATAAATAACGGAACCGGTCATGCGTAAAATGCCAAGCAGGATGTTCAACAAAGATAATAAAGAATGAAATAATAGAAGAATTTCACCATGTATGCGGACTTACAGATAGACAAGTTATTCAACATAATAATAAAGAATGGAATAATGTAAGAATTTCACCAAGTATATGGTAGGCACAGATATCTGAGTTATTCCAAATGAGAATAATAAAGAATGGAATAATGAAGTTCTCTTCATGAATCTGAAAGAAATAATACCCCTTACGAGTACAACAAATAATATCACTTACCTTATAAAGAAGAGTACTCTGACGGGTAGGGTAGGGATATATTTGAAGAAAACTTGTATTACGCTCAAAGCTTTCTTAAACTCTAAATACGCTCAAGATTATAGAAGAAGAATTCTCTCTCTAAAGTTTCAGTGAATTCGTAAGAAATAATGAAGGAATGAGCTTATATTTATAGGAGAATGGACTGAATAATAACTAATTCATGAACGGTCCAGATTGATTTACTTTTAAACTAAGCAGATCCATATTGATTTACTATACGAGAACACTATGCGAGACCTTTATGCAACACTGTCGTAATAAAATATAATATATTCTAATTATTGTCTAATAAAACAAATAACTTTATAAAAGTATTACATTTTATATAAAAAGATTTTACTATGCAAAATACTATGCGAGCACTATGCAACATTATGAATAATAAAATATAATATATTCTAATTATTGTCTAATAAAACAAATAATTTTATAAAAGTATTACATTTTATATAAAAAGATTTTACTATGCAAAAAACTATGCATAATAGAATATAATATATTCTATTTATAGTCTAATAAAATAAATAACTTTATAAAAGACTCTGTGTCCTTGATTTCAAGGGAAGTTGGGACAACTTCTTACCATTGGTGGAGTTTTCTTACAACAACAGTTATCAAACAAGTATTAGCATGGCTCCATTCGAAGCGTTGCATGGAAGAAAGTGTCATTCTTCAGTATGCTGGGATGAGGTGGGTGAAGCAACGTTGTTGGGACCGGAGTTGGTACGTATGACTACGGAAAAGATTCAAACGATCCGACAACGTATAAAAACCTCACAAGATCGACAAAAAAGTTATGCTGATCTTCATCGAAAGGACGTGGAATTCGATATAGGAGATCATGTGTTGTTGCGTGTTGCTCCATGGAAAGGAGTTACGATATTTGGAAAGAGAGAAAAACTCAATCCTCGATTTATCGGCCCATTTTTAATCCTCGATTGAGTAGGAACTGTGGCCTATAGACTTGCTTTACCGCCAAGTATGTCTCGTGTTCATAACGTTTTTCACATATCCATGTTACGTAAATATGTGAAAGACCCGAACCATATTATTGAGTTAGAACCGGAAGAAATAGCGGAAGATTTGACGTATGAAGAGGTTCCTGTTCAAATCTTGGATAAGAAGGAACATATTCTATGCTCCAAGGTTATACCTCAAGTCAAAGTTTTGTGGAGAAACCACGATGTTGAGGAAATGACTTGGGAGTTAGAATCGAAATGAAATCAAGGTATCTCTTGACATACTGTGTATGCGTACCCTAATTTGAGTGTGAAATTTCATAAGAAGGGGGAGTTGTAAGACCCCAACTTTTATAAATAAAGATGAATTTTCTATAAATATTATTTTTGAATATTATGGAGTAAATTTGATATAATTTTATAGTTGTGGGTAATATTTATAAATTTTGCAAAGTAAGCAAGTTGTTATAAAATATTCGTTTGGTCGGGGAATATTCTTTTTGTCGGAGAATATTAAATGCGGCAAGACAATCATTGGTGGACCCCTTGGCGGAATAATTATCATCGGATTGAGAAACGACAAAAATACTTTATGAAAATAACTTGGCGGAGGTGTTACCGTTAAAAGCTGTTGAACTACCGGTAGTAAAAGTAATAATATCTGGCGTGGTTGCACAAGTAGTACACACGGAATTGATTATTGATGCTTTACGTGAAGTCACTCAACTATACTCAATTATTTCTCTGATAATTATTGCATCATATCTCTTATATTATTGATTCAATTATTGTCACGATATCATCTGGATAATATGTTATATTATTAAATCAATAATTGAGACGACAAGTTAAAATGATTAATAATTATTGAAAATTAAATATGTGTTGATTTAAAATAAAATGATTTGTGGTAATATTTATTGATCCTTGATGTATATAAAGAGTCTATTATGAGGCGTTTGTGGTAAGTTTGGTTATTTTATAGGGGCACAAATGTCATCATCTAAGAGTCTCTTCGTCGATAGTAATTACCTTCGTCGATAGTAATTACCTTCCTCGATAGTAATTACCTTCACAATCGATAGTAACTACCTTTACCGGATGTCGAACCACTTGCCGTTTCATATTATGAGCGCCAAACCAATTGTCGTTTCACATTACAAAGTCAAACCACTTTTCTTTTCACATCACTAAATTCGTTAAGCCACTTGACTTTTCACATTTCAAGTGCTAAGCTAGAAATCTTCTATAAATAGAGGCCTAGTGTTTCATTATTTTTCACTTAATTCATTCAAGCTATAGAGAGAGAAAGTATAGAGAGAATAAGAGAAAGAAGAAGAGTATTCATTACTACACTCACTGCGATATTCAATCTACTACTAATGTAAAGGGTGTTATTCTTTCTTATTCATGAAGAGAGCTGTTGTTATTCCATTGCTTATTATTACATTGGAATAACTTTGTATACACAGTTTACCTATACTTGGTGACATTCTTCTATTATTCTATTGGAACATCACATACATGTGTTTTACACGGACTGGTTTCATTATTATTATTAATACGTTGGAACATCTTGTCTGCATGTGTTTTACAGGACACGGTTAAAATCTTTATTATTCTGTTGGAACATCCTCGCTTGTGCAAATTTTACCCGACCTGGTTCCGTTATTATTATTACATTGGAATAACTTTTGTACATCTGAGTACCGCATGTATGGTGATTTCTTTTGTTATTCCATTCTTTATTATACTTAGTTGGTTAAAGTTTTGACTTCTATACTCCATGAAATTAGTAGAATATCCTTGATATTTGTGCTTCATTCAGTATCTTTTTATGGAAATATTCTTCTAATCATTCTTGAATTTTACTCTACAAAGCAGTATCATGTTAAAAATTTGGACATTATTAGTTCCTGGATAAATTAATTCTTGGACTTGTTTAATTAAATTCTTATATCATTGTCATCATCCTCATGTTTATATTATGTTGAAAGTCATACGTGGCTGTAGTGCATAGATGGACTTGGTATGATTATAACCGAGGATTATTCGGTAATAATCATGACCAAGTAATGTTATAAATGATGTGGTAAAAGTTATCATTGGCCGTAGTGCATTGATGGGCCGGTTGTTGGCATGATCATGACCATTAATGAATACACGAATGTCCTTGGTTGTAGTGCATGGATAATTTGTGGTCGTGATACTAAATAATATCCTTGGTCAGTAGTGCATGGGTGATTCGATGATGTGGATTATTTATTAAGTCGAGTCCAGTGATAAAAGTCATAAAAACCTTTTAAATCATAAAAGATAGTAGATTTTATCTCTACTGACTCTTTTAATGGATTTCTTGTTCCATGCAGATTAAACTTGATGTTGTTATATTTTATCGGTTTAAACATTGTTGAAGGCTAACGATAATTTATTTCGCATTATCTTAGTCATAATATTTCTTCTTTGGGCTAGTTGAGCTCACCCTTTCTTTCACTTTGTTCTCTTGAAATGAGAACATAGCGAGAGGACTAGTCGGGAAGCGGAGTGACAGTTCGAGAGGATAGCATTTAGTAGTCATCACTATTCTATGAAATAGTGTGTTAATAATTTTAATGAGGACTCCTTTTGAGTTTGTATAATCTCTAGTGAGACAATAATTGTATTCAAACTCACAGTTATGTTTTGTCGTATTGTATACGATAGTTGTATTAGTAAGTTGTATTTGAATTTTGTACCATGTATCGGCGACCCAAGATGGGTGATGTATACCTAATTTTGGGGCGTCACGGTTAATATCAAAGCTTAGAGGATATGATCCTGGCTAAGATGTGAAAATAGTTCTAGGAGGGAGAGGCGGGAATTCCTTCGCTAGTATGACATACCTAAGTTTATGTGGTATTTAATTGGTCGGTCGAGAATTTAGGGATAATATATTACATGTCAATTAACCTTTGTTTTGTGGCGATGTCTGAAAATGACATCCGAGAATGTTGAGAGTAGCAATGGAGCCTGAGGCCGTTGATTCACCACATATCAATAATCGAGGATAATGTGCATCGTGAAGGCGATAATCCTCATGGAAACAACAACACCGACCAAATGATGAATGATCAAATGTTCGAGGGGCTTTATGCAATTCATGCAATGACGAGAGTGGTTCTGTCCAAAATGTAGGTGGAAACACTTGAAACTCTCGGTGATCACCGCTAAGCAGATCAAGAGCTGGGACCACTTTGGAGTTTAAGGAGAGCCAAAACCACTTATGGCGGAAGCATGGATAAAGCAGATCACCAAGATATTTGATGTCTTGGGATGTTCAGAGCAAAAGGTTCCCTTCTTGCTTTTTATGTTGCGCGGAGAGGCGATTCTTGTTGGGAATTGGTAAAAGCGTACTCAAAACCGCCATCTTGAAGATGTCTTGGGAGAAGTTCCAAGAGGCATTCAACGACAAATACTTTCCGAAAGTATTCGTCACATGAAAGAGGTGGAGTTTATCAAGTTGGAACAAAACAATGGCCAATAGTGTCATGATCTACGAGGCTAAATTTGCGGAGTTATCTGGTTTGTGTCCCACTTGGTGGATAATGAAGAGAGAATGACACGGATGTTTTTAAGAAGTTTGAAGCGGGAGATACGTCGACATCTTATTTCTCATAAAGCGTGTTTATATTGAGGATGTTGTAAATAGGGCTCGATTAGTGGAAAGCGATAATGAGTCAACGCAACTAAAAGAAGCGGTAAGCAAAATGATAATACCAATGAGAGGCGATCATCGTAGCGGTGACAACAAGCGTGGAGGAATCAATGAGGCGAAATGGTAACCACGCCGGTGGTAATCAGAGCCAAAATAATAAGAATGGACATTTCAAGAAGAGGAGATTCAACAATGATGGAAAGTCGTCAAGACCAAAGACCGTCGTTAAGGAAGGAGAGCGACCACCTATCATATGTTTCAAATGCGGAGGGAGGGGCACATCGGTCAAGCTGCGCGATGTTTGTCAAGCGTGTTATAATTGTGGAAGAAAAGGTCACTTTAGCCCAATTTTTGTCGTTCACCGAAGACAAATTCACGGCTAGGATGGAGGCACCAAAGGTCGTCCCGGAAAAGTCAAAACCAGGTAGTGGTCTGAGGAGGCGTTTGTTGTGACCTCCAGAGAAAGCAAGGAACCCGAATGAGGTCATCACGGGTAAGCTTATCATAAACTCTAACGAAATCTATACTTTATTTGATAACTGGTTTTACCCATTCTTTTATTTCTCTACTTGTACTCATCGATTAAATTTGACTCTGGAGAAATTAGACTTTGACTTATCTGTGGAAACTCCGTTGGGAGAAACCTTCATTACATCCACTTTGCTTATAAGTCTTATTTGGTTCAAATCGGTACCCTCACATTACCCGTAGATCTTATTTCATTAAAAATACTTGCATTTGGCGTGATTACAAAGGATTGATTGGTTAACTACTCATCATGCAAAAAATGATTGTTCCATAAGGTTGTTAGCTTTCATATTCCTAATCAACCTATTATCTTAATTCAAGCGACCAAACCATTAAAATCAATCATGGTCATCTCAAGCCATAAAGCTATTCGTTTATTGAAAAGCGGATGTCAAGCTTTCTTAGCTCATATCATGATTTAAACAAAAATACGTCGGTTTTGAACGATATTTCTATTGTTAATAAATTTCCGACGTATTCCACTCAAGAACTTTCTGGCCTACCCCACGAGTGTGAAATTGAATTTTGTATCGACCTTGAACCGACGTTACAAAACCCATTTCCAAAGCCCTATATCGAATGGCTCTATTAAACTTAAAGAGTTAAAGACCCCAATTGCAGGAATTGTTAGACATTGGCTTTATTCATCCTAGTACTTCTCCTTGGGGTGCTCTTGTTCATTATCGTAAAGAAGAAAGATGGTAGTATGTGACTTTGTATTGATTTATCGGAGTTGAATCATGTCACCATCAAAATAGGTATCCATTACCCACGTATTGATGACCTGTTTGACCCGATTGCAAGGAGCCAAATTCTTTTCAAAGATTGATCCTCGTTTGGATATCACCAATTGAAGATTAGAGCCAGATGACATTCCAAAGACGGCTTTCGGAACTCGATGACGGGCATTATGAATTCCTAGTCATGTCCTTTGGATTGACTAATGCTCCCGGCCGCCTTCATGGATATGATGAATCGAGTATTCAAGGAGTATTTGGATCACTTTGTGGTCGTCTTTATTGATGACATCCTTATTTATTCCAAAAGCCGTGAAGATCATGAGCAACACTTGAAGGTCGACACTCCAACGACCGTGAATACAAGCTTTATGCCAAGTTGAAGAAATGTGAATTACGGCGAGGAAGTAGCATTCCTTGGGCACGTAGTATCAAGTCATGGAATATCTATTGACCCAAGAAAGATTGAAGCAATTCAAAGTCGGGAGCAACCTAAATCGATGATCAAAAAATCGTAGCTTTCTCGGATTATTTGGTTATTATGGGAGATTCGTGGAAGGATTTTCTCGAATCGCTACTCCATTGACTCAAATTGACTCGGAAAGATACAAAGTTCGATTGGAGCGAAAGAATGTGAGAAGAGTTTTCAAGAACTTCAAGAGGAGACTCATTTTAAGACCTGTTACGACAATACCATCGCTCTCGGAGGGATTTGTCATCTGATGATGCTTGAGCAAAGGGTTGGGATGTGTTCTCATGCAATATGGAAAAGTCATAGCCTATGCCTCAAGACAAATCAAAGAATATGAGAGGAATTATCCTACTCATGATCTAGAGTTGGCAGCTGTTGTCTTCGCACTAAAGATTTGGAGGCATTACTTGTATGGGGAGAAGGTGGAGATCTTTCACGGATCATAAAAGCCTCAAATATTTCTTTCTTGAAAAGGAACTCAACATACAACAATGGCGTTGGCTTGAAGCTGTTGAAAGATTATGATCATACCATCCAATACCATCCTGGAAAAAGAAGCGTGGTAGTGACGCATTGAGTAGAAGATCGTATATGCAAGTACAAGTGCGATATTGTCAACGTATGAGCCCATTTGTGTGACTTGCAAAGGATGGAGATAGAGTTAAAGACTCTGAGGGACCCATGTGATGATGGCGAATATCTGAGTAGAACCGACTTTAATCGATAAAGTTAAAGGCGCTTTCGATTCTACGACACTGGAGGTGATGCGTATGAGGAAGAAAGTGCAAGAAGGTGCTATGCGAGAAATAAGAATCGATGAAGAAGGAATACTTCAAGTCAACTCCGGACTTTGTGTTCTAACGACCACGATTTAAAGTATAAAATCATGATGGGGCGCTGACAACACACCGTTTGCAATCCATCTTGGGAATGTAAAATGTATCATGATATTAAATCATACATTTTGGTGGAGCAATATGAAGAGGAGATAGCGTTGTTTATCTCAAGGTGTTTAACTTGTCAACGAGTTAAAGTGGAACATCAAGTACCAAAAGGTCCATTGCAACCACTTGAAATTCCAAAATGGAAGTGGGAGCACATTACTATGGATTTCGTTACCGGTCTTCCTAAGGTTTCTCAAGGCATAGATGCGATTTGGGTCATTGTTGATAGATTGACCAAATCCGCTCATTTCTTACCGATCGAAAAAACTTATACACTTGAGCGTCTTGCTCGTATGTACATAAGCGAGATTGTAAGGCGCATGGTATCCGATATCCATAGTTTACGATCGAGACCCAAGATTCACTTCACAATTTTGGGTTAGTTTGCAAAAAGCTATGAGCACAGGACTTACGATTTAGCTCAAGATATCATCCTCCGACGGATGGACAGTCGGAGAGGACTATTCAAACTCTTGAAGATCTATATAAGACTCTGTGTCCTTGATTTCAAGGGAAGTTGGGACAACTTCTTACCATTGGTGGAGTTTTCCTACAACAACAGTTATCAAGCAAGTATTGGCATGGCTCCATTCGAAGCGTTGTATGGAAGAAAGTGTCGTTCTCGGTATCTTTGGGATGAGGTGGGTGAAGCAACGTTGTTGGGGAATGGAGTTGGTACGTATGACTACGGAAAAGATTCAAACGATCCGACAACGTATAAAAACCTCACAAGATCGACAAAAGAGTTATGCTGATCTTCATCGAAAGGACGTGGAATTCGATATAGGAGATCATGTGTTGTTGCGTGTTGCTCCATGGAAAGGAGTTACGAGATTTGGAAAGAGAGGAAAACACAATCCTCGATTCATCGGCCCATTTTAATCCTCGATCGAGTAGGAGCGTGGCCTATAGACTCGCTTTTACCGCCAAGTATGTCTCGTGTTTATAACATTTTCACATATCCATATTACGTATGTGGCGCCCCAAAATAGGTCCATTCCATCCAACCCATTACGAGTCGCCAAATACATGGTGCGTAAATAACTACAACTTTATTATTACAACATATAAAGCTGTGAGTTTAAATACGAGATATTGCCATCTGACAATATCCACACGCAAATAAATTCCCATCATAATTATTGATACATTATTTTACAAAAATGGTGAGGACTACTAAACAACTCTCTCTAGAACCTTCATTCCATACCCCGACTAGTACTGCATTACATTCTCGCCTCTTGAGGAGAAAAATGGAACAACAAGGAAAATGGTGAGCTCAACTAGCCCAGTAAAGAATATTATGACTAAGATAATATACAACAAATTATCGTTAGTCTTCAACAGGGAAAAATCTAATAGAATACAATAGACAACAAATTTTAAATCAATATTCGCAGCGGAAATAATAATTCATTAGAAGAGTTAAGTAGAGAATGCAAACTACTATCTTCTATATATGAATTTAAAAGTTTATCGTCGATATTTTATCCCTGTAACATCAATCAATATATATCTGGAATAAAATATTCATCTTTTGCTTTCACAGCCAAAGATATTCATCGATCGGTCATGTTCATCTCAACACATTCATCTTTTTTACTACTGGCCAAAGATATTCATCAAGAAATCATTCATCTTTTGCCTACTGAGCCAAAGATATCCAATAATATCATCATTTAAGAGGCGAGGATGATGAAAAATATTTTAAAGAAATGAATCCGGTGAAACAAAATGACAAGGATTAAGGATTAAGGATTCAGTACTTTGTTTTATCCATGTCCAAAAATACCTCAAAAATAATCATAGTGGTGTAAAATTGAGAATGATCAAAACATGGATACAATCAAAGCTAGTATCCGAATAGATATTTTGGACAAAAAGAAGAAATTTTATTTTTAAATTGAATAGTCTTGAGTATCGTGAATAGTGCCGAGTATCGTGAATAAGTAACTCACACACAAAAGATAGAAATTTCCCAAAAAAAATATCTTCACGCTTCGTGAATAGTACTCGTGAATAGTAACTTCGTGAATAGTAACTCGTGAATAGTAACTCATCATGAATAGTAACCCCGAGCATGAAAAAGTTCCAAATTTGATAAAAAGTTCCAACCAATATTTCAAAGATAATGATATTGAAGAAATAATATCATTTTGAATAAAATAACATCCCTTACCTCGAAAGACAAAGACTTAGTTGAAACAGGATATAGGATAGCTATGACTTGAACTCGCATCAGTATAGCAATACTCAAAGTATACTCAAAATACTCATAAGAATACGCTCGATAATATAGAGAGAAAAACTTGGAGTTTTGGTGTGATTTTCAATTCTAACCTAAGCACCTATTTATAGGAAATTGTTTAGAACACCAAAGCGAGAAAATTTAATAAATTAATAATATAATTATATAAATTTTCTACACATGCGTAGAATCTGATTTCAGCCATCAAACACATGCCACATTCTAGAAAAAGTAAGAAAAAACGTTTTTCTAATTTTAAATATTTTAAACTTCCAAAAATCAATTATTTCTGAGCTTCGGAACTTCAATAATTCATAATAAATAACTCCTTTATCGTAAAAATTCGAATCTCACGAGTTTTTATAGAAAATTCAATTCTCTACAACTGCGGAAGAAAGTTTTTCCAAATTCCAAAATGAAATTAAAGAAATCCACATACGGACAATTTTCTGTTTATAATCAAATTCGGTCAAGAAATGGGGTCCACCGAACACACAAAATATGTGTTAATCATTTAATGCAACAAAAATACTCTTCCTCCTCATATACTCATATATCCCACATTCATTGTAAAAATATCACCGTTAATATATTATTAAAATAATATATTTAAATGAATTATTTTATCGAAAAAAGATAAAATATTAATTTTCAACAATTGTCATTTTAAAAATTTTCTCCATCTATATCCACATAAAATCAATATTTTCCTCATCATATAAATCAATAATTAATTATTCACAAATAATATTACAGTAATCACAATATTGTGACGAGTGCGGTTCAGGAAAGAGGGGCTTTCAATAAGAATTTCTTCTTCTTGGTAGCATGATTAGGTGACCAAACCTCTCCTTAGCGAACTTTCTAGACATTGCCAATAATGTTATCTAATAATATTATTCAGATAATATGAATTATTGCTTTGATAATGAAAAATCTTGTGTAATGACAATTATTGAAACAATGACGAATATAAAATATCAATGCAACAATTATTGAATCAATAAAATAAAATCTTGAAACAAAGTAATTACTTGTAACAATTATTGAGTAGTGCCTTCTTACGTAAGAATCAATAATTAGTGCAATATCTGGTGCTAATGCTCAACAACGCAATGGCGTATTAGTGTATTTTAACCACAAGGGTATTCAACAAAGATAACTTGAATAACTACTGTAGTTATTTATAAACAACTTATATTTGTCGTTTTCTTCATCCAATCGCTTCAAGTTATGGGGCCCACAAAAGATTGCTGGCCAGTCGCATGCGAATATTCCCACAAGCGATTTAATATTCCACGACCAAACGAATATTCCCAAACACAATAATGAATATTTTATGACCACTTGCTTATTCGAAATATTTTAAAGTATTTTACCCATAACTATCCACATTAATCAAATCTAATTTTATACTATTTCAAAATAATAAATAGAGGAAAATAAATTTCATTTATTAATAATTTGGGGTCTTACAACCTCCCCTCCTTATGAAATTTCATCCTCGAAATTGACGTACGCACACAGTGTTTGAAAAGATGAGAATACCTGCTTTTGTGACGCCCCAAAATAGGTATACACAACACCCATTACGAGTCGCCAAATACATGGTACAAGAAGCAAACTACAACTTCAATAATACAAATGTCGTGTGAAATACGACAATATATAATGTGAGTTTAAATACAAATATTATCTTCAGACAATATCTATACTCAAATAAATCCTCATCACATTTATTGATACATTATTTTACAAAATGGTGAGGACTACTAAACAACTCTCTCTAGAACCTTCATTCCATTACCCGACTAGTACTCGCTACATTCTCGCCTCCCCGAGAAGAAAAATGGAACAACAAGGAAAAGGGTGAGCTCAACTAGCCCAATAAAGAATATTATGACTAAGATAATATACAACAAATTATCGTTAGTCTCCAAGCGAGGAAAAATCGATAGAATACAATAGACAACAAGTTTCGGATCAATATTCGCAGTTGAAATAATAATTCATAGAAGAGTTACGTAGAGAATGAAATCTACTATAATCTATGAATTTAACGGTCCATCATCAATATTTTATCCACCGTAACATCAATCGGTTTTCATCTCAAATCAAATATTCATCTTTGCACTACAGGCCAAAGATATTCATCAATCGGTCATGTTCATCTCAATATTGTTCATCTTTGCACTAAAGGCCAAAGATATTCATCGATCGGTCATGTTCATTTAAACACTGCTCATCTTTGCACTACTGTGCCAAAGATATTCTTGAAAATCATTCATCTTTTTACTACGGGCCAAAGATATTCAATAATATCATCATTTAAGACCGAGGATGATGAAATATATTTTAAAAAGCGAATCCGGTGAAACAAAATGACAAGGATTAAGGATTAAGGATTCGTACTTTATTTTATCCATGTCCAACAATACCTCAAAAAAATAATCATAGTGGTGTAAAATTCATGAATGATCAAAACATGGATACAATCAAAGCTAGTATCCGAATAGATATTTTAGATGAAAAGAAGAAATTTTATTTTTCGATGAATAGTGCCAGTATATGTGAATAGTCAGATATCGTGAATAGTGCCGTATCGTGAATAGTAACTCAAACACCAAAAGATAGAAATTCCACCAAAAAAACATTTTCACGCTTTCATGAATAGTACTCGTGAATAGTAACTCGTGAATAGTAACTCATGAATAGTAACTCGTGAATAGTAACTCATGAATAGTAACCCCGACATGAAAAAGTTCCAAATTTGATAAAAACTTCAGATCAACATTTCAGCATAATGATATTGAAGAAATAATATCATTACTGAAAAAAAAAATAATATCCCTTACCTCAAAGAATCGATTGCTTGGAAGGAAAGGTCGGAAGTGATCTTTGAATAAAACTTATCTTGAAGCAACTCTCAAAGTATCTAAATACTCACAAAATACGCTCAATAATATAGAGAGAAAGAGAGAAAACTTTGTTTCTGGTGTGATTTTCAATTCTAACTTAGCCCTCTATTTATAGGAAAATGTTAGCTTGCCATAGAAGCGAGACTTGACTGCTACCGATGGCTTTACTCGCTACTATTGCCACCCACCACATTTGAAATAAAATTCAGCACATTTCTTCACCAACCACAAGTGGGGGCCCACTCAATTCTAGAATTTTCCACCAAAATCAATTATAAACCTAATTTTGAATCCGACACCTCTTAAAATTCACAACAAATCATTCGTGCATTTTAACGGTTCAAAATTTGTGGACATATACTCAACTTATGTATGTATAACATACCCAAAAATTACCATAATCCAAGCGGTCGGATTAAAAATTATAACCCCATGAATATATCTCAACCCCCCGATTTGATTTTTAACACCTCAATCAGATAAAATCTTGATAAAACACCTCAACATTAATTCCTTCATTAATAACCACATAAATAAATCCATCATTTATATTCATATAAAATAAATATTTCCTTATCATATGAATCAATAATTAATTATTCACAAATAATATTACGTAATCACATTTATGACAACCAGTACATTTCTAGGAAAGGGGGCTTTCAATAAGGATCTCTCCTTCTTGGCGCCGCAATTAGGTGACCAAACCTCTCCTTAGGCAGAACTTTCTAGACATTGCCAATAATGTTATCTAATAATATTATTCAAATAATATGAATTATTGATCGATAATGGGAAATCTTTGTGCGATGACAATTATTGAACAACAATAATATAAAATATCAACGAAGAATTATTGAATCAATAAAATAAAATATTGAGCGGTAACTCATGTGAAAATTATTGAGTAGTGCCATCTTACGTAAGGATCAATAATTCAACAATAACGTGCAATACTGCAGTCTTCTTTATGCAACCACGCAGACATCGTATTTTAACCACCGGTATTCCAACGGTCTTAACGGTAACAACTACGCCGTTATTTATAACCACCCAAACTTTGTCATTTTAAATCATCCAATCGCTTTCGTTATGGGGCCCACACATGGGCTGGTACTGCGTCGTAAATACGAATATTCCCTGAAGCAGATGCGAATATTCCACGACCAAACGAATATTCCTGAGCAAAATGAATATTTTATAACCACTTGCTTATTTTGAAATATTTGCGTATTTAACCCTTAACTATCCACATTAATCAAATCAACCCTTACTATTTGAAATAATAAATAAAAAATTCCTTTTATTTAAAAAAATTTGAGGTCTTACAACCTCCCTCCTTATGAAATTTCGTCCTCGAAATTGACGACGATACACAGTGTTTGAAATGGTGAGGATATCGCTTTCATTTCCGTTTCCAATTCCCAGGTCATTTCCTCTATATAGCATGATTCCTCCACAAAACTTTAACTTGTGGTATGACCTTTCTTGGCGTGGGACATGCTCCTTCCTATCCAAAATCTTGACAGTACCTCCTCATATCGTTAAGTCTTGGCTATCTCGTCCGGTTCTAACTCTATAACGTGGTTCGGGTCTTTCACATATTTCTGAAATGCAGGTATGTGAAACACATTATGAACACGAGACATACCGGAGGTAACGCAGAGTACATAGGCTACATTTCCTACTCGGTCAAGAATTTGAAATGGACCAATAAATCGTGGATTGAGCTTTCCTCTCTTCCCAAATCTTGTAACTCCCTTCCATGGAACAACTCGCAATAATACATGATCCCCTACACTAAATTCCACGTCTTTTCGATGAAGATCCGCATAACTCTTTTGTCGATCTTGTGCCGGTTTTGTATCGTTTTCGAATCATTTGGATCTTTTCGGTGAGTCATACGTCTTAACTTTCGGGTCCCAACAATGTTGCTTCACCCACCTCGTCCCAACATATTGGAGAATGACATTTTCGTCCATATAATGCTTGAATGGAGCCACACCTATACTTGCACGATAATTTGTTGTTGTAGGAGAATTCCACCAATGGTAAATACTTATCCCAACTACCCTTGAAGTCTAGGACACAGAGTCTTAATATATCTTCAAGAGTTTGAGTAGTCCTTTCTGATTGCCCATCCGTTTGAGGATGGTAAGCCAAACTAAATCGCAAATCCGTGCCCATAGCTTTTTGCAAGTTAACCCAAAATCTTGAAGTGAATCTTGGGTCACGATCAAAACTATGGATACAGGCATGCCATGCAACTTCACAATCTCATTCACGTACATACTAGCAAAACGTTCAAGGGAATAAGTCTCCCGTATCGGCAAGAAATGAGCAGATTTGGTTAATCTATCAACAATAACCCAAATAGCATTGATGCCTTGAGAAACCGTAGGAAGACCCGTAACAAAATCCATGGTAATGTGTTCCCACTTCCATTCCGGAATCTCAAGTGGTTGCAACGGACCCTTAGGTACTAGATGTTCCGCCTTTACACGTTGACAAGTTAAACACATTGAGATAAACTTTGCAATCTCTCTCTTCATATTGTTCCACCAAAATGTATGTGAAGATCACGATACATTTAGTACTTCCAGATGGATTGCAAATGGCGATTGTGTGCCTCCATCATAATCTTGTACTTCAAATCGAGTCGTTAGGAACACAAAGTCTAGAGTGGACTCAAGTATTCCTTCTTCATCAATTCTCGCTTAGGAATAGCTCCTTCTTATACTTTCTTTTTTCATACGCATCATTCCCGGGTCGATGGCTCGAAGCGAACTTAAACTTTATTGATTAAAGTTGATTATACTCGTATATTATCACGTGGGTACCTAGAGTTTTCATCTCCATCTCTATTATTTGTAAATTATCGAAATTAGTCTTTGACAATATCGTACTCATATCTTATATCGATCTTCTACTCAACACGTCGACTCCACGTTCGCTTTTCGAGGATGGCATGGTCGTAAACGTGTCTTTGAAATGAGTCTCTCTTGAGTTCTTGAAGCTCTTCCCACATTCCTTGCTCCATTCGAATTTTGTATCTCTACGAGTCAATTTGCGATAATGGAATAGCGATTCGAGAATATCCTTCAACGAATCTCGATAATAACCAACTAAGCTTGAAAGCTACGTATTTCGATTCTTCGACTTAGGTTGCTTCTCAACTGTGACTCATATCCCAATCTTGGATAAGACGTCACAATGACACCTATCGATTTCTTATCGCACGAATATGGCGTCCCTACAGAGAGTAAAGCGGTGAATTCCACAAAGGAAGTCACAAGATAAAGGCTCAGGTACCAAATTCTATAGTTGAATTTTTAACTCCTGAAGTTCAATAGGAGCCATTCGATATGAGATTTTAGAAATGAGTTTTGTACTGGGTTCAAATTCGATACAAAATTTAATATCAGGCTTTGGGAGTAAGCCAAGAAATTCTCCAGAAAATACGTCAGGAAAAATCAATAACAACAAGAATATTATTCAAATCTGACGTGTCTTTATTCAAATCCATAACATGGACTAAGAAAACTTGACATCCGTAATAAACGAATGACTTCATGGCTTGATATGAAAATGTTTGATTACAATGGTTTGATTGCTTGAATTCGAATAACAGGTTGCTTAGGAATATGAAAACTAACAACCTTACGAAAACAATCAATTTTGGCATGATGAGTAGTTAACCTTAAAATCACATCAAAAGCAAATATCTCTATAGAAATAAGGTTAACGGGTAATGTGATAGTGCCAACTGAATCAAACAAGATTTTTAAACAACGAGATGTAATGAAAGTTTCTCTAACTTGGATTCTCCATAAATAGGTCAAAGTCTAATTTCTCCGTAGTCAAGTTCAAGCGTTGGCGTAAAGCAAGAGAGATAAAAGAATGGGTAGAAGGCAGATATCTAGTAAGGTATAAACTTTGTAAGAATTTATAATTAACTAACCCGTGCTAACGTTCGTTCGGTTCCTCGCATTTTAATGGCCACGACAAACGCTCTTCCAAGAACCGTTGACTTTGACTTTTCTGGGACATCCTTTTTTTTTTTTGAGTCACCATTCACGCTGGACTGGGTTTCGATATCGTACAATCTCGAGCGATATGTCCTTCTTTTCCACAATTATAGCATACCTTGGAAGGCTTTGAACAGTTTGACCTTATATGTCCCTCCTCTCCACATCTGTAGCATCTAACTGGCGATCGTTCTCTTCCCCTAGAATTTGTTGATGGTGCTGATGCTGCTGCCGACGTCTTCCCGTCATCATTAAATCTTCTCTTTTTAGATTGGACATCTCTTTCCATAATATCAACGCGTCGTGCAGCTTTTACCCATGCATCACTCATTCTCACTCGTTCAGTTATTTCTTCTTTCAGCTCAGATTCCAGCTTTATCATCTTATACTCTGCCAAAGAGTGCTTCTGTTCAAGCATCACGTATCGGGTAACACAAGCTTGAATCGTTGCATCCTTTTGCTCCACAACTGCCTGCAATTCTTTAGCCTGCTCTTCTAACTCATGAATACGATTTTGCAATTCTATATTTCGATCATAAAATACCTCTAATAAACTCTCTTCAGGTACCTCTTCTTCCTCTTCTTCCTCACTCTCAGCTGTTACCTCTGCGATTATCTCGGGTGCAACTATCAATTCTTCACTCACCACATGGATATCTCTAATTCCTTCTTCACCTGACATCACATTATCCTGGTTGGCGATTAGAGGTGTCTCCACGATCTCATTCACTCCATTGTTAACGTTCTCAAAGAAACCATTCTAAAAAACTATCATAAAACAAGGGTTAATTAAATAAATTAACAAATCACATAATACCCCTATAATATGACCAACCAACAAATAAGCTTAGGTAGGACACACTAGCGAAGGATTTACTCGTCTCTCCCTCCTAGTTTTATTCCCCGATCTCTTGGAGATCATATCCCTAAGCTCGATATTAACCATGTGGCGCCCCAAAATAGGTATACACAACACCCATTCACGAGTCGCCAAATACATGGTACAAGAAGCAAACTACAACTTCAATAATACAAATGTCGTGTGAAATACGACAATATATCTTAATGAGTTTAAATACAAATATTATCTTCTATACAATATCTATACTCAAATAAATCCTCATCACATTTATTGATACATTATTTTACAAAATGGTGAGGACTACTAAACAACTCTCTCTAGAACCTTCATTCCATACCCCGACTAGTACTACATTACATTCTCGCCTCCACGAGAAGAAAAATGGAACAACAAGGAAAAGGGTGAGCTCAACTAGCCCGATAAAGAATATTATGACTAAGATAATATACAACAAATTATCGTTAGTCTCAACGAGGGGAAAAATCGATAGATACAATCTGATGAACAACAAGTTTCGGATCAATATTCGCAATGAAATAATAATTCATAGAAGAGTTACGTAGAGAATGAAATCTACTATAATCTATGAATTTAACGGTCCATCATCAATATTTTATCCTGTAACATCAATCGGTTTTCATCTCAAATCAAATATTCATCTTTGCACTACTGAGGCCAAAGATATTCATCAATTAAGTCAGTGTTCATCTCAACACTGTTTCATCTTTGCACTAAAGGCCAAAGATATTCATCGATCGATCATGTTCATTTAAACACTTTTTCATCTTTGTACTTCTGCCAAAGATATTTAATAATATCATCATTTAAGACCGAGGATGATGAAATATATTTTAAAGAAACGAATCTAGTGAAACAAAATGACAAGGATTAAGGATTAAGGATTAAGGATTAAGTACTTTATTTTATCCATGTCCAACAATACCTCAAAAAATAATCATAGTGGTGTAAAATTCATGAATGATCAAAACATGGATACAATCAAAGCTAGTATCCGAATAGATATTTTGGACGAAAAGAAGAAATTTTATTTTTCGATGAATAGTGCAGATATCGTGAATAGTCGTGAGTACGTGAATAGTAAATCAGACACCAAAAGATAGAAATTCCACAAAAAAAAATATTTTCACGCTTCATGAATAGTACTCGTGAATAGTAACTTCGTGAATAGTAACTCATGAATAGTAACTCATGAATAGTAACCCGAGCATGAAAAAGTTCCAAATTTGATAAAAACTTTAGATCAACATTTCAAAGATAATGATATTGAAGAAATAATATCATTACAAAAAAATAATATCCCTTACCTCAAAGAATCAGTACTTCGGAAGGAAAGGTCAGAAGTGATGCTGAATAAAACTTGTACTGAACAACAACTCTCAAAGTATCTAAATACTCACAAAATACGCTCAATAATATAGAGAGAGAAAGAGAAAACTTTGTTTCGATGTGATTTTCAATTCTAACTTAGCCTCTATTTATAGGAAAATGTTAGCCCTACAAAGCAGACTTTCGACTGCTACTACACGATGGCTTTTACGCTACTATTGCCACCCACCACATTTGAAATAAAATTCAGCACATTTCTTCACCAACCACAAGTGGGGCCCACTCAATTCTAGAATTTTCCACCAAAATCAATTATAAACCTAATTTCTGAATCCGACACCTCTTAAAATTCACAACAAATCATTCGTGCATTTTTAACGGTTCAAAATTTGTGGACATATACTCAACTTATGTATGTATAACATACCCAAAAATTACCACAATCCAACGGTCGGATTAAAAATTATAACCCCTTAATATATCTCAAACCCACGATTTGATTTTTAACACCTCCAATCCGATAAAATACTGATAAAACACCTCAACATTAATTCCTTCATTAATAACCACATAAATAAATCCATCATTTATATTCATATAAAATAAATATTTCCTTATCATATGAATCAATAATTAATTATTCACAAATAATATTACAGAATCACATTTATGACAACCAGGCCGTTCCCAGGAAAGAGGGGGCTTTCCAATAAGGATCTCTCCTTACTGGCGCGCAATTAGGTGACCAAACCTCTCCTTAGACAGAACTTTCTAGACATTGCCAATAATGTTATCTAATAATATTATTCAAATAATATGAATTATTGATCTGATAATGGGAAATAATGCAAGTGACAATTATTGAACAACAATAATATAAAATATCAACATAACAATTATTGAATCAATAAAATAAAATATTGAACAGTAACTACTGTGAAAATTATTGAGTAGTGCCATCTTACGTAAGGATCAATAATTCAACAATACTGTGCAATACCGTGTGCTACTGTGCAACCACGCGTATTACTGTATTTTAACCACCGGGTATTCCAACAGTCTTAACGGTAACAACTACGCCGTTATTTATAACCACCCAAACTTTGTCGTTTTCCTCATCCAATCGCTTTCCGTTATGGGGCCCCACACATGGTTTTGCTGGTCAGCACGAATATTCCGACAAAGCGATGCGAATATTCCACGACCAAACGAATATTCCCCGACAAAAATGAATATTTTATAACCACTTGCTTATTTTGAAATATTTGCGTATTTAACCCTTAACTATCCACATTAATCAAATCAACCCTTCCTATTTCAAAATAATAAATAAAGGAAATTCCTTTTATTTAAAAATTTGGGGTCTTCTGACTTTCATTTTCGTTTTCAACTCCTGTGGGTCATTTCCTCAATAGCATGGTTTCTCCACAAAACTTTAACTTGTGGTATAACCTCAAGTACATTGGACATGTTCTTTCCTCTACAAGATCTTGGACAGTACCTCCTCGTGACGTTAAGTCTTCTGGCTATCTCGTGCGGGTTCTAACTTCAATAGCGTAGTTCGGGTCGTCCACATATTTACGTAACATCGATACGTGAAAAACATTATGAACACGCGTCATACTTGGCGGTAAAACGAGTCTATAGGCCACAGTTCCTATTCGATCGAGAATTTTAAATGGATTAATAAATCGAAGGTTTGAGCTTTCCTCACCTCACCGATTCTGTCGCTTTTGAAATAACAACTTCTTGCACCTCCTTCTTCAAATTCATCAGCTCCGGTGTGTAGCTTGAACAGCTTTAACTTTATCGATTAAAGTCGATTATACTCGTATATCATCACGTGGGTAACTAGAGTTTTCATCTCCATCTCTATTATTTGTAAATTATTGAAATGAGTCTTTGACAATATCGTACTCAGATTCTTGTATACGATCTTCTACTCAACACGCCGCCTACCACGTTCGCTTTTCGAGGATGGCATGGTGAACATGTCTTTGAAATGAGTCTCCTCTTGAGTTCTTCAAGCTCTTCCCACATTCCTTGATCCATTTGAATTTTATATCTCTACGAGTCAATTTGCGTTAATGGAATAGCGATTCGAGAATATCCTTCAACGAATCTCCGATAATAACCAACTAAGCTTCTAGAAAGCTACGTATTTCGATTATCGGCTTAGGTTGTTCTCAATCGTGACTCATATCCCAACCTTGGATAGCACGTTAGAATGACACCTATCGGTTTACTATCGCATCGAATATGGTGTCCCCTACAGAGAGTCTGGCTTTGGTGCATTCCACAAAGGAAGTCACAAAATAAAGGCTCAGGTACCAAATTCAATAGTTGAATTTTAACTCACGAAGTTCAATAGAGCCATTCGATATGAGATTTTAGAAATGAGTTTTGTCTGGGGTTCAAAGTCGATACAATATTTAATATCGGGTTTTGGGAGTAAACCAAGAAATTCTTCAGAAATACGTCGGGAAAAATCAATAACAACAGGAATATTATTCAAATCTGACGTGTCTTTATTCAAATCCATAACATGGACTAAGAAAACTTGACATCCATAATAAACGAATGACTTCATGGCTTGATATGAAAATGTTTGACTACAATGGTTTGATTGCTTGAATTGAGTAATGAGTTGCTTTAGGAATATGAAAACTAACAACCTTACAAAAGCAATCAATTTGGCATGATGAGTAGTTAACCAATCAATCCCTAAAATTACATCAAAAGCAAGTATCTTTAAATAAATAAGGTCAACGGGTAATGTGATGGTGCCAACTTGGATCAAACAAGATTTCTAAACAACGGATGTAATGAAAGTTTCTCTAACTGATTCTCCATAAATAGGTTAAAGTCTAATTTCTCTCGTGAGTCAAGTTCAAACGTTGAAAGCGTAAGCAAGAGAGATAAAAGAATGGGTAGAACCGGTATCTAGTAAGGTATAAACTTTGCAAGAATTTATAATTAACTAACCCGTGTTAACTTCGTTCGAAGTTCTCGCATTTTGACCCGGTCACGACAAACGCCTCTTCCAGAACCGTTGACTTTGACTTTTACGGGACATCCTTTTGAGTCACCATTCCCATTTGGATTTGGTTTCGATATTGTACAATCTCGAGCGATATGTCCTTCTTTTCCACAATTATAGCATACCTAAAGCTCATTGTGGGCGGTTTCAATGATATGTCCTCTTTCCGCATTTGTAACATACGACCGGTGGTCTTTCTCCTCCTTGGAACTAGTTCTTCTTGGCGACGCGTCTTCAAATGGTCGTTGTTGAATCTCCTCTTTTAAAATCTCCTCCTAATCGCTTCTTCTATTTTCATGGCCACGATTACCACCAGAGTGGTTACCGCTTTGTCTCGTATTCTTCTTTCTCCATTTGGTTATCGTTATTACGATGACTACTATCTTTGGTATGATCTCGGTTATGGTCCCTCGGTTGAACGTACTTTCGTTATCTCGCTTCTAACAACTGAGCCCTGTTACAACATCCCGAATAGAGAGAAAATTTATGAGAAATGAGATATATTGGACGTATCTTGGGGTTTCAAACCGTGAATTGCTTTCATTTGTGACCACCCGTGAATCGCTATCATCTCCTCCGTATTTTGAACACGAAGTCTCCCTCGTTTGATTTTGCATGAAGCGCAAAAAGCTTTTAAACATCCCCTCGTTCATCATCTACTCGGTGGTGTTGTTCACGGGAGGTACATTGCCCACTGTTGACGCTTCTCCTCGTTGGTAAGTCTGACAGCATCTCCACGGTCTCATTTACTCCATTGTTAATATTCTCAATCGACATTCTCAAATCTTTGTCATAAAATAAGGGTTAATTAAGGAAATCAATATATCACATAATATCCCTATATCTTGACTAACTAACAAATAAGCTTAGGTAGAACACACTAGCGAAGGATTTACTCGTCTCTCCCTCCTAGTTCTATTCCGATCTCCGCCGGAGATCATATCCCTAAGCTCGATACCAACTGTGGCGCCCCCAAAATAGGTCCATTCCATCTACAACCCATTCTCGAAGTCGCCAAATACATGGTATGCGAAATAACTACAACTTTATTATTACAACATATAAACTGTGAGTTTAAATACGATATTGCCATCTAGACAATATCCACACGCAAATAAATCCCCATCATAATTATTGATACATTATTTTACAAAAATGGTGAGGACTACTAAACAACTCTCTCTAGAACCTTCATTCCATACCCCGACTAGTATTTGCTACATTCTCGCCGCCCCGAGGAGAAAAATGGAACAACAAGGAAAAGGGTGAGCTCAACTAGCCCGAAAAAAGAATATTATGACTAAGATAATATACAACAAATTATCGTTAGTCTTCAACGAGGAAAAATCTAATAGAATACAATAGACAACAAATTTTAAATCAATATTCGCAATGAAATAATAATTCATTAGAAGAGTTAAGTAGAGAATGCAAACTACTATCTTCTATATATGAATTTAAAAGTTCATCATCGATATTTTATCCTGTAACATCAATCAATATATATCCGAATAAAATATTCATCTTTGCACTACTGAGGCCAAAGATATTCATCATCGAGTCGTATGTTCATCTCAACACTGTTCATCTTTGCACTACGGGCCAAAGATATTCATCAAGAAATCATTCATCTTTGCACTACGTGCCAAAGATATTCAATAATATCATCATTTAAGACCGAGGATGATGAAAATATTTTAAAGAAACGAATCCGGTGAAACAAAATGACAAGGATTAAGGATTAAGGATTCAGTACTTTGTTTTATCCATGTCCAAAAATACCTCAAAAATATTCATAGTGGTGTAAAATTCAAGAATGATCAAAACATGGATACAATCAAAAGCTAGTATCCGAATAGATATTTTGGACAAAAGAAGAAATTTTATTTTTCTATTGAATAGTTCCAGATATCGTGAATAGTGCAAGTATACACGTGAATAGTAACTCGACACCAAAAGATAGAAATTTCAAAAAAAATATCTTCACGCTTAATGAATAGTACTCGTGAATAAGAATCGTGAATAGTAACTCATGAATAGTAACTCGTGAATAGTAACTCATGAATAGTAACCCGACATGAAAAAGTTCCAAATTTGATAAAAGTTCCAACCAATATTTCAAAGATAATGATATTGAAGAAATAATATCATTTTGAATAAAATAACATCCTTACTCGAAAGACAAGACTTTAGTTGAAACAGGATATAGGCTATGACTTGAACTCCTGCAGTATAGCAATACTCAAAGTATACTCAAAATACTCATAAGAATACGCTCGATAATATAGAGAGAAAAATTTAGGTTTACGGTGTGATTTTCAATTCTAACCTAAGCACCTATTTATAGGAAATTGCTTAGAACAAAAAGCGAAAATTTAATAAATTAATAATATAATTATATAAATTTTCTACACATGCCTAGAATCTGATTTCAGCCATCAAACACATGCCACATTCTAGAAAAAGTAAGAAAAAACGTTTTTCTAATTTTAAATATTTTAAACTTCCAAAAATCAATTATTTCGGAGCTTCGGAACTTCAATAATTCATAATAAATAACTCCTTTATCAGAAAAATTCGAATCACGCGAGTTTTTATAGGAAATTCAATTCTCTACAACTTTGCAGAAGAAAGGTTTTCCAAATTCCAAACAGAAATTGACCAAAAATCCACATACGGACAATTTTATGTGCTATAATCAAATTTCGGTCAAGAAATGGGGTCCACCGACACACACAAAACATGTGTTAATCATTTAATGCAACAAAAATACTCTTCCTCCTCATATACTCATATATCCCACATTCATTGTAAAAATATCATAGATTAATATATTATTAAAATAATATATTTAAATGAATTATTTTACCGAGAAAAAGATAAAATATTAATTTTAACAATTGTCATTTTAAAAATTTTCTCCATCTATATCCACATAAAATCAATATTTTCCTCATCATATAAATCAATAATTAATTATTCACAAATAATATTACGTAATCACAATATCGATGACGGTGGGTTCTAGGAAAGGGGGCTTTCAATAAGAATTTCTTTTTTCATCAAGCGCAATTAGGTGACCAAACCTCTCCTTAGATGAGAACTTTCTAGACATTGCAATAATGTTATCTAATAATATTATTCGGATAATATGAATTATTGCTTCGATAATGAAAAATCTTGTGTAATGACAATTATTGAAACAACAAAGAATATAAAATATCAACGCAACAATTATTGAATCAATAAAATAAAATCTTTGAGCGGTAATTACATGTAACAATTATTGAGTAGTGCCTTCTTCACGTAAGAATCAATAATTGGTGCAATACTGGTGTCTTCTTGTTTAACAACGCGTATTAGTGTGTTTTAACCAAACGGGTATTCCAACGAAGATTAGCTGTAATAACTACGCCGTTATTTATAAACAACTTATATTTGTCGTTTTCTTCATCCAATCGCTTTAGTTATGGGGCCCACAAAAGATTGCGGCGATAAATGCGAATATTCCCGACGAGACGAATATTCCACGACCAAACGAATATTATTCAATAATAATGAATATTTTATAACCACTTGCTTATTCAAAATATTTGCGTATTTTACCCATAACTATCCACATTAATCAAATCGACCCTTACTATTTCAAAATAATAAATAGAGGAAAATAAATTTCATTTATTAATAATTTGGGGTCTTACAACGTAAATATGTGAAAGACCCGAACCACATTATTGAGTTAGAACCGGACGAAATAGCGGAAGATTTGACGTATGAAGAGGTTCCTGTTCAAATCTTGGATAAGAAGGAACATATTCTACGCTCCAAGGTTATACCTCAAGTCAAAGTTTTGTTGAGGAAATGACTTGGGAGTTAGAATCTGAAATGAAATCAAGGTATCCTTACCTCTTCGACATACCAGGTACGTACCCTAATTTTGAGGGCGAAATTTCATAAGAAGGGGAGGTTGTAAGACCCCAACTTTTATAAATAATGATGAATTTTTTATAAATATTATTTTTGAATATTATGGAGTAAATTTGATATAATGTTATAGTTGTGGGTAATATTTATAAATTTTGCAAAAGTAAGCAAGTTGTTATAAAATATTCGTTTGGTGGGGAATATTCTTTTTGTCGAGGAATATTCGACGACGACGACACAATCATTAAGTGGACCCCTAACGGAATTATTGTCGGATTGAGGAAACGATAAAAATACTTTATGAAAATAACTACGGAGGTGTTACCGTTAAAAGCTGTTGAACTACCATTAGTAAAGAAAAGTACGATGAATACGCGTGGTTGCATAAGTAGCACACGGTATTGATTATTGATGCTTACGTGAGAAGTCACTCAATTTATACTCAATTATTACTTTCTGAAGAATTGCCGCATCATATCTCTTATATTATTGATTCAATTATTGTCACAAAGATCATTTGTATAATTTGTTATATTATTAAATCAATAATTGAGACGACAAGTTATAAATGATTAATAATTGTTGAAAGATTAAATATGTGTTGATTAAAAATAAAATGATTGTGGTAATATTTATTCAATCCTTGATGTATATAAAGAGTCTATTATGAGGCGTTTGTGGTAAGTTTGGTTATTTTATAGGGGCTATATATTTCATCATCTAAGAGTCTCTTCGTCAATAGTAATTACCTTCGTCAATAGTAATTACCTTCATCAATAGTAACTACCTTTACCAGACGTCAAACCACTTGCCGTTTCATATTACTGTCACGCCGAACCAATTGTCGTTTTACATTACAAAGCGCCAAACCACTTTTCTTTTCACATCACGATTAAATCAAGCCACTTGACTTTTCACATTTCAAGTGCTAAGCTAGAAATCTTCTATAAATAGAGGCCTAGTGCTTCATTATTTTTTACTTAATTCATTCAATTATAGAGAAAGTATAGAGAATAAGAGAAAAAAAGAAGAAGAGTATTCTACATTACTACACCTTCTGCGAGATTCAATCTACTACTAATGTAAGGGGTGTTATTCTTTCTTATTCATGAAGAGAACTGTTGTTATTCCATTGCTTATTATTACATTGGAATAACTTTGATACGCTGAGTTTACCCTATACTTGGTGACATTCTTCTATTATTCTGTTGGAACATCCCATGCATGTGTGTTTTACAGGGGACTGGTTAAAATCTTTATTATTATTACATTGGAACATCTTATCGTGTGTTTTTACCGGAATTGGTTAAAATCTTTATTATTCTGTTGGAACATCCCGCTTGTGCAAATTTTACGACGATTTGGTTCCATTATTATTATTATGTTAGAATAACTCGTCTATGCATGCAAGCACCGCATGCATGGTGATTTCTTTGTTATTCCATTCTTTATTATACTCGGTTAAGTTAAAGTTTTGACTTCTATACTCCATGAAATTAGTAGAATATCCTTGATATTTGCGCTTCATCCAAGATCTTTTCATGGAAATATTCTTCTAATCATTCTTGAATTTTACTCTACAAAGCGATATCATGTTGAAAATTTGGACATTATTAGTTCTAGATAAATTAATTCTTGAACTTGTTTTATTGATTTCTTATATCATTGTCATCATCCTCATGTTTATATTATGTTGAAAGTCATACGTGGCTCAGTAGTGCATAGATGGACTTGGTATGATTATGACCGAGGATTATTGATTGTAATCATCAACCAAGTAATGTTACAAATGATGTGGTAAAAGTTATCATTGGCCCGTAGTGCATTGATGGATGATTGTTGGCATGATCATGACCATTAATGAATACACGAATGTCCTTGGTTGTAGTGCATGGATAATTTGTGGTCGTGATACTAAAAAGAATATCATTGGTAGTAGTAGCATGGGTGATTCGATGATGTGGATTATTTATTAAAATTTGAGTCCAGCGATAAAAGTCATGAAAAACCTTTTAAATCATAAAGATAGTAGATTTTATTCTCTATTTGACTCTTTTAATGGATTGCTTGTTCCATTGCAGATTAAACTTGATGTTGTTATATTTTATCGGCTTTAACATTGTTGAAGGCTAACGATAATTTATTACGCATTATCTTAGTCATAATATTTCTCATCGGGCTAGTTGAGCTCACCCTTTCTTTCTTTGTTCTCTTCAAGAAATGAGAACATAGCAGGACTAGTCGGGGACCAGAGTGATCGGTCCGAGAGGATAGCATTAGTAGTCATCATTATTCGTGAAATAGTGATGTTAATAATTGTAATGAGGACTCCTTTTGAGTTTGTATAATCTCTAGTAGACAATAATTGTATTCAAACTCACAGTTATGTTTTTGTATTATTGTATCGATAGTTGTATTAGTAAGTTGTATTTGAATTTTATACCATGTATCTCGGCGACCCAAGATGGGTGATGTATACCTAATTTTGGGGGCGCACACGGTTAATATCAAAGCTTAGGGATATGATCCCTGGCAAAGATGTGAGAATAGTACTAGAGAGGGGGAGAGACGGGGAATTCCTTTGCTAGTATGACCTATGGCCCTTATACGTAACTTTAATGTGTCAAACATAAATTATTTTGTAAAATTCCCACTCGTATATTATTATACATGTTGATACGAAGAGACCAAACTTTAAACCAAGCAGTTGATTGTTATATAACGAATCCAGAGTGTCAATTTTCATGTTTTATTTTCAAAACCTTCAAGAACATCAAAGTCAAAGAAATTATAGATTTTAACTCTGTGATTATGTGTTTTAATGGGTTAAAACTATTCTATAAATGTTGGGTTATGTTTATGCATGAATTATAACATGTGTATATGATTAATTTCGTGTAGTAGTAATTTAACGTCCTCTTGAATCTTCTTCTTCACATTCATTAGCTCCGGGTGTGTAGCTTGCACGGCTTTAACTTTATCGATTAAAGTCGATTGTACTCGTATATTTGATATCACCACGTGGGTCCTTAGAGTCTTTAACTCTATCTTCATCATTTGTAAGTTATACGAAATGGGTCTTTGTGTTAACAACATAGCACTCAGAACGCTTATCGATCTTCTACTCAACGCGTCCTACCACGTTCATTTCTTCCACGATGATATTGAATGGTACGATCGTAATCTTCAAATGACTCAAGCCAACGTCTTTGGCACATACGTTACGTTCGTTTTAGGTGAAAAAAAAAAAAAATATTTGAGGGTTTTAGAAATGGGTTTTATCTTTGGGATCAATACAAAATTTGATTTCACGCTCTAGGGGTAGGCTAAATCTTCAAGAATACGCCATGAATTTAATAACAATAGAATTATCATTCAAAACTGTGACTCTCATCCAAGACTTGGATAGCACATGTAATGGAGGTTTCTCCTAACGGAGTTTCAACCAATAAGTCAAAGTCTAACTTCTCTAGAGTCAAATTTAAACGTTGAGCGCAAGCAAGAGAGATAAAAGAATGGGTAGAACCGGTATCGAATAAGGTATAGACTTCACAAGAGCTTATGATTAACTTACCCGTAATAACCTCATTCGGGTTCCTCGACAAACGCTCTCACTTAAACTACCGGCTTTGACTTGTCTGAGACATCCTTTGGAATCACTATCCCAGCTGGACTTGACTTCACTACACGACAAAATCGAGCTAGGTGACCTTCTCTTCCGCAATTGAAACACGCTTTGGATTCAGTACGTCACGGTTTAGACGGATGTGTCCCTCCGTCGCAGTATTTGAAACATATGACCGGTGGTCGTTCTTCTTCTTTGAACCGAAAAGTCTTTGTAATCTTGTTGTCTTTCCATCATTATTGAACCTTCTCTTCTTGAAATTTTCACTTCTATTATCTTGGCCACGATTACCACCAAGTGGTTACCATTCTGGCATGATAATTTCCCCACGATGGTTATCATTGTTAGATGGTGAATTTGCCATAGGTATGATTATTATCGTGTTTTGGTCGTTGCCTTTTGGTTGTGCTGACTCATTATCGCGCTCCAATAACTGATCCCTATTCACAACATCTGAATATAAACAAAGTTTGTGAGAAATGACGTATTGACGTATATTGGGTTTTAAACCTCTTAGAAACATTCGCGTCATTCACTCCTCATTATTGACCAAATGGGATGCAAACCGAGACAACTCGGCAAACTTAGACTCATACTGCGACACAGTCATATTGTTTTGCTCCAGTTTGATGAACTCCACCTCCTTCATGTGACGAATACTTTCGAAAAAGTACTTGTCATTGAACAATTCTTGGAATTTCTCCCAAGACATCTTGAGTGCGTCAGGCTGGGTACGTTTTATAGATTCCCATCAATAATCTGCCTCTTCACGTAACATAAAGGTGGCAAAGGGAACCTTTTGCTCCTCGAGCATCCCAAGACATCAAATATCTTGGTGATCTCGCTTTAACCACGCCTCTCGCCTTAAGTGGTTACGCTTTCCTAAAACTCCGGTGGTCCTAGCTCCTTGAAGCGCTTACTGGGTGACCCATGAGTGGGTTGCCATTATTTCCACCTATATTTTGAGCAGAGTCTATCTTACGATGTTGCATTAATTGCATAAAGCCTCCGAACATTCCATCGTTCATCATTTGGTCGGTGTTGTTGTTTGCACGAGGATTGTCGCCTTCGCGATGCGCATTATCGACGATTATTGATCTATGGAGACTCAGCGGTCTCTCGTGCTCCATTGATGTTCTCAACATTCTCGGATGTCATTTTCAAATACTGCCACAAAATAAGGGTTAATTAACATATCATATATTATTCCTATACTCTGACCGACCAATTAAATACCAAATAAACTTAGGTAGGTCATACTAGCGAAAGAATTCCCGTGTCTCCCCTCCCGGTTCTTCTTCTCACATCTCACCGGGATCATATCCTCAAGCTTTGATACCAATAAATGGTGGCGCCCCCAAAATAGGTATACATCACCCATCTTGAGTCGCATGATATATGGTACAAAATTCAAATACAAACTTAATTATACAACTGTCGTGTAAAGTACGACAAAATATAAGCTGGGAGTTTCAACACGAATATTGTCTTCTAGACAATATATAAACTCAAATTCAATATTATTATAATTATTATCACACTATTTCATAGAATAGTGAGGACTACTAAAGTCATTTATCCTGGACCATCACTCCAGTCCCCGACTTGTCCCAGCTACGTTCTCATTTCCAGAAGAGAACAGTGAAAGAAAGGGTGAGCTCAACGAGCCCAGTAAGAAATATTATGACTAGGATGTCTGAGAATAAATTATCGTTAGCCTTCAACGATGTTAAACCGATACAATATAACACACATCAAGTTTAAGCTGCAGCGGTAACAAGCAATCCATTAGAAGAGTCAAGTAGAGAATAAAATCTACTATCTTCTATGATTTAAAAGGTTTTTCATCACTTTTATCGGTGAGACTCAGCTTAATAAATAATCCACATCATCAAATCATCCCTGCACTACAGGCCAAGGATATTCTTTAGTATCATGACCACGAATTATTCATGCACTACGGGCCAAAGATAATCGTGTTTTCATCAATGATCTGATCACGCCATAAAATAATTCATCTTTGCACCCTTGGCGAAGAGAATCCATAGCCATAATCATACCAAAATCATCCATCAATGCACTACTGGCCAATGAGGACTTTTTTTCATATCATTTGTAACATTACGGTCATGATTATTATAAGAATAATCCCTGGTCATAATCATACCGAGTCCATCTATGCACTACTGAGTCACAGATGACTTTCAACATAATATAAACATATGCGATGATGACAATGACATAATAATTGATAAAACAAGTTCAAGACTTAATTTATCCAGGAACCAATAACGTCCAAATTGTCAACATGATCTTTGCTTTTGTGGAGTAAAAAATTCAAGAATGCTCGAAGAAGAATATTTTCATGAAAAGATCTTTGGATGAAGCTTAAATATCAAGGATATTCCACTAATTTCATGGAGTATAGAAGCAAAACTTTAACCAAAAGAGTATCATAGAATATATGAAAGCTGCAATAGATTTTTCACCGCCATGCGGTAATCCACGTGAGACAACTCATTTCCACAATTTAATAAGAAATGAATACGAAGGGTCATTCACCGTGCATGTGGCAATCTATATGACGAGGTTATTCAGCGAGAATAATAAAGAATAGAATAACATAAGAATTCACCGTGCATGTGATAAACCCATGCAGGCAAGTTATTCAACAGAATAATAAATAATGGAACCAAGTCGTGCGTAAGCGCTTGACGCAGAATATTCCAACAGAATAATAAATAACGGAACCGGTCATGCGTAAAAGCAAGCAAGCGGGATGTTCCAACAAAATAATAAAGAATGGAATAATGGAAGAATTTCACCATGTATGCGGTACTTAGATGTATAAAAGTTATTCAACATAATAATAAAGAATATAATAATGAAGAATTTCACCAAGTATAGGGTGAATAGCGTATCGGTATTGAATAGAATAATAAAGAATGGAATAACAGAAGTTCTCTTCATGAATACGAAAGAAATAATACCCCTTACGAGTACAACAAATAATATCCTTACCTTATAAAGAAGAGTACTCCGACGGGTAGGGCGGGGATATACTTGAAGAAAACTTGTACTACGCTCAAAGCTTTCTTAAACTCTAAAGAAATACGTTCAAGATTATAGAAGAAGAATTCTCTCTCTAGAGTTTCAATGAATTCGTAAGAAATAATGAAGGAATGAGCTTCTATTTATAGGAGAATGGACTGAATAGTAACTAATTCATGAACGGTCCAGATTGATTTACTTTTAAATGGACGGTCCACATTGATTTACTATACGCAGACACTACGCAGCACTATCGCAACACTATCATAATAAAATATAATATATTCTAATTATTGTCTAATAAAATAAATAACTTTATAAAAGTATTACATTTTTTATATAAAAAGATTTTACTATGAAAATACTATGCAATACTATGCATAATAAAATATAATATATTCTAATTATTATACTAATAATACAAATAACTTTATAAAAGTATTATGTTTTATATAAAAAGATTTTACTATGTAAAACACTATAGATAATAGAATATAATATATTCTATTTATAGTGTAATAAAACAAATAACTTTATAAAAGTATTCATTTTAAATAAAAGATTTTACTATCAAAAAACTTTATCGCATAATAGAATATAATATATTCTATTTATAGTCTAATAAAATAAATAACTTTACAAAAGTATTATGTTTTATATAAAAGATTTTACTATGTAAAAACACTATGCATAATAGAATATAATATATTCTAATTATTGTCTAATAAAACAAATAACTTTATAAAAGTATTACATTTTATATAAAAAGCTTTTTACATTTTATTACATTAATAATACTAATAAAACAAAATTTATATATATATATATATATATATATATATATATATATAAACTTTCGTGACTTCAAAAAGACACCTCAATATATTTAACAATATTTATCATCATTATTATAATTCACAATATTAATCGACGAATTCGTTCCTGGGAAGAGGGCTTTCCAATAAAGATTTCTCCTATTAAGCATGATTAGGTGACCAAACCTCTCCTTGGCGAGAACTTCTAGACATCGTTAATATTATAAATAATAATATTAATAACCGTCGTCTCAATTATTGATTTAAAAATATATAAAATATTGACAATAATTGAATCAAATAACGTGAGATCTTGTCAAGCAATTCTTGTAGCAATAATTGAATAAAACTGAGTGACTTCTCACGTAAGCATCAATAATCAATACCGTGTGCTACTATGCAACCACGCGTATTACTGTACTTTTGATCACCGGGTAATTTAACAGTTAACGGTAAAAAAAATATTTTGAGAAAGTTAAATCTTTATTCACATCATAATATTAAAAAAAAATATTTCGAGAAAGTTAAATCTTTATTCATAAAATCTGGGGTCTCACACAAACAAACATAGCCTAAGAATAAAGGATTTCCGAAATAAAATATGCTAATCATTTTTGTTTTGCGAATTATAAATAACGAATATTGTAGTTTTGTAAATTATGAATGTAATATTGATTATAAAAGTTTATTTTACTTTATCTACTACAAGTATTTCAAATTAAAAATATTAGTCATTTATTACTTCTCAACAAACGAGGGAAGACACAATATCTAAAACACTTTAAGCGATAAAATAGAATAAATATAAAATAAAAATTTATTTTGCATTATGATAAATTTATGTTAAATTATAATATATTTTGAAAGTTAATGGTTCCTATTAATTCAATAATTAACTTTCCACTGAAGGATATTTGAGAGTTCATGCTCTTTCTTTACTACTGCATCCTCTATAATTAATGATTAAAATTCATCTTAAACAATAGAATAATAATAGAATTTTGTATTATGATAAATTTATGTCAAATAATTATAATTAAAACATATCAATACATGAGATTAGATAAAATTATAATACATTCTCACTTAGTATACATCTCTTTAAAAGGATTACAACTAATATTTATCTACGTAATTGACAATTAAAAATTCATAAATATTCACAATATATATTTTCAATAATAATATATGAATCCTTTTTTAATTTCTTCATATACCATGTATTCACATAAATCGACATTTTGATATAAATTTAATATTATCATATATATAGCAGGACTCAACAATTTTAATAGAGATAAAATAAATAGATTAATGACAGGACCTCAACAACAAATGCGAGTATAAAAGAGTGAGATAAAGGAGACTTAAATAATATAATACGGAAGCAGTAGATTATTATAAAATTTAGTGGGCAAAATTAATGAAATACTTACTGTAAGTTGGCACGTTTTACTGATTACATTATTAAACTTTTAATTTTTTAAATTATCTCACTAAACTAATTATTATTTTGAAATTGGGTCATTCCGTAAAAAAAACAGACATTAATTTTATATCGACAAAACTAATGAATTACCACTAAAGTTGGCACGTTTTAGTGATTACACAATTGAACTTTTAATTTTTTAAATTACCTCATTAAATTAATTAATATTTTGAAATTGATTCATTATGTTACAGACATCACGAGTGTTGAATCGTTTCTGTTTTTATCCTAGGTAGATGTGAAAAAAACAAATTTGATTTATTATCTCTTTTCCTTGCTCTCATCTCTCCCTTCTTCCAAATCAAATAGATTTGCGATTTTCTCTATCTAAAATCTATGAAAATTCCTAGATCTGAATACCCAAAATATTGAATTGAGCTTCAAAGTTCAGCATTAGATATAACAATGGAGTTTGAATCCCCAACAACAACAACAAATGAAGTAAATGGCATTCCAGTAGATTTTCTCTCTCTTACCTCCGACTATCAGTAGTCTTATGTCTCCGAACTACTTTCATTCACTCTTGATCGCCTCCACAAGGTCCACTCCTTCCCCAATCTCTCTCTCTATATATCTGTGTGTGTGTGTATATATATACATGTAGTAGTAATATTTGGTTAAATTAATTTTGTTGGAATTTCATTTATGGTTTGATAAGAGCCTGAGTTTTTACGGATGGATGCGGAGATAATTCAGAAGCAGATATAAAATGTTGTCAATTACCGCATTTTCATTTCTACTGCTGATGCATTGTTTTTCATTCGTGAGGAAGTTTTTTCTATTGATAAACATCTGAGATTAAAATACCCAAAATATTTTGATTTTTTGCTTTCACTTTCAAGTTTTTAATTATTTTTTGCCACATTAGTAATATTTTTTATTTTTGAATTTCTTTTCTAGAGCCATATAGATAAAAAATTAATGTCGGTTTAATTTTTTTTTTAACAAAATGACCTAATTTCAAAATATTAATTAGTTTAATGGGATAATTTAAAAAATTAAAAGTTCAATGGTGTAATCAGTAAAATGTGTCAACTACAATGAGTAATTCATTAGTTTTGTCAATAATAAATTAACGTTCATTTTTTTTTAACAGAATGACCCAATTTTAAAATAATAATTAGTTTAGTAAGATAATTTGAAAAATTAAAAGTCCAATGACGTAATTAATAAAACATGCCTACTACAGTGGGTATTTCATTAATTTTGACAAATTTAATGATTACAACTTAATCTACTCTATTTTGAAAGGTGCTATTAGTCTAGTTTATTTAAGTTTGTACAAAAAGAAGAAGTTAATTGTCCTTTTATTAGTCTAAGGTTAGGTCATGTTTGATGCAACTTTAACATTTTAATGGCTATTGTTTGCCCATGAAATCTGAAATTAATTGAATTTTATTACTCAAAACTCCAAAAAGGAAAAGAAAGAAAAAAAATCTCGAAAATGTTGTTGAAGAAATTCTTGTTGTTGGTGAAAATTCACGAGTGAATTATTTTTATTTTTATTTTGATAATCGGAAGTTTTAATCGTAGTCGGACTATTCTTCACGAACTCAGGACAACCTTTTCATATGAACTTATGCCCGCGTTCCCGAGGTCTCATAAACCATTTTTCTGGCCTTGACAAATTGTTACTAGTGATTCGATCCTAAAACGTTCGAATCTACGATTCGTCCTGGAAAATTATTATTTTCACAAATGTTTTTCATTAAGTTCGTTTTGATAAGAATACGTGATGGATTTACTATTTACCTAAAAGTAAACTTGTGAAGTTATTGATAACACTTGTAAATATCTTATACTTACGACTATACTTACGACTAGGTAGGGTAAGTATACAGAAGAATATGTGCCGAAGAATGAAGACGTTTAGGAGGTTGGTGGGGTTGGGTAATGGCCTAATGGGTTCCAAACACAACTGCCATTTCATGTTTCGAGTGTGTACACGAAAATCAAATACTATTTCCGACTTTATTTGCATGGGGTAACCACAGGAATTATACTGCAACATAAAATGACAATTTTGTTAGCTGTATTTTTTTAATAAAAAATTAATTTGTTGTATAGATTGTTATTTTTATATAACCTTCTCTCACCTAAATAACAAATAAATTAATTTATACTCTCTTTTTTTTGAGAATTTATATTATTGCAATTTAATTTTAAGGATTCATTTCATTTTAAATGTTTACGGGGTAAGAAACTTGAGGAGCTAAGAGGAAAACTAAGGGACACTTGTTTTCAATATAACTCTTGGTTAATTTTTTATGTAAGGTCACAGCCTCACATGCATGTTTGAATTTATTCTTCGGTCAAAATTAATAAGGCGTTCTGAGATGAAGGCTATTTTTTTAAAATTGATCAAGTAAAGAAAGTGATATTTTCACGTGTTAAAATGATATTTTCATATGAGTCTCTCTCACATGGAAGTAAGATCCACTCACTATTTATGTAGAGAGGAATCATGTAAAAATATAGTACTAATGTTTTATATTAAGTAATCAGTGCATTCACATTATTATCCCTCTTCTCAATTTCTCTCTTTTCTAAAACAATGCCAATGTTTTATTCATTTATAATTAAAGATGGTAAATAAGTTGATTTAATAGGTAATGAATAAAATTTAATGGGAAATAGGTAATTAATGAATTAAATTGTTAGTGGATAATTTTAAATAAGTTAAATATGAATAAACTTAAATGAATATGAATAAAACTCATCAACAGTAAATAAGTCAAAAGTAAGTTTTTCCGCTTTCTCTAGCTATTATAAGAAATCAAAAAAATCAAATTCTAGCTATAATTATATGTGTGTATATATATATGTATGTATGTATGTATGTATGTATGTATGTATATATGTATCGAGAGAGAGAGAGAGAGGGGGGGGAGAGGGTGGGAATTGAATTTTGGTTCTCACTACAATCGAAGCTTATCTCTGCATCTTCAATGGAGTCTGCATTATTTCAACAAGGACCCTGATTAACTCCACAAATTCACTTCAATCTCTTCTTCTTGTTCTCCGCAAAGAAGTTTGTCCGCCGTGGTGGTACATCCAGTTCCGTACATCTATTGTTTAGGTTTGTGATTTATGTGTTTTAAGTGGGTAGAACCATTTAACCATTCCTTATTTATGATTACCACTTAAGTAAATGAATAATTTTACCCATTAAATCATAGGTTTAATGGAGGGGTTGATGGGTTGGGTTCAAAATTGCCAGTTCTAGTTCGAAGTAATTGGCGTCTTAAATATGAACAAGAACATAGGTACCTGATTGCTTAACCTTTCTGTAAAACTCTAGCTCCCAATCTGTGTTCCTCAATAGAAATACCTTTTCCCCCCGTTCTATTGCTGCCCTTCCGGTCAGTTTTGCTCTATCGGCTACTATTTTCCGGTAAGAATCTAAGCACTCTTTTTTGCAGTTTTGATAATACCCAAAACACAGCTAGTCTATGTTCTCAAAAAAAAAAGACAGAACTGATATATATATATATATATATATATATAGATAAATGGATTTGTTTTAGTTACCCACTGATATTGTGTATGAAATGTTTGTGTTTGGATATATGAAGTATATAATATGGGGGCCAGCGTCAGTCCTGGCTGGCATTGTTTAAAGTCTATTGATTACCCTCCGTTTGATAAAGGGTTCAAATTTAAAATTTTATGAAACTATCAGCAAAGGAATGTTGGCGCGGTTCATACTACCTAAGATAACGAAGATATGAAATCAGAGCAATGGAGAAACCGGTTGTTTTCAAATGAACAAGTCTTGGCTCCCACACGTACGCTAATTTCAATCCTCGTTACTTTTTTATCAATCAAATTTTAAAATTTAATAATTTTTTGTCGTTGATATGTAGATTTACAATTTTGGAATTTTGAAGTTTGATTGGAGAAACAGAAGTTATTATTACAAAAATTAGTTGCGGATATTTCAAACTATCAACAATTTCTAACGGATAGGTAATTTAATAAAATTTAAATTATGAACCTTCACTCATGACCCAGCGGTGGTAAATGGGTTGGTTCTAAACATTGGGTCAACACACCCTAATTCATGTCCCATATAATATAATATTAATGGCCAACCGAGAAAATTCCAAGCAAGTGATGATTCAATTTGTGATTTAGTAATATGGTGCAAATAAGTTACTTTCAACTTGCTCACGGGTTCCAATTAGTTTAATCATTAACTTTCCCCCATAATGTCACATTTTTAGGATATTTGAGAGCTCAGGCTCATTCTTTTTTTTTTTTTAGCTTTTTTAATTTGCATGATGAATGAATAAATTTACAATTTTTGTTTTGTTTCATTTGCTAGGGTTTAATGGATGCAAATGTTACGAGTTCGAATAGTGGGGAAATTAGCATGCCGAGGGAAATAAAAGCGGTGAAGTTGTTGTAATGATTTATGGCCAAGAAGAAGATGAGAAGAGTTCACTCCACCTAGTTAGTTTCGGTGATTCCCACATTGAAGGTATGCGGTTTGCACCATTGAGGTGTGCTTCCCGAGACTACTAGGTTCACCCAAGCCCCAACAGCCTCCCAAAATCCCCACAAACAAAACTCTAAGTCGAACGAAAATCACTTGCCGGTCGGTGTACTCAAAACCCAAGTCAAGATTTGGAGAACAACCTTTGTCCTGTTGATTCAAATATTTTGATTCAAATATTTTCAAGAAAGTAGCCCATTGATACAAGATTATATAAACTCTCTTTGGTAGTAATTCATCTATTAAAAATATGTATGCTTGGGCCTCACCTAATAGTAGGCGAGGATGCCCACTCATACTTCATTGAAAGAAACAAAACTAGGATGGTGTCGATTATTACTCAAAGGCCTGATTTATGGCATCATCGTGGAGGAGTGGACGAGGATGAAGAGATTTACAAAAAAGTGAGTATTCAAATAAAGGAAACAATTTTAATAAAGATAAAATAAATAAATTTATATACGGGATCTAGATGGTGTGGATTAGAACCAAAACTAAAAGCGAATAAGTCTAAAAGCCATACCAATAAAATATCTCATGTCCTCATCATTTACATATCATTTACTGCATACATGTTTGTGTTTATTTATAATATTAATAAAACCAAAATCTGAGACTTAAAATAAAAATACTAAATAATCAAATTAAGAAATAAACCCGGTTCCTTCTTTTGATATAAGAAAGCGTGAATAGCTCTAATCTAAACACAAACTTTCCAATTGAATATCCACTAAAATTTTCAATTAAACAAATATCGAGATCAATCAAATCAATTGCAAACATTATTCCAGCATATCAAGAATTAAATGCAAATGCAATAATCTCAAATTTTAACACATAATATCTAAAAATTTAGAAAATAGGCAAACCAATGAAATAATTCCCACCGCTTTTGGGTTATGTTTCTACTCCTGCGTATATATAGTCATAACCTATATCACGATAACTTTCATAAGTAATAATGTGTGTATATAATGGCTCTTCCATCGTGTAAACGTGAATGACATAAGTAGAAGAAAAGAGAGAGACAAAATGGAAAAGAAGAGAAAAGTTGACCATGAAAGAAGAAGAAGAAGCCATGGTTGCTATTCACTTATGAGAATAAATAATTAGCCTGATTAATATACGTATATATATGTATGTATATGCATTGAGGATTAGGTCAGGTGATCATTAACATTATTTCAAACTCTAATTCAGTTAGGAAGTTTTATCCATATAAAATTGTGCTCATTAGTTGTTGAAGAGATTAAATTCTACTTGGTTTGTTATTATTTATCCATAATTTAAAAAAGGATAGGATATAATTAAGATAATTGGTTTGTTATTATTTATCCATAATTTAAAAAAGGATATGATATAATTAAGATAATTGGGACATAATTAAAACTATTTAAAATGGACAAGTGTTGAGTTTGTAGAAAGACATTTGTCAATATATGGTGCCATGTACTGTGATTTAGTATATATAATAGATTTAATGGGCAAAACTAATGAAATACCCATTGTAAGTTGATACGTTTTACTGATTGTATCATTAAACTTTTAATTTTTCAAATTACACCACTAAATTAATTATTAATTTGAATTGGGCCATTCCGTAAAAAAAAATTAAACGGACATAAATTTTGTATCGACAAAACTATTGAATTACTCATTCAAGTCAGTACGTTTCTGATTACACAATTGAACCTTTAATTTTTTAAATTACCCCATTAAATTAATTAATATTTTGAAATTGGGTCATTATGTTACAGACCTCACGAGTGTTAAATCGTTTCAGTTTTTATCCTAGGTGGACGTAAAAAAGAAATTTTTTTATAACAAATTTGATTTATTAATCTCTCTCTTCCTTCCTCTCATCTCTCTCCTCTCCCTTCTTCCAAATAAAATAGATTTGTGATTTTCTCTATATAAAATCTATGAAAATTCTTAGATCTAAATATCCAAAACATTGAATTGAGCTTCAAAGTTCAAAGATTAGATATAACAATGGAGTTTGAATCCCCAACAACAAAAATAAATGAAGTAAATGGTGTTGCAGTAGATTTTGTCCCTCTCACCTTCGACTATCAGTAGCCTTATGTCTTCGAACTCCTTTCATTTACTCTCGATCGCCTCCACAAGGTACACTCATTCCCCAATCTCTCTCTATATATCTATGTTTGTGTGTGTGTGTATATATATATATATATACACACACACATTAGGTAATAAAAAATTTAATTCAAAAATTAAAATGAGACTCTAGCTTTGGGACTTGTATATATCATGTATGATTTATATATGCATGTTTGCAAGTACTTCTTGGAGTACTCATGAATCAAAGCATCTATAATAGTTCTGAATGAACATGCATAAATGCATATTCTCATTTATACAATATATAATTCTTGAATGAACATGCGTTGAACATATATAGCATATTTGTTGTAATACCAATTTAATATTTAACTGAAAATATTGTGAATTAAGGTGGTAGAACTAGAAAGTGAAAGTGGAAAGCGAGTAAGGGCGGGGCCATGTACACGATGAGGATGGAAAAACACAAGATTATCTAAGGTATTGTCTTCAAATAGCTCAAGACAAAGGTTTCTTGGATATTATACTCAACAACAACAACAAAGACATTAACATCGATGGCGCTACCACGAATCTTCCAACGCCACCAATACCGGTGCATCACCATTTTGATCTTTCGGCATCATCAGAAAAGCCAAGATGAGCGGGTGGTACATTGAGACAAACGAGAATGCGTATGGGTTTTTTCACATCACATCTAAGAAATTAAGCAATTTAAAAACACGTGTATATATTTGTTGCCTTCATAATAATAGTCTTTAATGAGAAAATTAAAGTATTTTTAGAATCTATATGGTTAAAATATGATTTACATACATTATCGGTAAATATCAACATGTATTTCAGACCAAAAATTGGTTGGGCTGGTGATAAGTAGGTTTTATACCTACTTATTGGCTCTCCACTTGGTAGAATTATGTTTAAACTATTAAGCATTTTTAGTGCTGTTTAATTACTTTTTACTGTTGTTTTGTAGGTCGCATTAAGGAAACTAATAAGGCATGGAATTGGCTTGGATATGGCAAAGTATGGTGAGCATGTGGAGGAATGAAGACTGAAGCATAGCATGAGCTTAAGGAAAGGGGAATCTAAGAAGTTAATTGAAGAATGAAGAAGTTTAGTGAATGAAGAAGAAGAAGAAGAAGGAAGTAGCAACATTGCATCAGTAAAACACCAACAACAAAGAAGGCAACGATTGATTGCGATCCATCGAGAGTTGCTTGTAGCGCTAACAAGGAAAGGAAAGCGCTTACCAGAATAATCTAGAAATCCAACATGGTGCACCCGCTCCCCAATTTCTATACGGGGTCGTGCGGCCGCGCCAGTCAAGACTATTAAAAATGTTGACTTTTCATTTTAATTCTGTTGTAGCGAGATTTAGCTATAAAATGGTGTATTTGCTAGTTATGAAGGATGATTACAATTAGTTTATTTTTCTATATTTACGGTTTCATAGAGCTAGAGAGATTTCATAGCTACTACTACTATTTTGCTTCTCTCTTTAGATCTAATAGCTTGTGATTATTAGAATTTTTCCTTGGATTGATGATGGATCTGAACTGAGTTGGAAGCTGACTTTGAGCAAAAGTTTAATCAGATTGCATTCTCTATTCTCTTTAATCTCTTTGTTTTCATCATGACTTCTCATGCTTAGTTTATATCCCATAATGGTTGTTGATTCAAAGATGAACTAACCACCATTATGGGATTCTAATGAAGCTTATTGTGTAGTTCAGATTTATATGCCTTGTTGTGATGCTTGAATGATTATAGTTGGATTGCCTAACTTTATTATGCCTGTTGCTTAGATGCTTGATCACCATCTACCCTAATAACTTCTTGTATGGAATTAAAAGAGGAAATATAAGTTCAGAGATCGACCTTGTTGGCATATGTTCATGAAATTTACATGTGATAGATTTTGTGATTCGTAGTCGAGGATAGACATATCTTAGAACTTACCATGTGTAATATTGAGAGAGAGCTTGTACTTAAATTGATATTACTCGTAATTCACATAGACATATAGTGGGTTAGGTAATATTGATGTTCATATGAATTCTATCTATTTGTGGATTTTATGTGATATTGACATGGTGTATTGAAAAATAGTCATGTCTCACTTTCGTGCTCTCGACTAGCAATCCATAATAATTAGTCAAGTTAAACAAGAGGTGTATAATCTGGATGAAGCAATTGTTGCATGATAGATTAGGAATAATTACCTTTCTCCGTGGGAACGATACTTGACTTACTCTATATTACTTGTTCGTGAACGTGTATACTGTATTTGTTGCATGTGTGTGTCATACATTTTGTTAAACCCGAAACAAGCCAACAAGTTTTTGGCGTCGTTGCCGGGGATTGGTTTTTATTTTTATTACTGTCGTCATCAACTTAAGTTAAATTTGTCTGACTTGAACAACTCTCACCTTATCTCATATCTATTTTTCTTGAATTTGCGTTTCAGGTACTTGTGGTTAGTATATGCACACTCGATCCTCAAAGTCTGAGTTGGTTCCTAGGCAAAACAATATCAACGGTGAAGCTTGGAGAGCGAGTACACGTAATTCTAGCATACAAGAGAACACTGAAACATCAACAAAAATGGCAGAAGAACATAGAGAAGAACGCAGGGCTTTAAGAGACTATTATATGCCAAAAATAAATGAGCTACAGTCTAGCATAGTCAGGCCAACAATAACAGCTAACACCTTCTAGATTAAACCGGGAACAATACAGATGGTACATAATTCGGTTCAGTTTGGGGGTGTTGCTACTGATGATCCTAACGAGCACCTGTTAAGTTTTATTGAGATATGTAACACATTCAAGTATAATGGTGTGTCAGACGATGCAGTGTGGCTCAGACTGTTTCCTTTCACCTTGAGAGACAAGGAAAGAAGTTGGCTCCATTCATTGCCATCTGGGTCAATAACTACGTGGGAGGACTTAGCACAAAAATTTTTAGAAATTAAGCAATTTAGAAACACATGTATTTGTTGTTTGCCCTCATATTAATAGTCCTTAACAGAAAATTAAAGTATTTTTTGGAATTTACATGGTTAAAATATGATTTACACATTATAGGAAAATATCAACCTGTATTTTAGATCAGAAATTGGTCGAGCTGACCAAAAGAGAACAAGATAATCTTTTTAAAAGACTTTGAGTTAAGTTAGTTAACGTGGATTATTGATTTCTAAACTTTAAGGTGAAAATTGAATTAAGTGTATGTTTTGGGACACACTTTTGTCATTTGTCCTTCACAAAATCCTAAATTATTTATTTTCTTGAGCATAACAAAATTTTCCTTTAATTATATAACTTGGTTGTCTTAAAATGAGTCTTATTTAAAAAAAATGCATTTTAAAGGAAATACTCAATAATTTAAAATAACAATACTTAATTAATTATATACTGATATTAAATGAAATCTAAGTTTGATCATGTTTCATTTAGGGAAAATTTCAAGCACTATAGATTATAATGTCTTTTAATTTGTTTTAAAGAGAACTCTCATTTTGTGACGCATACAAAATTAAAAATATTATAAGCTACATGTAACAATATATATATATATATATATATATAAACAAAACTTTTATAATATTATATATATATATATATATATATATATATATCCACCACCATTCTCGCCATCTTTTCTTCTTCAATACCCATGACTACATACTGAGCATATTATTACAATGTGATGAATTATATTACATAATATATAAATAAATATATATATATATATATATATATATTTACAGTAGTTGTATTTACTAATAAAAAGAAGGAAAATTGAGATTCTCTCAAACTTGGGATGATATTTATTGTGATTAGTAAAATGAGTGAATTGAGCTTGGAGGAGATCAGGAAGAATCTCTAAGCAAGGACCAAACCTAGACCACCAGAGGGTGAACCAGAATGGGAATTGACTCTTGAATTTGTGGTCGAATTATAAAAACCACGAATGACTATGATCCTCATTTTGATGGAGGAAGATTTTATTCCATGCTTCAACATAATCAAAATAACAGTAAGAATTAGCTTGACTGGAAAGCTGCCTAAGACCAGAAGGAGAACCTCCCTAATCTGAGAAACTAAGAATTTGTTTAATATATGAGGAATGATAAAGAATCTTGGATTCATTATCTTTGGCGTAAATATGCTTAATAAATATTGACTCGGTCTCAAGGAGGATGTCCTTATAAAACGCAAGGGATTTATAAGGAGCCCGTGGAATGAAATGCCATCTAGTAGGAAAATCTTTGGCAAATGAGTTGAATAGGATCATTTTTAGGCTTCATGTGAAGTTCTAAATGGAACAGATGTTGTTCCCACTTTAGAAGATACTCAGAAGCGGTGTAACTAGGTTTTGAAAAGGTTGCCTTTGACGGATTACTGTATGGATCCACTGGTTTGGGTTGACTGGCTAAAACAGAAGAAAAAGGCTTTGGAATTGTTCCAAGAACTTGAAATTTGTTAACTGGGTTTGGTTGGGGAACCAGATTAAATGGGTGAGGAACTAAAGTTCCTTATAACTGACTATCTGGGCCAGGAGAGCGTCCTTGCCCACGAGAAGAAGGTCCTCCTCGCACACTCATAATGTCGATATAGTACTTGTGTTAATAAATTTACGTGTAAGAAAATTAGGAACATAATTGTTACTTCCTTTAATATATTCAATATCAAAATCAAAAATACTCAGAAGAGCCTGCCATCTAGCAAATGAATGTTTAGAGGCGACGTTCTCAATGTCCTTTTCAAGAATAAATTTTGCTGATTTATAATCTATCCTAACCATGAATTTTTGATTTAATAAATCACGTTGGAATTTATTAATACATAAAACAAGTGATAAAATTTCTTTTTTAATAGTACTATAATTTAATTGAGTAGTATTCCATGTGCCAGAATGAAAACGAACAATTTGTTCAGGAGAAGAAGGAGTTAACTTCTGTTTGAGAATGCCACCGAATCCAATGTCAGAGGTAATATAAACTATTTACAAATGCAGAAAATAAAGGTGACTTACAAATTTAATGAACTGAGAACATGAGAATATAGATGAAGAGTTAAGGGAGAGAGGCTAAAGATTCGACTGAGAAGGAACTCAGCGTCTTTTGAAGTCTGGTTTGCTAACTAAGTTCAAGTTCCTTTTATAGAATAAGGAAAGAACTATTACAAAGTTACTATTACAAAAAGTGAATTATTACAGACAATAATTACTATTGATGAACAGTAAAATAGTGCTCACTTTTTTTACTATTCATGGACGCTTATGGCAACTTTAGACCGAACCATGTGACAAAGCTGCTTTCGGTGATAAAGCTGACAAATCTTTTTGACTAAATGGTCGTGGGACAGGGTGTGTGACGCCCCCAAAATAGGTATACACAACACCCATTCGAAGTCGCCAAATACATGGTACAAGAAGCAAACTACAACTTCAATAATACAAATGTCGTGTGAAATACGACAATATATCTTATGAGTTTAAATACAAATATTATCTTCTAGACAATATCTATACTCAAATAAATCCTCATCACATTTATTGATACATTATTTTACAAAAATGGTGAGGACTACTAAACAACTCTCTCTAGAACCTTCATTCCATTACCTCACTAGTACTCGCTTACATTCTCGCCTCACGAGAAGAAAAATGGAACAACAAGGAAAAGGGTGAGCTCAACTAGCCCGGTAAAGAATATTATGACTAAGATAATATACAACAAATTATCGTTAGTCTCCAACGAGGAAAAATCGATAGAATACAATAGACAACAAGTTTGAGATCAATATTCGCAATGAAATAATAATTCATAGAAGAGTTACGTAGAGAATGAAATCTACTATAATCTATGAATTTAACAGATCCATCATCAATATTTTATCCTGTAACATCAATAAATTTTCATCTCAAATCAAATATTCATCTTTGCACTACTGGCCAAAGATATTCATCAATCGGTCATGTTCATCTCAACACTGTTCATCTTTGCACTAAAGGCCAAAGATATTCATCGATCGGTCGTATTCATTTAAACACTGTTCATCTTTGCACTCTGGGCCAAAGATATTCTTGAAATCATTCATCTGCACTCTGGGCCAAAGATATTCAATAATATCATCATTTAAGACCGAGGATGATGAAATATATTTTAAAAAAGCGAATCCGGTGAAACAAAATGACAAGGATTAAGGATTAAGGATTCGTACTTTATTTTATCCATGTCAACAATACCTCAAAAAATAATCATAGTGGTGTAAAATTGAGAATGATCAAAACATGGATACAATCAAAGCTAGTATCCGAATAGATATTTTGGACGAAAAGAAGAAATTTTATTTTTCGATGAATAGTGCGTGATATCGTGAATAGTCTTGCAGGTATCGTGAATAGTCTGCCGTATCGTGAATAGTAACTCAGACACCAAAAGATAGAAATTCCACAAAAAAACATTTTCACGCTTCATGAATAGTACTCGTGAATAGTAACTTCGTGAATAGTAACTCATGAATAGTAACTTCGTGAATAGTAACTCATGAATAAGTAACCCAGAGCATGAAAAAGTTCCAAATTTGATAAAACTTCAGATCAACATTTGACATAATGATATTGAAGAAATAATATCATTCTGAAAAAAATAATATCCCTTACCTCAAAGAATCGATTACTTGAAGGAAAGGTCGGAAGTGATCTTTGAATGAAACTTATCTTGAACAACAACTCTCAAAGTATCTAAATACTCACAAAATACGCAATAATAATATAGAGAGAAAGAGAAAACTTTGTTTACGGTGTGATTTTCAATTCTAACTTAGCCCTCTATTTATAGGAAAATGTTAGCCCGCAAAAGCGGACTTGACTGCTACACGATGGCTTTACTGCTACTATTGCCACCCACCACATTTGAAATAAAATTCAGCACATTTCTTCACCAACCACAAGTGGGGCCCACTCAATTCTAGAATTTTCCACCAAAATCAATTATAAACCTAATTTTTCGAATCCGACACCTCTTAAAATTCACAACAAATCATTCGTGCATTTTTAACGGTTCAAAATTTGTGGACATATACTCAACTTATGTATGTATAACATACCCAAAAATTACCACAATCCAACGGTCGGATTAAAAATTATAACCCCAAGCAATATATCTCAAAACCCCTAATTTGATTTTTAACACCTCAATCCAGATAAAATACCGATAAAACACCTCAACATTAATTCCTTCATTAATAACCACATAAATAAATCCATCATTTATATTCATATAAAATAAATATTTCCTTATCATATGAATCAATAATTAATTATTCACAAATAATATTACGAGAATCACATTTATATGACAACCAGTGTTCCCGAGGAAGAGGGGCTTTCGATAAGGATCTCTCCTTCTTTGGCGCGCAATTAGGTGACCAAACCTCTCCTTAGGCAGAACTTTCTAGACATTGCCAATAATGTTATCTAATAATATTATTCAAATAATATGAATTATTGATGCGATAATGGGAAATCTTTGTGCGGTGACAATTATTGAACAAATAATAATATAAAATACCAAGCATGACAATTATTGAATCAATAAAATAAACTATTGAGCAGTAACTCTTTGTAATAATTATTGAGTAGTGCCTTCTTACGTAAGGATCAATAATTCAACAATCATGCAATACTGGTGTGCTTCTTTGTGCAACCCGTATATTCTTCGTATTTTAAACCGGTATTCCAATGATCTTATTAAGAACAACTATGGTCTTACTCGGTAACAACTACTGCGTTATTTATAACCACCCAAACTTTGTCATTTTCCTCATCCAATCGCTTTCAGTTATGGGGCCCATACATGGTCGCTACTGTTGCGTAAATACGAATATTTCTGACAGCGATTGAATATTCTACTGTACCAAACGAATATTCCCGACAAAGTCACGAATATTCCACGACCAAACGAATATTCCCCGACAAAAATGAATATTTTATAACCACTTGCTTATTTTGAAATATTTGCGTATTTAACCCTTTACTATCCACATTAATCAAATCAACCCTTACTATTTCAAAATAATAAATAAAGGAAATTCCTTTTTATTTAAAAAAATTTTGGGGTCTTACAACCTCCCCTCCTTATGAAATTTCGTCCTCGAAATTGACGTACGATACACAGTGTTTTGAAATGGTGAGGATACCTCGCTTTCATTTCGTTTCAATTCCCGGTCATTTCCTCTATAGCATGATTCCTCCACAAAACTTTAACTTGTGGTATGACCTTTCTTAGCGTAGGACATGCTCCTTCCTATCCAAAATCTTGTGGTACCTCCTCATACGTTAAGTCTTGGCTATCTCGTCGGGTTCTAACTCTATAACGTGGTTCGGGTCTTTCACATATTCTGAATACGGATATGTGAAACACATTATGAACACGAGACATACTTGGAGGTGCTTGCAAGTCTATAGGCTACATTTCCTACTCGGTCGAGAATTTGAAATGGACCGATAAATCGTGGATTGAGCTTTCTCTCTCTTCCCAAATCTTGTAACTCCCTTCCATGGAACAACTCGCAATAATACATGATCCCCTACACTAAATTCCACGTCCTTTTCGATGAAGATCCGCATAACTCTTTTTGTCGATCTTGTGCCGTTTGTATCGTTGTCGAATCATTTGGATCTTTTCGGTGAGTCAAACGTCTTAACTTTCGGGTCCCAACAATGTTTCTTCACCCACCTCATCCCAACATATTGGAGAGCGACATTTTGTCCATATAATGCTTGAATGGAGCCACACCTATACTTGCACGATAATTTGTTGTTGTAGGAGAATTCCACCGATGGTAAATACTTATCAACTACCCTTGAAGTCTAGGACACGAGTCTTAATATATCTTTGAGAGTTTGAGTAGTCCTCTCGATTGCCCATCCGTTTGAGGATGGTATGCCAAACTGAATCGTAAATTCGTGCCCATAGCTTTTTGCAAGTTAACCCAAAATCTTGAAGTGAATCTTGGGTCACGATCCGAAACTATGGATACTGGGCATGCCATGCAACCTCACAATCTCATTCACGTACATACTAGCAAAAGGCGTTCAAGGAATAAGTCTCCGTATCGGCAAGAAATGAAAGCAGATTTGGTTAATCTATCAACAATAACCCAAATAGCATTGATGCCTTGAGAAACCGTAGGAAGACGTAATGAAATCCATGGTAATGTGTTCCCACTTCCATTCAGGAATCTCAAGTGGTTGCAAACGGACCCTTAGGTACTAGATGCTCGCCTTTACGTTGACAAGTTAAACACATTGAGATAAACTTTGCAATCTCTCTCTTCATATTGTTCCACCAAAATGTATGCCGAAGATCACGATACATTTTAGTACTTCGAGGATGGATTGCAAATGGTGTATTGTGTGCCTCCATCATAATCTTGTACTTCAAAATCAGTCGTTAGGAACCACAAAGTCTAGAGTGGACTCGAAGTATTCCTTCTTCATCGATTCTCGCTTAGGAATAGCTCCTTCTTGTACTTTCTTTTTCATACGCATCGGCTCGAATTCGGTGGCTGCAAGCGACTTTAACTTTATTGATTAAAGTTGATTATACTCGTATATTATCACGTGGGTACCTAGAGTTTTCATCTCCATCTCTATTATTTGTAAATTATCTGAAATTAGTCTTTGTGATATCGTACTCGTGCTTATATCGATCTTCTACTCAACACGTCGGCTACCACGTTCGCTTTTCGAGGATGGCATGGTCGAGAACATGTCTTTGAAATGAGTCTCCTCTTGAGTTCTTGAAGCTCTTCCACATTCCTTGCTCCATTGAATTTTGTATCTCTCTGAGTAATTTGCGATAATGGAATAGCGATTCGAGAATATCCTTCAACGAATCTCGATAATAACCAACTAAGCCTAGAAAGCTACGTATTTCGATTCTTGACTTAGGTTGCTCTCAATTGTGACTCATATCCCAATCTTGGATAGCACGTCACAATGACACTATCGATTTACTATCATACGAATATGGCGTCCCTACGAGAGAGTCGGCAGGTGAATTCCACAAAGGAAGTCACAAGATAAAGGCTCGGTACCAAATTCTATAGTTGAAATTTTAACTCACGAAGTTCAATAGGAGCCATTCGATATGAGATTTTAGAAATGAGTTTTGTCTTTGGGTTCAAATTCGATACAAAATTTAATATCGGGGCTTTGGGAGTAAGCGAAATTCTCCGGAAAATACGTCGGGAAAAATCAATAACAACAAGAATATTATTCAAATCGGCGTGTCTTTATTCAAATCCATAACATGGACTAAGAAAACTTGACATCCGTAATAAGCGAATGACTTCATGGCTTGATATGAAAATGTTTGATTACAATGGTTTGATTGCTTGAATTGAATAACGAGGTTGCTTAGGAATATGAAAACTAATGACCTTACGAAAATAATCAATTTTGGCATGATGAGTAGTTAACCTTAAAATCACATCAAAAGCAAATATCTCTATAGAAATAAGGTTAACGAGGTAATGTGATAGTGCCAACTGAATCAAACAAGATTTCTAAACAACGGATGTAATGAAAGTTTCTCTAACGGATTCTCCATAAATAAGTCAAAGTCTAATTTCTCAGTAGTCGAGTTCAAGCGTTGGCTTAATGAAGAGATAAAAGAATGGGTAGAAGCGGTATCTAGTAAGGTATAAACTTCGCAAGAATTTATAATTAACTAACCCGTGCTAACCGTTCGGGTTCCTCAGATTTTAATGGAGGTCACGACAAGCGCTCTTCCGAGAATCGTTGACTTTGACTTTTACGGGACATCCTTTTGAGTCACCATTCATTGGACTGGGTTTCGATATCGTCTGATCTCGGCGATATGTCCTTCTTTTCCATAATTATAGCATACCTTAAGCTGTTGTGGGCGGTTTGGGTGATATGTCCCTCTTTCCGCATTTGTAACATCTGACCGGGTGGTCTTTCTCCTCCTTGGAACCGATTTGCTTCTTTGGTTGGCGTCTTCACATAGTCGTTGTTGAATCTCTCTTTTAAAATCTCCTCCCAACTCGCTTCTTCTATTTTCATGGCCACGATTACCACGGAGTGTTTACCGCTTTGTGTCAGTATTCTTCTTTCTCCTTTGGTTATCGTTATTACGATGGATCGCTATCTTTGGTATGATCACTGGTTATGGTCCCTCGGTTGAGCGTACTCGTTATCTCGCTCTAACATTTGAGCCACATTTACAACATCGAATAGAGAGAAAATTTATGAGAAATGAGATCTTGGCGTATCTAGGGTTTCAAACCTCTCGAAACATCCGCGTCATCGTTCCTCATTCTCCACCAAATGAGGTCTGAACACGGATAACTCCATGAACCGCCTCGTCTTTGGGACACCGTCGTGTTATTACGCTCCGATCTAATAAACTCCACTTCCTTCGTATAGCCGAATACTTTCGGGAAGTACTTGTCATTGAGGCTATTCTCAAACGTCTCCCATGACATCTTTGAGTGCTAATTTGGATGGGTGCGCTTCTTGATTCCCCCGATGTCTGCCTCGCCACACGGAACATAAAAGTGGCGAATGGAACTTTCTGTTCCTCGTGCATCCCAAGACATCGAATATCTTGGTAATTTGCTTGACCCATGTTTCGCGCCATGATCGGATCTGGCTTTCCCTTAAGAATTGCGGTGGTCCCGACTCTTTGAAGCTTGCTTGGTTTGTGACCACCCGTGAATTGCTATCATCTCCTCTCGTATTTTGAACACGAGTCTCCTAAATGCGATTTTGCATGAGCTGCAAAAAGCTTTTTAAACATCCCTCGTTCATCATACGCTTTCGATTGGTGTTGTTCACGGGAGGTACATTGCCGACTTTGTTACGTTCTCCTCGTTGGTAAATACAGAGCATCTCCACGGTCTCATTTACACCACTATTAATATTCTCGATTCGACATTCTCAAATCTTTGTCATAAAACAAGGGTTAATTAAGGAAATATATCACATAATATCCCTATATCTTGACCGACTAACAAAATAAGCTTAGGTAGGACACACTAGCAAAGGAAGGATCTCTCCCTCCTAGTTCTCTCCCCGATCTCATGGAGATCATTCCAGAGCTCTCGCGACTCTGGAGATCATATCACTGAGCTATCGATACATCGCAGAATGTGCAGCGCCCCCAAAAGAGAGTCGGTGCATCCCCATCAATGAAGTCACCACAGACTCCTTATATACGATACCAATTGTGACGCCCCCAAAATAGGTATACACAACACCCATTTCGATCGCCAAATACATGGTACAAAAGCAAACTACAACTTCAATAATACAAATGTCGTAAAATAATAAAAATATATCTTGTGAGTTTAAATACAAATATTATCTTCTAGACAATATCTATACTCAAATAAATCCTCATCACATTTATTGATACATTATTTTACAAAAATGGTGAGGACTACTAAACAACTCTCTCTAGAACCTTCATTCCATACCCCGACTAGTACTCATTTACATTTCTAGCCTCACGAGAAGAAAAATGGAACAACAATGAGGAAAGGGTGAGCTCAACTAGCCCGATAAAGAATATTATGACTAAGATAATATACAACAAATTATCGTTAGTCTCCAACGAGGAAAAATCGATAGAATACAATGGACAACAAGTTTCGGATCAATATTACAATAATGAAATAATAATTCATAGAAGAGTTACGTAGAGAATGAAATCTACTATAATCTATGAATTTAACGATCCATCATCAATATTTTATCCACTGTAACATCAATCAATATTCATCTCAAATCAAATATTCATCTTTGCACTTCTGGGCCAAAGATATTCATCAATCGGTCGTGTTCATCTCAACACTGTTCATCTTTGCACTAAAGGCCAAAGATATTCATCGATCGGTCATGTTCATTTAAACAGATATTTCATCATTTTGCACTGAGGCCAAAGATATTCTTTGAAATCATTCATCTTTGACTACTGGGCCAAAGATATTCAATAATATCATCATTTAAGGCGAGGATGATGAAAAATATTTTTAAAAAGCGAATCCGGTGAAACAAAATGACAAGGATTAAGGATTAAGGATTAAGTACTTTGTTTTATCCATGTCCAACAATACCTCAAAAAATAATAATAGTAGTGGTGTAAAATTGAGAATGATCAAAACATGGATACAATCAAAGCTAGTATCGAATAGATATTTTAGACGAAAAGAAGAAATTTTATTTTTCGATGAATAGTCTTAGTATCGTGAATAGTGCCGATATCGTGAATAGTCTTGTCGTATCGTGAATAGTAACTCAAACACCAAAAGATAGAAATTCCACAAAAAAAACATTTTCACGCTTCATGAATAGTACTCGTGAATAGTAACTCGTGAATAGTAACTCATGAATAGTAACTTCGTGAATAGTAACTCATGAATAGTAACCCGAGGCATGAAAAAGTTCCAAATTTGATAAAAACTTCAGATCGACATTTGACGTAATGATATTGAAGAAATAATATCATTCTGAAAAAATAATATCCCTTACCTCAAAGAATCGATTGCCGGAAGGAAAGGTCGGAAGTGATCTTTGAATGAAACTTGTCTTTGACAAACAACTCTCAAAGTATCTAAATACTCACAAAATACGCTCGATAATATAGAGAGAGAAGAGAAAACTTTGTTTACGGTGTGATTTTCAATTCTAACTTAGCCCTCTATTTATAGGAAAATGTTAGCCAACGGAAGCAGACTTGACTTTGCTACGATGGCTTTACACCGCTACTATTGCCACCCACCACATTTGAAATAAAATTCAGCACATTTCTTCACCAACCACAAGTGGGGCCCACTCAATTCTAGAATTTTCCACCAAAATCAATTATAAACCTAATTTAGAATCCGACACCTCTTAAAATTCACAACAAATCATTCGTGCATTTTTAACGGTTCAAAATTTGTGGACATATACTCAACTTATGTATGTATAACATACCCAAAAATTACCACAATCCAACGGTCGGATTAAAAATTATAACCCCGCAATATATCTATAAAACCCCGATTTGATTTTTAATACCTCAATCAGATAAAATCTTGATAAAACACCTCAACATTAATTCCTTCATTAATAACCACATAAATAAATCCATCATTTATATTCATATAAAATAAATATTTCCTTATCATATGAATCAATAATTAATTATTCACAAATAATATTACTGAGAATCACATTTATAATGACAAGTAGTGTTCCCGGAAAGGGGCTTTCGATAAGGATCTCTCCTTCTTGGCGCTTGATTAGGTGACCAAACCTCTCCTTGAAGCAGAACTTTCTAGACATTGCCAATAATGTTATCTAATAATATTATTCAAATAATATGAATTATTGATCGATAATGGGAAATTTGTGCGGTGACAATTATTGAAACAGTGATAATATAAAATACCAAATGACAATTATTGAATCAATAAAATAAACTATTGAGCGGTAACTCTTTGTGAATAATTATTGAGTAGTGCCTTCTTACGTAAGGATCAATAATTCAACAATCTTTGTGCAATCTGGTGTCTTCTCTTGTGCTGACCACAGCGTATTCTTGTATTTTAACATAGGGTATTCCATTCATCGGTCTTAGCATATAACTATGATCTTACTTGGTAACAACTACGCTCTGTTATTTATAACCACCCAAACTTTGTCATTTTCCTCATCCAATCGCTTTGGGGTTATGGGGCATGCGGCCATTTAATATTCCCGGCAATGACGAATATTCTACTACATCAATGCGAATATTCACAAGCGATCACGAATATTCCACGACCAAACGAATATTCCAAACAAAAATGAATATTTTATAACCACTTGCTTATTTTGAAATATTTGCGTATTTAACCCTTTACTATCCACATTAATCAAATCAACCCTTACTATTTCAAAATAATAAATAAAGGAAATTCCTTTTTATTTAAAAAATTTAGGGTCTTACAACCTCCCTCCTTATGAAATTTCGTCCTCGAAATTGACGTACGACACTGGTATTTGAAATGGTGAGGATACCTCGCTTTCATTTCGTTTCCAATTCCCGTGTCATTTCTCTATAGCATGATTCCTCCACAAAACTTTAACTTGTGGTATGACCTTTCTTAGCGTAGGACATGCTCCTTCCTATCCAAAATCTTGACAGTACCTCTCTCATACGTTAAGTCTTGGCTATCTCAAATCGGTTCTAACTCTATAACGTGGTTTGGTCTTTCACATATTTAATTAAGTATGTGTATGTGAAACACATTATGAACACGAGACATACTTGGAGGTAACGCAAGTCTATAGGCTACATTTCCTACTCGGTCAAGAATTTGAAATGGACCGATAAATCGTGGATTGAGCTTTCTCTCTTCCCAAATCTTGTAACTCCCTTCCATGGAACAACTCGCATAATAATACATGATCCCCTACACTAAATTCCACGTCCTTTCGATGAAGATCCGCATAACTCTTTTGTCGATCTTGTCTTGCTTTGTATACGTTGTCGAATCATTTGGATCTTTTCGGTGTCATCATACGCATTTCAACTTTCAGGTCCCAACAATGTTTCTTCACCCACCTCATCCCAACATATTGGAGAATGACATTTTCGACCATATAATGCTTCGAATGGAGCCACACCTATACTTGCCTGATAACTGTTGTTGTAGGAGAATTCCACCAATGGTAAATACTTATCCCAACTACCCTTGAAGTCTAGGACACAGAGTCTTAATATATCTTCAAGAGTTTGAGTAGTCCTTTCTGATTGCCCATCCGTTTGAGGATGGTAAGCCAAACTAAATCGCAAATCCGTGCCCATAGCTTTTTGCAAGTTAACCCAAAATCTTGAAGTGAATCTTGGGTCACGATCCGAAACTATGGATACAGGCATGCCATGCAACTTCACAATCTCATTCACGTACATACTAAGCAAAGGCGTTCAAGGAATAAGTCTCCGTATCAGCAAGAAATGAGCGATTTGGTTAATCTATCAACAATAACCCAAATAGCATTGATGCCTTGAGAAACCGTAGGAAGACCCCAGAATTGAAATCCATGGTAATGTGTTCCCACTTCCATTCCGGAATCTCAAGTGGTTGCAACGGACCCTTAGGTACTAGATGTTCCGCCTTTACACGTTGACAAGTTAAACACATTGAGATAAACTTTGCAATCTCTCTCTTCATATTGTTCCACCAAATGTATGTAGAAGATCACGATACATTTTAGTACTTCCGAGATGGATTGCAAATGGTGTATTGTGTGCCTCCATCATAATCTTGTACTTCAAATCAGTCGTTAGGAACACAAAGTCTAGAGTGGACTCAAGTATTCCTTCTTCATCAATTCTCGCTTAGGAATAGCTCCTTCTTGTACTTTCTTTTTCATACGCATCGCCTCCGGTCGATGGCTTGAAAGCAAACTTAAACTTTATTGATTAAAGTTGATTATACTCAGTATATTATCACGTGTGGGTACCTAGAGTTTTCATCTCCATCTCTATTATTTGTAAATTATCTGAAATTAGTCTTTGACAATATCGTTTTCGTGCTTATATATCGATCTTCTACTCAACACGTCGCCTACCACGTTCGCTTTTCGGGATGGCATGGTCGTAACATGTCTTTGAAATGAGTCTCCTCTTGAGTTCTTCAAGCTCTTCCCACATTCCTTGCTCCATTCGAATTTTGTATCTCTACGAAGTCAATTTGCGATAATGGAATAGCGATTCGAGAATATCCTTCAACGAATCTCCGATAATAACCAACTAAGCTAGAAAGCTACGTATTTCGATTCTCGACTTAGGTTGCTCTCAATCGTGACTCATATCCCAATCTTGGATAAGACGTCACAATGACACCTATCGATTTACTATCGCATCGAATATGACGCCCCTATGAGAGTTAAAGCGGTGAATTCCACAAAGTGAAGTCACAAGATAAAGGCTCAGTACCAAATTTATAGTTGAATTTTTAACTCACGAAGTTCAATAGAGCCATTCGATATGAGATTTTAGAAATGAGTTTTGTAATTGGGTTCAAATTCGATACAAAATTTAATATCGAAGCTTTGGGAGTAAGCCAAGAAATTCTCCGGAAAATACGTCGGGAAAAATCAATAACAACAAGAATATTATTCAAATCGGCGTGTCTTTATTCAAATCCATAACATGGACTAAGAAAACTTGACATCCGTAATAAACGAATGACTTCATGGCTTGATATGAAAATGTTTGATTACAATGGTTTGATTGCTTGAATTCGAATAACAGGTTGCTTAGGAATATGAAAACTAACAACCTTACGAAAGCAATCAATTTTGGCATGATGAGTAGTTAACCTTAAAATCACATCAAAAGCAAATATCTTTATAGAAATAAGGTTAACAGGTAATGTGATAGTGCCAACCTGAATCAAACAAGATTTCTAAACAACAGATGTAATGAAAGTTTCTCCTAACGGATTCTCCATAAATAGGTCAAAGTCTAATTTCTCCGTAGTCGAGTTCAAACGTTGAATGCAAAGCAAAGAGATAAAAGAATGGGTAGAACCCAGTATCTCAGTAAGGTATAAACGTAAGAATTTATAATTAACTAACCTGATGCTAACTTCATTCGGGTTCTCGATTTTGACCTGGCCACGACAAACGCTCTTCCAGGAATCGTTGACTTTGACTTTTTAGGACATCCTTTTGAGTCACCATTCCCATTGGACTGGGTTTCGATATCGCATAATCTCGAAAGCGATATGTCCTTCTTTTCCACAATTATAGCATACCTTAAACTGTTGTGGGCGTTTGGGGTGATATGTCCTCTTTCCGCATTTGTAACATACGACCGATGGTCTTTCTCCTCCTTGGAACCGATTCTGGCCGACGCGTCTTCACATGGTCGTTGTTGAATCTCCTCTTTTTAAAATCTCCTCCCAACTCGCTTCTTCTATTTTTATGGCCACGATTACCACCGGAGTGGTTACCGCTTTGTCCGTATTCTTCTTTCTCCCTTTGGTTATCGTTATTACGATGACTTTGCTATCTTTGGTATGATCCTCGGTTATGGTCCCTCGGTTGAGCGTATTTCGTTATCTCGCTTCTAACAAATGAGCCCCTCGCTGACAACATCTGAATAGAGAGAAAATTTATGAGAAATGAGATCTCGACGTATGCCGGGTTTCAAACCTCTAAGAAACATCCGCGTCATCGTTCCTCATTCTCCACCAAATGAGGTGCAAACTGGATAACTCCATGAACTTCGCCTCGTCTTTGGGACACCGTCCATGTTATTTCGCTCCAATCTAATAAACTCCACTTCCTTCATACGACCGAATACTACTTGTGGAAGTACTTGTCATTGAACTGTTTCAACGCGTCTCCCATGACATGCCGAGTGCAAATGGATGGGTACGCTTCACGATTCCCACCGATGAATGCTGCCGCCACGGAACATAAAAGTAGCGAATGGAACTTTCGTTTCTTCGTGCATCCCAAGACATCGAATATCTTGGTAATTTGCTTGACCCATGTTTCCGCCATGATCGGATCCGGCTTTCCCCAATTACGGTGGTCCCAACTCTTTGAAGCGCTTGGTTGTGACCACCCGTGAATTGCTATCATCTCCTCTCAGTATTTTGAACACGAGTCTCCTCTAAATCGATTTTGCATGAAGCGCAAAAAGCTTTTAAACATCCCTCGTTCATCATCTCTTTCGGTGGTGTTATTCACGGGAGGTACATTGCCGACTGTTGCACGTTCTCCTCGTTGTTAAGTACAGCATCTCCACGGTCTCATTTACACCACTATTAATATTCTCACGACATTCTCAAATATCATCATAAAACAAGGGTTAATTAAGGAAATCAATCACATAATATCCCTATATCTTGACCAACTAACAAATAAGCTTAGGTAGGACACACTAGCGAAAGGATTTACTCTGCTCTCCCCTCCTAGTTCTATTCCCCGATCTCCGCCAGAGATCATATCCCTAAGCTCGATACTAATCGTGATGGACACCAACTCAGTGTCAAGACTCACATTGATACCTATCTACTTGCCATCGCAGAACAAGGCCCCCCAAGGAGAGTCCGCTTCGGTGCATCCCCATCAACAGAAGTCACCAAATGAGAGGCTGGGGCTCTTTACTTATACCGATATTCAATCTGTGACGCCCCAAAATAGGTATACACAACACCCATTCGAGTCGCCAAATACATGGTACAAGAAGCAAACTACAACTTCAATAATACAAATGTCGTGTAAAATACTTAAAATATATCTGTGAGTTTAAATACAAATATTATCTTCTAGACAATATATCTATACTCAAATAAATCCTCATCACATTTATTGATACATTATTTTACAAAATGGTGAGGACTACTAAACAACTCTCTCTAGAACCTTCATTCCATACTCCCGACTAAAGTACTCGCTACATTCTCGCCTCCCGAGAAGAAAAATGGAACAACAAGGAAAAGGGTGAGCTCAACTAGCCCAAGAAGAATATTATGACTAAGATAATATACAACAAATTATCGTTAGTCTCCAACAGGAAAAAACGATAGAATACAATAGACAACAAGTTTCAGATCAATATTCGCAATGAAATAATAATTCATAGAAGAGTTACGTAGAGAATGAAATCTACTATAATCTATGAATTTAACGGTCCATCATCAATATTTTATCCCCGTAACATCAATCAATTTTCATCTCAAATCAAATATTCATCTTTGCACTACTGTGCCAAAGATATTCATCAATCGGTCATGTTCATCTCAACACTGCTCATCTTTGCACTAAAGGCCAAAGATATTCATCACTCAATATGTTCATTTAAACACCGCTCATCTTTGCACTACTGTGCCAAAGATATTCTTCAGAAATCATTCATCTTTGCACTACACAGCCAAAGATATTCAATAATATCATCATTTAAGACCGAGGATGATGAAATATATTTTTAAAGAAACGAATCCAATTGAAACAAAATGACAAGGATTAAGGATTAAGATTTCGTACTTTATTTTATCCATGTCCAACAATACCTCAAAAAATAATCATAGTGGTGTAAAATTCAAGAATGATCAAAACATGGATACAATCAAAGCTAGTATCCGAATAGATATTTTTGGACGAAAAGAAGAAATTTTATTTTTCGATGAATATAGTCAGATATGTGAATAAGGCAGATATCGTGAATAAGTCTTTGATACGTGAATAGTAAATCTCGACACCAAAAGATAGAAATTCCACAAAAAACATTTTCACGCTTCATGAATAGTACTCGTGAATAGTAATCGTGAATAGTAACTCATGAATAGTAACTCGTGAATAGTAACTCATGAATAGTAACCTTATTACATGAAAAAGTTCCAAATTTGATAAAAACTTCAGATCAACATTTCAAAGATAATGATATCAAGAAATAATATCATTTGAAAAAAATAATATCCCTTACCTCAAAGAATCAAGATTTTGGAAGGAAAGGCTCAAGTGATTTGAATGAAACTTGATCAACAAAGAACTCTCAAAGTATCTAAATACTCACAAAATACGCCAATAATATAGAGAGAAAGAGAGAAAACTTTGTTTTCGTGTGATTTTCAATTCTAACTTAAATTTATTATTTATAGAAAATGTTAGCCCCAAGCGAGACTTGACTGCACACCGATGGCTTTACTCGCTACTATTGCCACCACCACATTTGAAATAAAATTCAGCACATTTCTTCACCAACCACAAGTGGGGCCCACTCAATTCTAGAATTTTCCACCAAAATCAATTATAAACCTAATTTTCGAATCAAACACCTCTTAAAATTCACAACAAATCATTCGTGCATTTTTAACGGTTCAAAATTTGTGGACATATACTCAACTTATGTATGTATAACATACCCAAAAATTACCACAATCCAACTATTCGGATTAAAAATTATAACCCCCACAATATATCTAAAAACCCACAATTTGATTTTTAACACCTCCAATCCGATAAAATACCGATAAAACACCTCAACATTAATTCCTTCATTAATAACCACATAAATAAATCCATCATTTATATTCATATAAAATAAATATTTCCTTATCATATGAATCAATAATTAATTATTCACAAATAATATTACGTAATCACATTTATGACAACCAGTTTGTTCCTGTGAAAGAGGGGCTTTCAATAAGGATCTCTCCTCATCGGGCGCCGCAATTAGGTGACCAAACCTCTCCTTGATGTAACTTTCTAGACATTGCCAATAATGTTATCTAATAATATTATTCAAATAATATGAATTATTGATCCGATAATGGGAAATATGCAAAGTGACAATTATCAAACAAGAATAATATAAAATACCAACGCAAGAATTATTGAATCAATAAAATAAACTATTGAATAAAGAATCACTGTAATAATTATTGAGTAGTGCCTTCTTACGTAAGGATCAATAATTCAACAATAATCGCGTAATACCGCAAGTCATCTTTGTCAACCACGCCAGACATCGTATTTTAACCACCGGGTATTTCCTTAACAGAATAACTACGGTCTTAATTCAGAATAACTACGCCTGTTATTTATAACCACCCAAACTTTGTCATTTTCCTCATCCAATCGCTTTCAGTTATGGGGCCCATACATACGGTCGCTACCGTCGCATTTAATATTCCCGACGAGATTTAATATTCTACGACCAAACGAATATTCCCCGATAAAGATTTAATATTCCACGACCAAACGAATATTCCCACTAGAGCAAAAATGAATATTTTATAACCACTTGCTTATTTTGAAATATTTATGATTTAACCCTTTACTATCCACATTAATCAAATCAACCCTTACTATTTCAAAATAATAAATAAAGGAAATTCCTTTTATTTAAAAAATTTTCGGTCTTACAACCTCCCTCCTTATGAAATTTCGTCCTCGAAATCGACGACGCATACTGGTATTTCAAATGGTGAGGATACCTCGCTTTCATTTCCGCTTCCAATTCCTGTGTCATTTCTCTATAAAGCATGATTCCTCCACAAAACTTTAACTTGTGGTATGACCTTTCATGCGTAGGGACATGCTCCTTCCTATCCAAAATCTTGACAGTACCTCCTCACACGTTAAGTCTTCTGGCTATCTCGTCCTGTTCTAACTCTATAACGTGGTTCGGGTCTTTCACATATTTATTTAAGTAGCTGGTATGTGAAACACATTATGAACACGAGACATACCGGAGGTAACGCAAGTCTATAAGCTACATTTCCTACTCGGTCAAGAATTTGAAATGGACCAATAAATCGTGGATCGAGCTTTTCTCTCTTCCCAAATCTTGTAACTCCTTCCATGGAACAACTCGCAATAATACATGATCCCCTACACTAAATTCCACGTCCTTTCGATGAAGATCCGCATAACTCTTTTGTCGATCTTGTGCCGCTTTGTATACGTTTGTCGAATCATTTGGATCTTTTCGGTGAGTCATACGATTTAACTCAGTCCCAACAATGTTTCTTCACCCACCTCATCCCAACATATTGGAGAATGACATTTTCGACCATATAATGCTTCAATGGAGCCACACCTATACTTGCTCGATAACTGTTGTTGTAGGAGAATTCCACCAATGGTAAATACTTATCCCAACTACCCTTGAAGTCTCAGGACACGTAGTCTTAATATATCTTCAAGAGTTTGAGTAGTCCTTTTCGATTGCCCATCCGCTTTGAGGATGGTAAGCCAAACTAAATCGCAAACTGCGTGCCCATAGCTTTTTGCAAGTTAACCCAAAATCTTGAAGTGAATCTTGGGTCACGATCCCAAACTATGGATACAGCATGCCATGCAACTTCACAATCTCATTCACGCACATACTAGCAAAACGCTCAAGGAATAAGTCTCCAGACGGCAAGAAATGAGCGATTTGGTTAATCTATCAACAATAACCCAAATAGCATTGATGCCTTGAGAAACCGTAGGAAGACCGTAACGAAATCCATGGTAATGTGTTCCCACTTCCATTCCGTAATCTCAAGTGGTTGCAACGGACCCTTAGGTACTAGATGTTCCGCCTTTACACGTTGACAAGTTAAACACATCGAGATAAACTTTGCAATCTCTCTCTTCATATTGTTCCACCAAAATGTATGTCAAGATCACGATACATTTTAGTACTTCCGTGATGGATTGCAAATGGTGTATTGTGTGCCTCCATCATAATCTTGTACTTCAAATCGTAGTCGTTAGGAACACAAAGTCTAGAGTGGACTCAAGTATTCCTTCTTCATCAATTCTCGCTCCTAATAGCTCCTTCTTGTACTTTTCTTTTCATACGATCACCCGGTCGATGGCTCGAGCAGCTTTTTTAAACTTTATTGATTAAAGTTGATTATACTCAGATATTATCACGTGGGTACCTAGAGTTTTCATCTCCATCTCTATTATTTGTAAATTATACGAAATTAGTCTTTGATAATATCGTACTCAGATTTTAGATACGATCTTCTACTCAACACGCCGCCTACCACGCTCGCTTTTCGAGGATGGCATGGTCGTAACATGTATTTGAAATGAGTCTCTCTCGAAGTTCTTCAAGCTCTTCCCACATTCCTCGCTTCCATTCGAATTTTGTATCTCTACGAGTCATTTGCGATAATGGAATAGCGATTCGAGAATATCCTTCAACGAATCTCCGATAATAACCAACTAAGTTTCTGTAAAGCTACGTATTTCGACATCGACTTAGGTTGCTCTCAATCGTGACTCATATCCCAATCTTGGATAAGACGTCACAATGACACCTATCGATTTCTTATCGCATCTAATATGACGCCCCTACTAGAGAGTTAAAGCTTAGGTGAATTCCACAAAGGAAGTCACAAGATAAAGGCTCAGTACCAAATTTATAGTTGAATTTTTAACTCTCAAGTTCAATAGAGCCATTCGATATGAGATTTTAGAAATGAGTTTTGTCTTTGGGTTCAAATTCGATATAAAATTTAATATCAAAGCTTTGGGAGTAAGCCAAGAAATTCTCAGAAAATACGTCGGAAAAATCAATAACAACAAGAATATTATTCAAATCGACGTGTCTTTATTCAAATCCATAACATGGACTAAGAAAACTTGACATCCGTAATAAACGAACGACTTCATGGCTTGATATGAAAATGTTTGATTACAATGGTTTGATTGCTTGAATTCGAATAACAAAGTTGCTTAGAATATGAAAACTAACAACCTTACAAAAACAATCAATTTTGGCATGATGAGTAGTTAACCTTAAAATCACATCAAAAGCAAATATCTTTATAGAAATAAGGTTAACGTGTAATGTGATAGTGCCAACCTGAATCAAACAAGATTTCTAAACAACAGATGTAATGAAAGTTTCTCCCAACGGATTCTCCATAAATAAAGTCAAAGTCTAATTTCTCCGTAGTCAAGTTCAAACGTTGAGCGCAAAGCAAGAGAGATAAAAGAACGGGGTAAGCCCAGATATCTAGTAAGGTATAAACTTCGCAAGAATTTATAATTAACTAAACCTGCTTAACTTCATTCGGGTTCCTCGTATTTGATTGGCCACGACAAACGCTTCTTCCAGAATCGTTGACTTTGACTTTTTCGGGACATCCTTTTGAGTCACCATTCCGCCGGATGGGTTTCGATATCGCATAATCTCGTTTATATGTCCTTCTTTTCCACAATTATAGCATACCTTAAACCTGCTAGGGCGTTTCAATGATATGTCCTCTTTCCCAGATTTGTAACATACTAACCGATGGTCTTTCTTCTCCTCCCTTGAAACCGATTGCCATCGGGCCGACGCCTTCACACGGTCGTTGTTGAATCTCCTCTTTTAAAATCTCCTCCCAACTCGCTTCTTCTATTTTTATGGCCACGATTACCACCAGAGTGGTTACCGCCTTTGTCCGTATTCTTCTTTCTCCACCGGTTATCGTTATTCGATGATCATCGCTATTTGGTATGATCCTCGGTTATGGTCCTCGGTTGAACGTATTTCGTTATCTCGCTTCTAACAACCGAGCCTCGCTGACAACATCCGAATAGAGAGAAAATTTATGAGAAATGAGATATCGACGTACGCCGGGTTTCAAACCTCTCGTAAACATCCGCCATAACGCTCCTCATTCTCCACCAAATGAGGTGCAAACTCGATAACTCCGCAAACTTCGCCAGATCGGGACACCGCCACGTTATTCTCGCTTCCAATCTAATAAACTCCACTTCCTTCATACGATTTAATACTTTCGTGGAAGTACTTGTCATTGAACTGCTTCAAACGCTCTCCCACGACACGCCGAAAGCAAATGAATGGTACGCTTCATGATTCCCACCAAGAATCGGCCTCGCCATTTTAACATAAAAGTAAGCGAATGGAACTTTCTTTCTTCTTCGCATCCCAAGACATCGAATATCTTGGTAATTTGCTTGACCCATGTTTCCGCGCATGATCGGATCCGCTTTTCCTGCACTCGTGGTCCCAACTCTTTGAATCGCCGTCGTGACCACCCCCGTGAATTCGCTATCATCTCCTCCTCGTATTTTGAACACGAAGTCTCCCAAATCTCGATTTTGCATGAATCGCAAAAAGCTTTTAAACATCCCCTCGCTCATCATCCGCTCGGTGGTGTTATTCATGGAGGTACATTGCCACCGTTGCACGTTCTCCTCGTTGTTAAAGACAGCATCTCCACGGTCTCATTTACACCACTATTAATAGTCTCAATGACATTCTCAAAACACCGCCATAAAACAAGGGTTAATTAAGGAAATCAATCACATAATATCCCTATATATCGACCAACTAACAAATAAGCTTAGGTAGGACACACTAGCAAAGGATTTACTCTCTCTCTCCCTCCTAGTTCTATTCCCCGATCTCCGCCAGAGATCATATCCCTAAGCTCGATACCAATCTGACTCGGACACCAACTCGTGTCACGACCTCACATCGATACCTATCGGTTTGCCATCGCAGAAGACAGGCGTCCCTAAGGAGAGTCCGCTTTGCATCCCCCATCAACAGAAGTCACCAATGAGAGCTCGGGGCTTTACTTATAGCTCGATACTAACCGTGACGCCCCCAAAATAGGTATACACAACACCCATTCCGAGTCGCCAAATACATGGTACAAGAAGCAAACTACAACTTCAATAATACAAATGTCGTGTAAAATACTTAAAATATATATCGTGAGTTTAAATACAAATATTATCTTCTAGACAATATCTATACTCAAATAAATCCTCATCACATTTATTGATACATTATTTTACAAAAATGGTGAGGACTACTAAACAACTCTCTCTAGAACCTTCATTCCATACCCCGACTAAGATTTCGCTACATTCTCGCCTCCCGAGAAGAAAAATGGAACAACAAGGAAAAGGGTGAGCTCAACTAGCCCAAAGAAGAATATTATGACTAAGATAATATACAACAAATTATCGTTAGTCTCCAACAGGAAAAATCGATAGAATACAATAGACAACAAGTTTTGATCAATATTTAATGAAATAATAATTCATAGAGAGTTACGTAGAGAATGAAATCTACTATAATCTATGAATTTAACAAGTCCATCATCAATATTTTATCCTCGTAACATCAATCAATTTTCATCTCAAATCAAATATTCATCTTTGCACTACAAGCCAAAGATATTCATCAAATCCATCATGTTCATCTCAACACTGCTCATCTTTGCACTAAAGGCCAAAGATATTCATCGATCTGGTCATGTTCATTTAAACACCGCTCATCTTTGCACTATTCATGTGCCAAAGATATTCTTGAAATCATTCATCTTTGCACCATGTGCCAAAGATATTCAATAATATCATCATTTAAGACCGAGGATGATGAAAATATATTTTAAAGAAACGAATCCAAAGTGAAACAAAATGACAAGGATTAAGGATTAAGGATTCGTACTTTTATTTTATCCATGTCCAACAATACCTCAAAAAATAATCATAGTGGTGTAAAATTCATGAATGATCAAAACATGGATACAATCAAAGCTAGTATCCATAATAGATATTTTGGACTTAAAAGAAGAAATTTTATTTTTCGATGAATAGTGTCAGATATCGTGAATAAGGTCAGATACGTGAATAAAGGTCAGATACGTGAATAGTAACTCGACACCAAAAGATAGAAATTCCACCAAAAAACATTTTCACGCTTTCGCTTAATAGTACTCGTGAATAAGAATCGTGAATAGTAACTCATGAATAGTAACTCGTGAATAAGAACTCATGAATAGTAACCCGACATGAAAAAGTTCCAAATTTGATAAAACTTCAGATCAACATTTCAAAGATAATGATATCAAGAAATAATATCATTACGAAAAAAATAATATCCCTTACCTCAAAGAATCAAGATTTCTAAGGAAAGGCTCAAGTGATCTTTGAATGAAACTTGTAATTTGAACAAAGAACTCTCAAAGTATCTAAATACTCACAAAATACGCTTCAATAATATAGAGAGAAAGAGAGAAAACTTTGTTTTCGTGTGATTTTAAATTCTAACTTAAATTTCTATTTATAGGAAAATGTTAGCCGTACCAAGGCACTTTTGACCGCACACCGATGGCTTTTACTCGCTACTATTGCCACCCACCACATTTGAAATAAAATTCAGCACATTTCTTCACCAACCACAAGTGGGGCCCACTCAATTCTAGAATTTTCCACCAAAATCAATTATAAACCTAATTTTCGAATCCGACACCTCTTAAAATTCACAACAAATCATTCGTGCATTTTTAACGGTTCAAAATTTGTGGACATATACTCAACTTATGTATGTATAACATACCCAAAAATTACCACAATCCAACGGTCGGATTAAAAATTATAACCCCCGCAATATATCTCAAAACCCCTGATTTGATTTTTAACACCTCCAATCCGATAAAATACTGATAAAACACCTCAACATTAATTCCTTCATTAATAACCACATAAATAAATCCATCATTTATATTCATATAAAATAAATATTTCCTTATCATATGAATCAATAATTAATTATTCACAAATAATATTACGTAATCACATTTATGACAACCAGTCGCTCCTCGTGAAGAGGGGCTTTCCAATAAGGATCTCTCCTCATGGCAAGCGCGCAATTAGGTGACCAAACCTCTCCTTAGATGTAACTTTCTAGACATTTCCAATAATGTTATCTAATAATATTATTCAAATAATATGAATTATTGATCCGATAATGGGAAATACATCAAAGGACAATTATTGAAACAAGAATAATATAAAATACCAACGCAAAGAATTATTGAATCAATAAAATAAACTATTGAATAAAGAATTCACTGTAATAATTATTGAGTAGTGCCTTTCACGTAAGGATCAATAATTCAAAATATCATGTAATACCTGCAGGTGCTATCGCGGCAACCACGCCAGACATCGATTTTAAACCACCGTATTCCAAATGATTTTAATGCAGAATAACTACACTTCTTAATTTAGTAATAACTACAAGTTATTTATAACCACCCAAACTTTGTCGTTTTCCTCATCCAATCGCTCCGTTATAGGGCCCATACATACGGTCGCTACCGTCGCATTTAATATTCCCGACAAGATTTAATATTCTACGACCAAACGAATATTCCCCGACGATCATTTAATATTCCACGACCAAACGAATATTCCCCGATATAAAATGAATATTTTATAACCACTTGCTTATTTTGAAATATTTGCATATTTAACCCTTTACTATCCACATTAATCAAATCAACCCTTACTATTTCAAAATAATAAATAAAGGAAATTCCTTTTTATTTAAAAAATTTCGGTCTTACAGTGGTATGTCATCTTTGAAAGGTCGCTTTTCGGTGGAAATGCAAGAGATTCTTTTGACTAGGGTCAGCCAAGCGGTCTTTGTGATCGAGGGTCAGAAGGTGTGTCATATAATGTAGATGTCAAGCAAAAAGGTCTTGAGCATCTTGAAGATTGATGGTGCCGTAAGGGTCAACACCATCATCCTCTTCATTTTGACTGGTATTTCTGGACTGAGAGGAAGCAGTTTCTGATGCTTCAATGTCTTCATGTAATTGATCGATTCTTATATGAATAGCATCAGCAAGGAGCCTTAACTGTGCTGTTGAATAATTAGTGACATTAGTGATGTCAATAGGATCAGGGGGAACAACAACTTTTGATTTTTTAACTGACTTTTTAGATGATTTACTAGATGATTCAATGGTTGGAACCGAGCTGACTGGAGGTGCAGGGATAGGGGAAGGAGGAAATTCTTTCTGAACTTGGCCAACTATCTTATCAACACCGAATTTGTCCTACCATTTTATGAAAAACTGATGAGATACATAGAGAATGGGAGAAACTGCCGTATGGGACATCTGAGTACCGGACGTTGGTGACTGAAAAGTGGTTACTTGACATGGAGTGAGAATGATGTTTCTTTCTATGCCAGAAGGCATTGGGAGACTCAGAACATAAGTTATCATTTAAGTAATTTTTTAAATCAGTTATTTTCTCTTGAACCTTTTTATTCTTAAGCTGTTCTTCAACTTGTTGATATCTAATTTCTTCCTTTAAGAAGCTTAAATGAGTATCTTTGCAATTCAACAGATTTAATGATTTGGAAATTGATTCTTCTTGAATAAAGAGTATCTTTGCAATTCAACAGATTTAATGATTTGGAAATTGATTCTTCTTGAATAAATTTTAAATATCTTTCTTTTGGTTTAATAAGGAACCTAAATGTTATCTTTTTGCCTAAATGTTCACAGGTTAATCCAATGTTACTAGTAGTAAATGGGTATAATAAATATATAAATGGTAACCCTAGAATGATCTTATCCGTGAGATTAAGAATTAAAACAAACAAGGTTTTAAAACACATATTATCCTGACAGATATGAACTTTAGGTAACTTATACTTTATTTCCATTTGACTATCGTTGGCTGAATTAAGTTTCTCACTAGTTTTCTTATAATATCTAGTAGGGATAAGACCTTCTTGAATACAGTTCAAATCTGCACCAGTGTCAACTAAGGCAGGGAGCTGTATTGAGAAAGTTTTATCAATGACTAAATTAATAGAGATATACCACTTTTGAATGGTAATATCTTTAATTCTTTTAAGGGAGAGACGTTAAATAAAAAGATCAGCCTCATCCTTAATTCCAGATGACTTAGGAATATCATTATCTTCTTCACTAGATGAAGAATTATGAATTTGGAGATCTGACTTCTTATATTCAATCTCTTTTCTTAAGTTAGAAAAGTTTAATTTTAAATTAGAAATTTCCCTTTTAAGTTTATTAACTTCTTGATTTAGTTCTGGGAGGGTGACCTCCTTAACTAGGGATTTAAACCTCTCAAGAGTTTTATTAAGACTAAAGACCGACTTTTCTTTGACTTTGATCAACTTATCCGTGACCTTTTTATCTTTGGTGAATAAATCTTTTAGTTGCTTTGTATATTGAGTTTTTAATTCAGGATCAGTAATTTTACTAATTAAATCAATTAACAAAGAGCTTTCTTCTTCTTCTTTGGTAATCACATTTATTCTTTTATAACAGTTATTACTGCAATCCTCAGCACATATTGTAACTTCGTTATCACTATTTGATTCATCGTTACAAGTGCTGCTACCCGAAGAGTCGGGAATATCAGACTCTTCGTTATTGCTGACATCGTTTTCAATTCATATTAACTCTAACAATTGTTCATGCTATCCAATTAGACGATGACGACAATCCCATCTTTGATGAAGATGCTGGTATCGGGTCCGCCCACTTTTGAAAGTTAATACTTTAATTTTCACTATAATTAAACACTTCATTGGAACTCCTAGTAACATCAACTAACTTATATGTAGTCCACCTAGTTCTTCGCAAACCTTTTGTAAGTCTCTTGGGTGAGCAGTGTTTGGTTTAAGAACATAGGTATGAGTCTTAAGGGTAAGAGGGTATGAATGAAGGAATAATGAGTTAGAATTAATTTATATAATTAGTAAAGATGAGTAGATTATTCAGATCCAGCTTCTTGATTAAGTAACCCACGACTTTGCCTCCCTGCTTCTCTATATAGTTAACCAAGAAGAACACAGTTATGAAAATATCAGCCAAGTTTTAAATAATTGGAACATACCCAAAGTTTCTCCCAGAGAAATCTACCAGCCAACCTTTTTAGATAATTTCAAAACTGATTAAAATGTTTAAACAGTTGAAAGAGTTTTTGCAATTAATAAAGAATATGAAAATTGTAGTCTTTTGTCTCTTGATGTTATTAAAAGATATAGGAAGAAGGGTTATAATTTTATTCATATAGGTCTTGTTCAAGTTGCAGTTAAACCACTTAACATAAAAGGAATTAATTCATGTATCTACCTCTACCTTAGAGACGCTAGATTTTTGAATTATCACCCTAGTATTATTGGAATTATGGAAGCAAGTTTGCATAATGGCCCAGTCCATTTCAATTGCTTTCCTGACTTCACGTTAAGCCTTAGTGATCATAATTTGTTGAAAGCTTTGACTTTAAATATTAAAACTACCGGCGAGATAACTCAAATGATTGAGGGTTCTCAGCCTCTTGCTTTGATTTATAGGATTTAATATAAAACCATGAAAACTAATTTAAAAGTTCATGATCTTAATAAAAGTCCAAAAGATCAAACGGTTTTAATCCAAAGTTCAACTAGTGATGCTAATGTTCAGATCCCAAGGACTATCCTCTCGGAAAGACGTTACGCTACCTAGCCAATGGACTTTACCCAGTGAAATACCTCAACTGCCCGTGGTAAATAACTTATTAAATGTTGAAAACGTTAGACAATTTTTCGGCGGAATCACAAAATAAGTTTTGAAAGAAGTAGGAGACCAGTTATCATAGAAGATTTTACTAGTTCTTCAGCACCTTCAGTCCATACTCGAAGAGATACTGAAGTACACAGTAACCCTTCTATTAAAGATATATATAAAATTAAAAGGCATTCTTATTCAAGGACAAGCTAGTCATCCTTGCTATGCTCAAAATGATCAAGTCGAAGAAGAAGGTTCTTCTTCTCCGGTATCTTCTGAGTATCCTACTCAATCTGATTTTGATACTCCTATAAATAAACAGTTAAGAGTCATTAAAAAGGATTTCACTTTAGAATGGGACGATTTAGTTGAAGACTTTAATTCCAAGTCTAACAAAACTAAAAGACATTCATTTAGGTCTAATCACCCTACTGAAAAGGAGCGTGATAAAATAGTTAACAGATGGAAAAGATTTATAAAAATTGAACAAATAAACATTTCTTTTTATGATTGGTATGAACAATACCAAAGTAAATGTAATGTCATTACTAAAACACAATGGGTCAGAGAAGATAGATCAAAGACTTCTTCTAGTCATCCTCCTTTAGAGTCTATTCTAATTCCGGTAAAAAATACTTCAGTCATTGCTAGTCCTTTCAAAATTTCGGATAATAATAAAGATGATAAAAAAAATCATTGAACAGTTAAATTTTAGTAATCAATACCTAGCAACTGTTGGTAGACAACTTGATAGGATTGAAGAAAAATTTAAAGAAACCACTATTAAAATACCAGATTCAAAGATTGAACAACCTTTAATAAAATTACCAGAAAATAGACATAAGTTAGGATTACCTAATCAAGATAATGAATTTACCCATGTTATTGATAAACTATTTAAAAAACTTAAAAATGAAGCAAGTTCAAGTGGCACTATAGCTCTTATTGATCAGGTAGAATCTGATAATGAAAGCAGTAGTTCCTCTGATCAGTCTAATACTGTTGCAGACCTGAATGACCAACTTAACAAATTAACTGTTAAAAACACTAGTATTACCAGAAATTGGTACTCTAGACCCACTCCTCCGGATCTACAGTTCGAGGAAAGAAATCTAGATAAACAATTCCTCCGGATCTACAGTTCGAGGAAAGAAATCTAGATAAACAATTCTCTGTTTCTTCCAATAAAATTTATGAGTGGAATATTGATGGTTTTAGTGAACAAGAAATTTTAAATAAATTAAATTATATGTCCATGGTAGCTAATAGCTATATTACTAAGTTCAACAACCTATCTCAACCGGACATTGTTGAATTAATAGCTAGTGGATTCACTGGTATTCTTAGATCTTGGTGGGAAAAATATCTCACAGAAGATTCTAGAGTGTCAATTGTTCATGCTATCCAATTAGACGATGACGACAATCCCATCTTTGATGAAGATGCTGGTATTGGTCCGCCTGACGAGGTTAATACTTTAATTTTTACTATAATTAAACACTTCGTTGGAACTCTTAGTAACATCACTAAGAGAATTCATGATCAGCTTAGTAACCTCACCTGTCCCACTCTAAGTGATTTTAGGTGGTATAAAGACGTATTTACTTTAAGAGTTATGATGCGCAATGATAGTAATAAACCATTCTGGAAAGAAAAATTCGTCAATGGTATACCCTCGTCGTTTGCTCATAAAGTTAGAGAAGAATTAAGTAAGAATTTAGGATACATTGATTATGATAATTTAACCTATGGTGATATCATAAGCAATATTCAAAAAATTGGCTTAAAAATGTGTATTGATTTCAAATTAGCTAAACAAGCTGGTAAAGACAAAAATAAAGCCAAATATAAGTTAGGAACGTTTTGCGAACAATATGGCTTGCCCCCTGTTTCTCCCTCTAGAAGAAAGCACAGTCATAAACATATTGAGTCTCGTAAAATTCATAAACGCCATAAAAGAAAACATAAGCAAGATAAAACTAATAATCAAGAGAATTATTATACTAAACCTAAGTCATCTCGTAATAAATCTACCAGGAAATCAAAGAAGTTTGATAAAAGTAAAATCGTTTGCCACAATTGCGGGCAAAAGGGGCACTACAAAAGTGAGTGCAGAGTTAAGCAAAAATTAGCTCAGTTAAATATTTCAACAGAAGACACTGAACAATTGTTAGAGTTAATACAAATTGAAAACGATGTCAGCAATAACGAAGAGTCTGATATTCCTAACTCTTTGGGTAGCAGAAAGCACTTGTAACGATGAATCAAATAGTGATAACGGTTCTGATATGTCTTTGAGGATTGCTAAAGAATAACTGTTGTAAAAGAATAAATGTGATTAGCAAAGAAGAAGAAGAAATCTCTTTGTTAATTGATTTAATTAGAAAAATTATTGATCCTGGATTAAAAACTCAATACAAAGCAACTAAAAGATTTATTCACCAAAGATAAAAAGGTCACGGATAAGTTGATCAAAGTCAAAGAAAAGTCGGTCTTTAGTCTTAATAAAACTCTTGAGAGGTTTAAATCCCCAGTTAAGGAGGTCACCCTCCCAGAACTAAATCAAGAAGTTAATAAACTTAAAAGGGAAATTTCTAATTTAAAATTAGACATTTCTAACTTAAGAAAAGCGATTGAAGATAAGAAATCAGATCTCCAAATTCATAATTCTTCCTCTAGTGAAGAAGATAATGATATTCCTGAGTCATCTGGAATTAAGGATGAGGCTGATCTTTTTATTCAATGTCTCTCCCTTAAAAGAATTAAAGATATTACCATTCAAAAGTGGTATATCTCTATTAATTTAGTCATTGATAAAACTTTCTCAATACAGCTCCCTGCCTTAGTTGACACTGGTGGAATTCTCCTACAACAACAGTTATCAAGTAAGTATTGGCATGGCTTCATTGGAGGCGTTATATGGATGCAAGTGTCGTTCTCCAGTATGCTGGGATGAGATGGGTGAAGCAACGTTGTTGGAACCGAAATTGGTACGCGTGACAACGGAAAAGATTCAAATGATCCGGCAACGTATAAAAACCTCACAAGATCGACAAAAGAGTTATATTAATCTTCATCGAAGGGACGTAGAATTCAATGTTGGTGATCATGTGTTGTTATGTGTTGCTCCATGGAAGGGAGTTACGAGATTTGGAAAGCGAGGAAAGCTCAATCCTCGATTTATTGTCCCATTTAAAATCCTTGACCGAGTAGGAACTGTGACGCCCCCAAAATAGGTCCACACAACCCATTCTGAGTCGCCAAATACATGGTACAAAAATAACTACAACTTCATTTTTACAATTGTCGTGCAGAATACGACAACACATATTGTGAGTTTAAATACAAATATTATCTTCTAGACAATATCCACACTCAAATAAGTCCTCATTACAATTATTGATAGACTATTTTACAAAATAGTAAGGATCTGCTAAAACAACCGACTTGAAACATCACTCCACACCCCGACTAGTTCTCATTTATATTCTTGCCTCTCGAGAAGAAAATTGGAACAAAAAGGAAAAGGGTGAGCTCAACTTGCCCAGTAAAGAATATTATGACTAAGATAATGTAGAAAAAATTATCGTTAGCCTTCAATAAATCGATAAAATATAATGGACAACCGGTTTTAGATCAATATTCACAAATAAAATAACAATTCATTAGAAGAGTTAAGTAGAGAATGAAATCTACTATCATCTATGAATTTAAAAGTCCATCATCAATATTTTATCCCTGTGACATCAATCAATATACATCTTGAATCAAATATTCATCTTTGCACTATGGGCCAAAGATATTCATTCATATCACCGGTTAGTCATGTTCATCTCAACACATGTTCATCTTTTCCTTTATGGGTCAAAAATATTCATCGATAATCATTCAACTTTGACTTACTGAGCCAAAGATATTTAGTTATATCATCATTTAAGACTGAGGATGATGAAATATATTTTAAAGAAACGAATCCAATGAGATAAAATGACAAAGATTAGGGATTCGTACTTTAGATAATTCAAGTTCAAAAATACTCCGTAATAAATCATAGTGAAGTAAAATTCAAGAATGAAGATCAAAACAAGGATACAATCAAAGATAGTAACCATAATAAACCTCTTGGACAAAGAAGAGAAAATTTCATTTTTTTGTGAATAGTGTCGTATTTGTGAATAGTAACCCCGACATGAAAAGGTTGAAATTTCATAAGAAAAATCATACTTCGTGAATAGTACTCGTGAATAGTACCGTATTCGTGAATAGTATCGTATACGTGAATAGTCCGATACGTGAATAGTAACCTCGACATAAAAAGGTAAAAATTTCATAATAAACTTCATACCAATATTTCGGCATAATAATATTGAACGAAATAACATCATATACGAAGAAAATAACATTCCTTACCTCAAAAGAATAGTACTTCTGGCTGAAATATCGGATATAACGCTGAAGAAAACTTGCACTTAATAGCAACTCTCAAAGTATCTAAATACTCACAAAATACGCTCGATATTATAAAGAGAGAAAACTTTTGATTCTGGTGTGATTTTCAATTCTAACTAAGCACCCTATTTATAGAAAAATGCCAAAATGCCAAAGCAGACTAAATTAATAAAATAATATTTTATCAAAATTTTCAAGCACGCCGTTTTTGAAACCAATTTTAGAACACCACAAGTGGGGCCCCCCAAATTCAGCATTTTTCCACAACAACCAAAAGTGGGGCCTGCCATATTTTTAATAAAAATATTTATTTCCGAAACTTCAATAATTAATAATAAATATCCTTTTTATTAAGAAAATACAAATTATATGTCCATTCCATAGGAAATTTAATTCTCTACAACTTTGTTGAAGAAAGTTTTTCCAAATTCCAATCAGAAAATTTCTGAAATTCACATACGGATGATTTTTAATACCGCCATTCCGATAAAATACTGATAAAACACCTCAACATTAATTCCTTCATTTATATCCACATAAAATAAATATTTCCTTATCATATAAATTAATAATTAATTATTCACAAATAATATTACGTAATCACAATATGACAACCAGTGTCGTTTTCGGAAAGAGGGCTTTCGATAAAAATTTCTCCTTATTGGCTCATGATTGGGTGACCAAACCCCTTTCCTAAAGCGTAACTTCCTTAGACATTGCTAATAATGCTATCTAATAATATTATTCAAATAATATGAATTATTGATCCGATCATGGGAAATCGCAAAGTTGACAATTATTGAAACAACAATAATATAAAATATCAACGTAGCAATTAGTAAATCAATAAAATAAAATATTGAATAATAATTCATCGTAATAATTATTGAGTAAAGGCCTTTCACGTAAGAATCAATAATTTAAAAATACTGTGCAATACCGTAATCTTTCTTGTGCAACCACGCGTAGACATCAGTATTTTAACCAACGGTATTCAACGATGTTAACGATAACAACTACGTAGTTATTTATAAAAACTCAAACATCATTTTCTTCATCAAACCGTTTTTTTTAGTTATGGGGCCCACAAATGGTTTTGCGTGCTGTCGCATTTAATATTCCTTAATAGTAAGAATATTCCACGACCAAATGAATATTTCCTGACAATAATGAATATTTTATAACCACTTTCTTATTTTGCAAAATTTTCACATTTCACCCATAACCAAAGCATTATATCAATTTAACACCTTATTATCCACAATAATAATTAGAGAAAATTCAATTTTATTAATAAAAAGTTGGGGTCTTACAGGAACTGTGGCCTATAGACTCACTTTACCGTCAAGTATGTCTCGTGTTCATAACGTTTTTCACATATCTATGTTACGTAAATATGTGGAAGACCCGAACCACATTATTGATTTAGAACTGGATGAAATAGTGAAAGATTTAACGTATGAAGAAGTACCTGTTAAAATCTTGGATAAGAAGGAACATATTCTACGCTCCAAGGTTATACCTCAAGTCAAGGTTTTGTGGAGAAACCATGATGTTGAGGAAATGACCCAGGAGTTAGAATCCGAAATAAAATCAAGGTATCCTCACCTCTTCGTCATACCAGGTACGTACACCAATTTTGAGGACAAAATTTCATAAGAATAGGAGGTTGTAAGACCCCAACTTTTATGAATAAAGTTGAATTTTTCTCTAAATTTCATTTTTGAATATTAAGGTGTGAATTTGTTATAATGTTATAGTTGTGGGTAATATCTACAAATTTTGCAAAGTAAGCAAGTTGTTATAAAATATTCGATTGATCAGGGAATATTCGTTTTAACAAGAAATATTCGTACGATGGCACAATCATTAGTGGACCCCACAACGGAATTATTATCGGAGTTAGAAAACGACAGAAATATCTTTTTATAAAAATAACGGCGAAATTTTTATCGTTAACTGTTGAAATACCCGGTGTTAAAAGTATAGTAATACGCGTGGTTGCATAATAGTATACGGTATTGATAATTGATGCTTACGTGAGAAGTCACTCAGTTATACTCGATTATTGTTACAGTAATTGCTGCATAGTATCTCACGTTATTTATTCAATTATTGTTACAATATTTTATATTATTAAATCAATAATTGAGATGACAAGTTATTCGTATTATTATTTGCATTATCGACATCTAGAAAGTTACATCGAGGAAAGGGTTTCGTCACCTAATTACGCTGCTAATAAGGAGAAATCCTTATCTAAATCCCCCTTTCTTGGGAATGATCCGTTGTTAATATTGCAAGTTATATTATCGAAACCTCCCACTTACCCATTTTGCTTATTTTAGGGTTTTACATATAAAAGCGTGAGAATATAAAAATTTTCAAAGCAATTTTGAAACCCTAAAATAGGATCCGTATGAAAATATATTAATTCGGTGATTTAGATTTTATACCGATTATAGAAAACTCTGAAATAGCTTCGAATCTCCAACACAATCCAACCGAACTGCGTCTTTATGGTATCCACACGAAAGCCTCGCGAATCGTCGCACGATCTACTTGATAAAAAGGAGCATGCAGATTAGCCACCAAAAATCGAGGATTTTTGAAATTTTTTTCTCTAGTCTCTCTCAAGAAGCGGCTAGGATTTTAGGTTAATGATGTTCATCCCTAAATGGTGATATATATTATATATATATAGCGCTTAAAAAAGAATTAATCAAAAACCTAATCTAATTAAAATAAAATCGAATATATATATATATATTATACTTTAATTAAGTCTTACTTAATTAATATACATATATATACAAATTATCCTTTTAATTTAAATTCGTGATTTAAATACTATCAATCATATTGACATATTTAAATCCTTACAATTTAAATTAATTCCCTTTTTAATTACGTTCTTTATGTGTAACCCTCTAAGTTATTATTACGTTGGCAATAATTTTAAAATCATATTATAAAATTATAAACAGTGAGCGGCATCTAGTAATGCATTACTGTTACCCAAGTAATAATAAGATCGATGATTCGATGCAACCTTTTCATGACCAATGTTTCAATGTAATTTAATCCTTTTAACATTGACATCCTAGATTAAACTCGAGTCATGGAATGGGTCATACTCTTCATAATTTAATCTGATTTTTCTTAATCAATGAGTAGACTATATAAAATAAATCACTATTTGAGTATGGCCATGCATTTCATAGTCTTACTCAATCAAGAGGCCTATTTATATCACCCCTAATATATAGGAGGGTTAAATTCCATCTAGATCACTTATATTTCTCACACGATTCATGATGTACCCAATAATAACATTTATTGTCCACCCTATTAAAGGTGACTTTTGATGATGTCAAAGTACATAAATTTCCGTGTAGTAATATAGTGATTTTAGGTCGGAGGATCATTACATCATTGTCACTATGAGAATCGCTAACGACACTTTGCATAATGCTCCACGTAGAATTCTCATGGTGGGTCTGTCCATTACATCGTTCTCTAACATGTACCTATGCATTGACTCAATATCTCATATATTTATTACCAATGAGATTTGGTCATCAGTCAATCCACATAATAGTCTCAATGTATCATTGTTGTCCCATTAACAATGATACTTGACTAGGGACATTTTAGAGCAATGATACTAATTGAAATTTTATAATCTCATGTTCAAGTCGCATACTTGAAGCTATATAATTTGTATCACTATTCTAAGGACTTTTATTATGCTAACATTTATATAACGCAGTAAATAAAACCTTAATAAAATAATTCATTTATTCAATCAAATATAATATCAAAAATGTTAAGCAATTATATCAAATAGGGCATAAACTCTAACATATATATATATATATATAAACATGTGGGTCAGGTGGGGGGGGGGAATGGAATGGTCGGGAGGGAGTATAATTTTTTTTTTATTATTATTATATATATATAATATTATAATAAGTTTTGTTTTTTATGAGAAATAGAATATATTATATTTTATTATGCATAGCGTTTGATAAGTGTCTACATAGTGTTTACATAGTCAACGTGATAGTAAAATCAAAAATTCGTCGGAGAAAACTCGTGACTTCTCTATCATGCGTCAGTGATTTTTCCTTTACTGTGCATCCAAATAGTATCCTTCCATTCTCCTATAAATAGAATGCTTAGTTTAGAATTGAAAATCACACCATAATCAGATAATTCTTCTTCTATAATATTGAGCGTATTTGTTTAGAGTTTAAGGAAGCTTTGAGTGTAGAAAACAGTGAAAGTTTTCTTCAAGAATATCCCCGCCCTACCAGACAGAAATACTCTTCTTTTAAGGTAAGGGATATTTTTTTTGTTCAATATTCGTGTGAAATAATATTTTTTTTCCATACTCTGTAGTATGTAAGTAATATTATTTCGTTTCAGATTCCGAATTCGAAACTCATTTTGTTAAAGTATTACTTCTATACTCCGTAAAATTAGTAGAATATCCTTGAAATTTGCACTTCATCTAGTATCTTTTCATGAAAATATTATTACGAGCATTCTTGATAATTTTTAATCTTTTTTCATGTCGGGTACTATTCATGGAAAGTACTTATTCACGGAGTTCTTATTCACTCTAGTACTATTCACCGGGGTATTATTCATGATAAAATTGATTTCTTTTTCATGTCAAATCATTTTTGATACAATATTATTATTGAATTTTACTCCACAAAAGTAGTATCATGTTGACAATTTGGATATTATTGAATTCTGGATAAATTAAATTATAAATCTTTAAATATTTATCCTTTGCTTTCTTTTAATTGAATCCTTATATCATTGTCATCATTCTCATGCTTATATTGTCATGAAAATCATCTTTGGCCCGTAGTGCAAAGATGGACTTGGTATGATTATGACCAGGGATTATTCGGTATAATCATGACCGTAATGTTATAAATGTTGTGGTAAAAGTCTTCATTAGCCCGTTGTAATGAATTCCTTTTGAGGGGACGACTGTACTCTTTTTCCTTAGTCACGGTTTTTATCCCAATGGGTTTTTCCTGACAAAGTTTTAACAAGACAGTTAATTAAGATATTTATGTAAAAGATATGTACTCCTTTTTCCTTCGTTAAATTTTTTTCACTGGATTTTCTTAACAAGGTTTTTAATGAGACATAATCTTCTATCGTAGTAAATCAGGAGAAGTATTGTAATATGATTACCTACTCAGGAGGCAACTCCCTCCCCTTTCCCTTAATGTGAGGGAATCTCTTGTGCTCTCCCTCCCCTTTTTCTCTCCTTCTCCTCCTCCGTGAACCATTCCTCCTCTGCATTTCCTATATAAGGTAATGATCTTTCAAGGAAATAAGAAGAACTTTTTCGAATGGTTTTCTCTCTTTATCTCTTACTTATTCTCTCTAAATTCATGCAATTATAAGAGTATCTTTATACACTTTGCTAAAGTTTTATAACAGTTGGCTCATTTTTGAATGTTTAATGGAATACATGCAATTATTATTTCTAAGGTTATGATTGGAACTTACAAAAGTTTTGGAGATGAAATTTATAATAGAAATATATTCTTGCAAAGTTAAATTCTTGATCTATTACATGAATCACTGCGCCATCGATATTATTTATTCTTTTTCATTTATTTTATTTTTTGAGAAAATATTATGGTTTTTGACTTTTACGTAGTTCATGCGGACTTATATTAAACATGATATATAAATATCATTTTCAAAGTTATTATAATTTGATGCTTTGACCCCAAGTATCGGGTGATTGAGCAAAAATAATACTCCAATAATACTCCAATAATGTCTAGCCCATTTCGATATTTCATGGTTTTAATAGATACTTCAACAAGATGGTCTCATGTTTGTCTTCTTTCTTCTCGAAATTCTACCTTCTCAGAACTTCTTTCTCAAATAATCAAGTTACGGTCTCAGTTCTCGGATCATCCAATTAAGTCAATTCGACTTGATAACGCAGCTGAATTTTCATAAATGACTTTTAATGATTTTTGTATGACTATTGGAATTTCCATTGAGCATTACATTCCTCATATTCATACATTAAAATGGTTTAAATTTGAATCTTTAATAAAAAGACTTCAACTAATTGCACGACCATTAATGTTAAGGGCTAACTTACCTACCTCAGTTTGGGGTCATGTAATTCTTCATGCTGCAGCCATCATTCGAGTAAGTCCAACGGCTCTTCATAAATTTTCTCCTCTACAGTTAGTTCTTGGACAGATACCCAACATATCACATTTTCGAGTTTTTGGAAGTGTATTATATGTTCCAATTGCATCTCCACAAAGAACTAAAATGGGAGCCCAACGAAGAATAGGTATTTATGTTGGTTTTGATTCTCCTTCTATTATCAGATATCTTGAGCCTTTAACTGGAGATATTTTTACTACACGTTATGTAGATTGTCATTTTGATGAATTTGTATTTCCACCATTAGGAGGAGGGAAAGTTTTAAATAAAAAACCCTCTAAGATATCATAGAATGCATCAGATTTAAATTCACTTGATCCTAAATGCGGAGACAATGTGAAATTGAAGTTCAAAGAATTATTTATTTACAAAATATTGCAAATCAAATGCCAGATGCATTTAATGATGCTAAAAAAATGATAAAGTCACATACACCTGTACTGAATACTCTAGCAAGGATAGAAATACCTATTAAAAATCAATTCCTGGAGAATTGACAAATAAGGTAATAGAAGAATCTAAACCACGCCATAAGCGTGGAAGACAGGATTGGTGCAAAAAGACTTTGTACCACTAAAATCAAAAGCAAATAAGGGAATCCCAGAAGAAATACCCGCTCCGTATAGTAGTACTTATTCCGAGAGTGGGAATAGCCCCAAAAGAATTACAAACCGCTCGTAAGTAGCACTTATTCCAAGAGTAGGAATAGCCCCAGAAGAGGTTCAAAATCTCAGTGAAGGGATAAGAGATGAACACCAAGAGATCTCAATAAATTATTTACATGATGAGAAAATATGGGATCGAAGCAAAGTCATGATTGATGATATATTTGCTTTCTCTATAGCATCAGATATTACTTTGATTCTTGACACGGATCCTGAACCACAAAACGTGGAAGAATGTCGGAAAAGAAAAGATTGGCCAAAATGGAAAGATGTTATTCAAACTGAACTACAATCGCTATTGAAAAGAGAAGTATTTGGACCAGTAGTCCAAACACCGCTGGGTGTAATCCCGATTGGAAATAAATGGGTATTTGTACGAAAGCGAAATGAGAAAAATGAAATTGTGAGATACAAAGCCCGACTTGTAGCTCAAGGGTTTTCACAAAAACCTGGTATTGATTATCAGGATATATACTCTCCAGTAATGGATGGAGTCACTTTTCGCTTTCTGATAGGTATGGCAACCATGGAAGGTTTGGAAACACGTCTGATGGATGTTGTAACAGCATACCTATATGGCTCACTTGACAATGAGATCTACATGAGAATCCCTGAAGGATTAAAAATGGCTGAATCACAAAGGTCCCGACACATATATTCAATCAAGTTACAATGCTCATTATATAGATCAAACAGATTCGGTCAGATGTGGTATAATCGATATAGTGATTATTTAATAAAATATGGATATATAAATAATCAAGTATGTCCATGTGTTTTATTAAGAAATCACAAAGTGGATTTTCCATCATTGTTGTATATGTGGATGATTTGAATCTTGTAGTACTCTGAAGAACTCATCATTAGGTTTGTAATATTCATGAACGCAATCAAATTGCAAAAATAATGCGGAGCGTGTAAAATTAGAGTTTAAAAATTACAAACCATATACCGGATCACCCTTTATGCACAATTATTAATTAAACGAAGAATAAGAAATTATGAAATCATACCCCTTGTAGAAACGAGCTTCCTCAGTAATGCAGTTCACCTCCTACTTCTCGCATGATCTCCTTGAATCCACCGGGTTTGGTTCCTTCCTTTGATCAACGTTAGCCACCCATGTGTTTGGCCTCTAGAGGTGATCCACCAGGAAAAAGAATTTTCAAGAAGAAGGGTATTAGCTCAAACCCTAGTTTTTCCTATCTCTATATAGAAAAGGCGTACTCTCCAACTAATTGGAATTATTACGTAGTTGTAAAGTTAACTACCCCACCACCCATAATAAGACTCCTCTTATTTATAGATGTGGGCAACCCACCTTAACAATTAAGGAATTGGGATTTATTTAATTAATTAAATTCTTTTAATTAATTAAGCTCCCTAATCTTATTAGGGATAATTAATTAAACTCTTTTAACTAATTTTCCTTCCTAATCCTATTAGGAATAAATGAGAGTACTTATATTAAATTAATTCCTAAACTCTTTTAGAAATTAAAATAATAATAATTGTAATAATATTAATAAGACTCCTCTTATTAATTTATATTTAATATTTCTAAAATATTAAATAATAAATATTAAGCTATTTAATTTATTCTATCACCATAGATTAAATTAAATATACTTAACTATATTATTACGATTATGCCATTAACTTCTTAAATAATTATTCTTCCTTTTATGGTGTGACCCTTTAGGTTCTCCATATTAAACCCGGTTGTGAATAAATCAATTAGAACAATTCTAATCTTATTTAAATAAATAAATAAAATAATTAATTTATTTAAATAAATAATATTTATTCTACAATAGGGATAAGCCTCCCTAATGATCAATGACTTTCCGGATAATATAGATTTCAACATTAATCATAAAAGAACCTTTGAGTAAATAGTTACTCGACAATTCAATCCTTCCACCATACAATGTCCCAATTAAATATAAGACATGAATTCTTTGTCAAGTCTTATTTTATTTAATTATATGTATTTCGATCCTTAAATGCACAACTCAAATAATGCAAATTAGAAACTCCTTTCTAATTTCATTACCTTAACTGCCGAGGACTCTTTGGGTTGTCATTTATCGAATCACATAAGACATTCTCTTCTTTTATTAGAAGTGGTAGATTCTTTATTGATCATACATTATCTCCATGTACAACTTATTATACCCAAGCATACCCTTTGATATACCCTAAGGGTCTTAAGGAATAAGTCAAAGTATAACTCATCATACACAAGATACTATGATGATCTCAAGTCCAAGGATTACTTAGACTTACTATCACTACAGAATTCCTATTGACAGCAAATAAAACTCCATTAGGTATTCCTTAGCGAGCCAACGTTCGGTGAACTTATTCTCTAATAAGCACCTCACATACTTGCTTTAGTGTCTCCACACAAATGATCATGAGATCAATCATCCTCATCCAATGAGCAAGCAACGTATGTACCAATATATCCGGATTCACTAATCCCCAATTTAGTAATCCAATGATTGGGAACTATTTTAGTTTTAAGCTTTCTAAGAATTTAGATCTCATTAGAATGATCATCATCATTATTCTAAAAGCATTGCTTAAAACTATGGGTTTATCACATATTATAAAACAAAGATCATGTAGATAATTAAAAGCCTTTAATAAATTAATACTTTTTATTAATAAATGAATAAGATTGTTACAAAGTATATGCTTTATCATCAAACATGATTGGCTTGTGTGCATACTACTTTCAATCTCCCACTTGCACTAAAGCCAATCGCCATTGTATCTTATACTCTTCTTCTCTAAGTGACGATTATCCTACTGTTGGATAAGCTTTAGTTAATGGATATGTAATGTTGTTCATGAGAGTCCACTATCTCTATAGTGATTTCCCATCTTTCAATGATTCTAATAATCAAATGAAAGTGCCACAACACATGTTTAGATCCAAGATGAGACTTAGGAACTATTCCTAGTTCTGTAATGAACTTTTAATCCAAACAATCAACTTGGTAAACTTCATTTATAGCTATATACTTTGTCTTTTATCACTAAACCAACAACTCTCTTTCTTTGTTTGGAACCTTTCCAATTATCGCATCTGTGACGCCCCCAAAATTAGGTATACATCACCCATCTTGGGTCGCCACTTACATGGTATGTAATTTAAATACAACTTACTTAACATAAGCATGTGTATAATACGACATAAACTGTGAGTTTAAATACAAATATCGCCTCACTAGATATTATACAAACTCAAAAAGGAGTCCTCATTACAATTATTATCACTAATTATTTCACGGAATAGTGAGGACTACTAATGCTATCTTTAGGACCATCACTCGTTTCCCCCGACTCGAGTCCATTTATATTCTCATTTCAAGAGAAACGGTGAAAGAAAGGGTGAGCTCAACTAGCCCAAGAAGAAATATTATGACTAAGATAATGCGAATAAATTATCAATAGTCTTCAACAATGTTAAACCGATAAAATACAATAGATAACCTTGGGTTTAGCTGCAATGAATACGCAATCCATTAAAAGAGTCAAGTAGAAAATAAAAGTCTACTATCTTTTAGGTTTTAAAAGGTTTTTCATCACTGTTATAGCTGAGACTCAGCTTTAATAAATATTCCACATCATCGAATCACCCCTGCACTACGGCCAAGGATATTCTTTAGTATCACGACCACAATTATTCATGCACTATGGGCCAAGAATATTTGTGTATTCATTAATGGTCATGATCATGCCAACAATCATCCATCAATGCACTACTACTAATCGAGGATTTTTACCACATCATTTGTAACATTACTACCATGATTACACCGAATAGTCTCTGGTCATAATCATACCAAGTCCATCTATGCACTCTGAGCCACGAGATGACTTTAAAAAATATAAACATGAGGATGATGACAATGATATAAGAATTCAATAAAACAAGTTCAAGAATTATTTTATCCGTGAATTATTAACGTCAAATTGTCAACATGATCTTTGTTTTGTAGAGTAAAATTCAAGAATGATCGGAAGAATATTTTCATGAAAAGATTTGGATGAAACGCAAATATCAAGGATATTCTACTAATTTTATGGAGTATAGAAGTCAAAGTTTTAACCATTTGGGTATAATAAAGAATGAAATAACAAAAGAAATCACCATGCACGCGATAGTAATCGCATGCATGTGTTATTCTAACAAAATAATAAATAACGGAACCGGGTTAGATGAAATTCACACCAAGCAGGATGTTCCAACGAGAATAATAAAGATGGAACCGGATCCGGTGTAAAACACATGATAGGATATTCCAGCAAGAATAATAAAAAGCGGAACCAGTCCGTGTAAAAAACACATGAATAGGATGTTCCAGCGAGAATAATAATAAAGACGGAACCGGGTGTAAAACACATGCATGGATGTTCCAAGAATAATAATAAAGAGCGGAACCAGTCCCGGGTGTAAAACACATGTACAGGATGTTCCAATGTAATAATAATAAAGACGGAACCAGTTAGGTGTAAAAACACACATGTGGATGTTCCAATGTAATAATAAAAGAATGTCACCAAGTATAGGGTAAACCACTTATACAAAGTTATTCCAATGAATAATAAGCAATGGAATAACAACAGTTCTCTTCATGAATAAGAAAGAATAACACCCTTACATTTGGTAGGAGATTGAATCTTTGCGGCGATTGTAGTAACAAAATACTCTTCTTTTTCTCTCTTATTCTCTCTATACTTTCTCTCTCTATAGCTTGAATGAATTAAGTGAAAATAATGAAGCCCTAGGCCTCTATTTATAGAAGATTTCTAGCTTAAAGACCGCCGTGTGAAAAAGGCAAGTGGCTTGATTTAATCGGTTTGACGCTTTGTAATGTGAAACGACAAGTGGTTCGGCGCGCTGGTAAAGGTAATTACTATTAACGAAGGTAAATACTATTGACGAAGGTAAACACTATTCACAAGGGTAATTACTATCGATTGAAGGTAATTACTATTGACGAAGGTAAATACTATTCACAAGGGTAATTACTATCGATTGAAGGTAATTACTATTGATTGAAGAGACTCTTAGATGATGACATATAGGCCCCCATAAAATAATCAAACTTTCCACAAATCATTTTTTTTTTTCATCAACACATATTTAATCTTTCAACAATTATTAATCATTTATAACTTGTCGTCTCAATTATTGATTTAATACTATAACATATTATCTGGATGATCTTGTGACAATAATTGAATCAATAATATAAGAGATATGATGCGCAATTCATTGTAGCAATAATTGAGCATAGGTGAGTGACTTCTCACGTAAGCATCAATAATCAATACCGTGCTGCTTCTTGTACGCAACTCACGTATTCATCGTACTTTTACCAGGGTAGTTCAACAGTTTTAATTCAGTAACACCTCCGTAGTTATTTTTATAAAATATTTTTGTCGTTTTTCTCAATCAAACAATAATTACATTATGGGATCCACCAATGATTGAGCCGTTTCATACGAATATTCCTAACAAAAAGAATATTCCCGACCAAACGAATATTTTATAACAACTTGCATACTTTGCAAAATTTATAAATATTACCCACAACTATAACATTATATCAAATTTATTCCATAATATTCAAAAATAATATTTATAGAAAAATTCATCTTTATTTATAAAAGTTGGGGTCTTACAACCTCCCTTCTTATGAAATTTCACCCTCGAAATTAGAATGCATTACTCGGTATGTTGAAGAGGTAAGGATACCTTGATTTCATTTGATTCTAACTCCCAAGTCATTTCCTCAACATCGTGGTTCCTCCACAAAACTTTGACTTGAGGTATAACCTTGAGCGTAGAATATGTTCCTTCTTATCAAAATTTGAACAGAACCTCTTCATACGTCAAATCTTCCGCTATTTCGTCCGGTTCTAACTCAATAATATGGTTCGGGTCTTTCACATATTTACGTAACATAGATATGTGAAAAACGTTATGAACACGAGACATATTTGGCGGTAAAAGCGAGTCTATAGGCACACGTTCCTACTCGATCGAGGATTAAAAATGGACCGATGAATCGAGGATTAAGTTTTCTCTCTTTCCAAATCTTGTAACTCCTTTCCATGGAGAAACTCTTAACAACACATGATCTCCTATATCGAATTCCACGTCCTTTCGATGAAGATCAAGATAACTCTTTTATCGATTTTGTGAGGTTTTTTATACGTTGTCGGATCGTTTGAATCTTTTCCGTAGTCATACGTACCAACTCCGGTCCCAACAACGTTGCTTCACCCACCTCATCCCAGCATACTGGAGAACGACACTTTCTTCCATACAACGCTTCGAATGGAGCCATGCCAATACTTTGCTTGATAACTGTTGTTTGTAGGAAAACTCCACCAATGGTAAAACTTGTCCCAACTCCCCTTGAAATCAAGGACACGAGTCTTAATAGATCTTCAAGAGTTTGAATAGTCCTCTCCGATTGTCCGTCCGTCTCGAGGATGATATGCCGAAGCTAAATCGTAAGTCTCGCGTGCCCATAGCTTTTTGCAAACTAACCCAAAAATCGTGAAGTGAATCTTGGGTCTCGATCGAAACTATGGATACCGCAAGATACCATGCGATCTTACAATCTCGTTTATGTACATACGAGCAAGGCGTTCAAGTGTATAAGTTTCTCGATCGGAAGAAATGAGCACACTTGGTCAATATATCAACAATGACCCAAATCGCATCAATGCCTTGAGAAACCTTAGGAAGGCCGTAACGAAATCCATGGTAATGTGCTCCCACTTCCATTCCGGAATTTCAAGTGGTTGCAATGGACCTTTTGGTACTTGATGCTCCGCTTTATCTCGTTGACAAGTTAGACACCTTGAGATAAGCAGCGTTATCTCTCTCTTCATATTGCTTCCACCAAAATGTATGACGAATATCATGATACATTTTGGTACTCCCGAGATGGATTGCAAATAGTGTGTTGTGCGCCTCCATCATGATATTATACTTTAAATCGTGGTCGTTAGGAACACAAAGTCCGGAGTTGACTCAAGTATTCCTTCTTCATCGATTCTTGCTTCCTAAGATAACACCTTCAGACTTTCTTCCTCATACGCGCCGGTGTCAGTGCGTAGCTTGGCGACTTTAACTTTATCGATTAAAAGTCGGTTCTACTCAGTATACTCATTATCATCACATGCGTTCTGGAGTCTTTAACTCTATCTCCATCCTTTCCAAGTCACACAAAATGGGCCTTTGCGTTGACAACATCACACTCGTACTTGCATATGATTTTCTACTCAATCGTCGCATTTTACCACGTAAACTTTTTCAGGATGGTATTGGATGGTATGATCATAATCTTTCAGCGAGTTCAAGCCAACGTCGTTGTCGCATGTTGAGTTCCTTTTGAGTGAAGAAATATTTGAGGCTTTTATGATCCGTAAAGATCTCACACTTTCTCCCATACAAGTAATGCCTCCAAATTTTAAGTGCTGAAGATAACAACCGCTAACTCTAGATCATGAGTAGGATAATTCCTCTCATATTCTTTGAGTTGTCATGAGGCATAAAGCTATAACTTTTCCATGTTGCATAAGAACACATCCCAACCCTTTACCCGAAGCATCACTTGTAGATGACAAATCCCTCCGAGCGGATGGTATTGTCGAGCAGTCTTTGAAATAAGTCTCCTCTTGAGTTCTTGAAAACTCTTCTCACATTCTTCGCTCCAACCGAACTTTGTATCTTTCCGAGTCATTTGAGTCGATGGAGTAGCGATTCGAGAAAATCCTTCCACGAATCTCCGATAATAACCAAATTAAACCGAGAAAGCTACGTGCTTCGGATCATCGATTTAGGTTGTTCCCGACTTTGAATAGCTTCAATCTTTCTTTGGGTCAGCGGATATTCCATGACTTGATACCACGTGCCCAAGGAATGCTGCTTCTTCAAGCCGAACTCGCATTTCTTCAACTTGGCATAAAGCTTATATTCACGAAGCTTTTGGAGTGTCAGCCTCAAGTGTTGCTCATGATCTTCACGGCTTTTGGAATAAATAAGGATGTCATCAATAAATACGACCACAAAGTGATCTAAATATTCCTTGAATACTCGGTTCATCATATCCATGAAGGCAGCAGGAGCATTAGTCAATCCAAAGGACATGACTAGGAATTCATAATGCCCGTCATCGGAGTTCGGAAGCCGCCTCTTTGGAATGTCGTGATTCTAATCTTCAATTGGTGATATCCTAACGAAGATCAATCTTTGAAAAGAATTTGGCTCCTTGCTGTTGGTCAAACAGGTCATCAATACGTGGCAATGGATACCTATTTTGATGGTGACATGATTCAACTCCGATAATCAATACAAAGTCGCATACTCCCATCTTTCTTCTTCACGAATAGAGCAGGAGCACCCCAAGGAGAAGTACTAGGGACGAATAAAGCCAATGTCTAACAATTCCTGCGGTTGGGTCTTTAACTCACGAAGTTGATAGGAGCCATTCGATATGGGGCTTTGGAAATAGGTTTTATAACTTGGGTTCAAGGTCGATACAAAATTCAATTTCACGCTTTCTGGGGTAGGCGGGAAGTTCTGGGAATACGTCAGGAAGTTTATTAACAATAGGAATATCGTTTAAAAAGCGGCGTATTTTTATTTAAATCGTGACATGAGCTAAGAAAGCTTGACATCCGCTTTTCAATAAACGAATAGCTTTATGGCTTGAGATGGTAGTGATTAATTTTAATAGTTTGGTCGTTTGAATTCGCATAATAGGTTGATTAGGAATATGAAAGCTAACAACCTTACGAAAATAATCAATTTTGCATGATAAGTAGTTAACCAATCAATCCCTAGAATCACGTCAAATGCAAGTATTTTTAATGAAATAAGATCCGGGTAATGTGAGGGTACCGATTTGAACCAAACAAGACTTATAAGCGATGGATGTAATGAAGGTTTCTCCCAACGGAGTTTCCACAGATAAGTCAAAGTCTAATTTCTCCGAGTCAAATTTAATCGATGGCGCAAGTAGGAGAAATAAAAGAATAGGTAGAACCCGTTATCAAATAAAGTATAGACTTCATTAGAGTTTATGATAAGCTTACCCGTGATGACCTCATTCGGATTCCTTGCTCTTTGGGAGGTCACAACAAACGCTCTCCTTAGACTCTGGGTTTTGAATTTTTCGGGATGGCCTTTGGTGCCTCCATCCTAATTTTGAATTTGTCTTGATGAACGACAAAATCGAGCTAAGTGACCTTCTCTTCCACAATTATAACATGCTTTAGACGGCATGACGCAGTTTGATCGATGTGTCCCTCTCTCTGCATTTGAAGCATATGATAGGTGGTCTTTCTCCTTCCATAACAATGGGTCTTTGGTCTTCGACGTCTTTCCACCATTGTTGAATCTCCGCGTTTCTTGAAATGTCCATTCTTATTGTTTTGGTACGATTACCACCGAAGTGGTTACCATATCTCGCTTTGTTGATTCCTCCACGCTTGTTGTCACCGCTTGATGACTACTCACTCTACATTGGTATTATAATTTTGTCGTTCACGCTCTCTTTTAGTTGTGTTGACTCATTATCACGTTCCACTAATTGAGCCCTATTTACAACATCCGAATACAAAACACGGTTTATGAGAAATAAGATGTTGGCGTATCTCCCGCTTCAAACCTCTTAAAACATTCGCGCCATTCTCTCTTCATTATCCACCAGTGGGGAATATAAACCGTGATAACTCGCAAATTTTGCCTCGTATTGCGACACGGTCCATATTGTTTTGTTCCAACTTGATAAATTCCACCTCCTTCATGTGGCGAATACTTTCGAGGAAAGTATTTGTCGTTGAACGACTCTGGAACTTCTCCCAAGATATCTTGATCTGTTGGGTTGAGTACGTTTTACCGATTCCCACCAAGAATCCGCCTCTCCGCATGCAACATAAAAGCGTGAAAGGAACCTTTTGCTCCTCGGAGCATCCCAAGACATCAAATATCTTGGTAATCTGCTTTTATCCATGCTTCCGAAGTGGTTTTGGCTCTCCTTAAACTCCGGTGGTCCCGGCTCCTTGAATTGTTTAGCGGTGACCGCACCGAGAGTTTTCCGTGTTTCCACCTACGTTTTGGATGAGTCGCTCTTGCTTTGCATTGCATAAATTGCATAATGCCTCCGAACATTTGATCATTCATCATTTTGTCGGTGTTGTTGTTTGCATGAGGATTATCGCCTTCACGATGCACATTATCACGATTATTGATATGTGGTGAATCAACGATCGCTCTGCGCTCCATTGCTATTCTCAACATTCTCAGATGTCATTTTCAGATACTGCCACAAAAAAAAAGTTAATTGACATGTAAAAAATTATCCCTATCTTCTGACCAACCAATAAAATAGCACATAAACTTAGGTAGGTCATACTAGCGAAGGTATTCCCCGTCTCTCCCCTCCTAGTACTATTCTCACATCTTAGCCAGGGATCATATCCCTAAGCTTTGATACCAACTGTGACGCCCCCAAAATTAGGTATACATCACCCATCTTGGGTCGCCACTTACATGGTATGTAATTTAAATACAACTTACTAACATAAGCTGTCGTAGTATAATACGACATAAAGCGTGAGTTTAAATACAAATATCGTCTACTAGATATTATACAAACTCAAAAAGGAGTCCTCATTACAATTATTATCACACTATTTCACAGAATAGTGAGGACTACTAATGCTATCTTTAGGACCATCACTTGTTTTCCCGACTCGTCCCAGCTATATTCTCATTTCCTGAAGAGAACAGTGAAAGAAAGGGTGAGCTCAACTAGCCCAGTAAGAAATATTATGACTAAGATAATGCAGAATAAATTATCAATAGTCTTCAACAATGTTAAAGCGATAAAATACAATAGATAAACCGGTTTAAGCTGCGGTGAATATGCAATCCATTAAAAAGTCAAGTAGAAAATAAAGTCTACTATCTTTTAGGTTTTAAAAGGTTTTTCATCATCATTATAGCCGAGACTCGACTTTAATAAATATTCCACATCATCGAATCACCCCCGCACTACTCTGCGAGGATATTCTTTAGTATCACGACCACAATTATTCATGCACTACGGGCCAAGAATATTTGTGTATTCATTAATGGTCATGATCATGCCAACAATCATCCATCAATGCACTACTACCATCGAGGATTTTTACCACATCATTTGTAACATTACGGTCATGATTACACCGAATAGTCTCTCGTCATAATCATACCAAGTCCATCTATGCACTATGTGCCACGATGATGACTAAAAAAAATATAAACATGAGGATGATGACAATGATATAAGAATTCAATAAAACAAGTTCAAGAATTATTTTATCCAGAATTATTAACGCCCAAATTGTCAACATGATCTTGTTTTGTAGAGTAAAATTCAAGAATGATCGGAAGAATATTTTCATGAAAAATATCTTTGGATGAAACGCAAATATCAAGGATATTCTACTAATTTCATGGAGTATAGAAGTCAAAGTTTTAACTTATTTGGGTATAATAAAGAATGAAATAACAAAAGAAATCACCATGCATGCGATGTAATCGCATGCATGACGAGTTATTCAGCAGAATAATAAATAACGAAACCAAAGTTAGATGAAATTCACTGCAAGCGGGATGTTCCAATGAATAATAAAGATGGAACCGGATCAAATTGTAAAACACATGATAGGATATTCCAGCGAGAATAATAAAAGCGGAACCGAGTCCAAGGTGTAAAACACCTGCATGAGGATGTTCCAATGAGAATAAGAAAAAGCGGAACCGGTTAGGTGTAAAACACACGCAGGGATGTTCCAATGCGAATAATAATAAAGAGGCGGAACCAGTGGAGGTGTAAAACACATGTGAGCAGGATGTTCCAGCAGAATAATAATAAAGATTTTAACCGGAACCGAATCCAAAAAACACACACGACGATGTTCCAACAGAATAATAGAAGAATGTCACCAAGTATAGAGGTAAACCACTTATACTGAGTTATTCCAAGCAGAATAATAAGCAATGGAATAACAACAGATTCTCTTCATGAATAAGAAAGAATAACACCCCTTACATTTGGTAGGAGATTGAATCTGCACTGACGATGTAGTAACCAAATACTCTTCTTCTTTCTCTCTTATTCTCTCTATACTTTCTCTCTCTATAGCTTGAATGAATTAAGTGAAAATAATGAAGCCCTAGGCCTCTATTTATAGAAGATTTCTAGCTTAGCACTTAGTGTGAAAAAAGTGGCTTCGATGTAATCGGTTTGGACCTTTGTAATGTGAAACGACAAGTGGTTCGGACGCCTTTGGTAAAGGTAATTACTATTAACGAAGGTAAATACTATGACAAAGGTAAACACTATTCACAAGGGTAATTACTATTGTGAAGGTAATTACTATTGGCGAAGGTAAATACTATTCACAAGGGTAATTACTATTGGCGAAGGTAATTACTTATGATTGAAGAGACTCTTAGATGATGACATATGAGCCCCCATAAAATAATCAAACTTACCACAAATCATTTTTTTTTTCATCAACACATATTTAATCTTTCAACAATTATTAATCATTTATAACTTGTCGTCTCAATTATTGATTTAATACTATAACATATTATACGAGATAATCTTGTGACAATAATTGAATCAATAATATAAGAGATATAGGCGATAAAGAATTATTGTAGCAATAATTGAGCATAGGTGAGTGACTTCTCACGTAAGCATCAATAATCAATACCGTGTGCTACTTATGCAACTACGCCAGACATATTCATGTACTTTTACCCCGGGTAGTTCAACAGTTTTAACGGTAACACCTCCGTAGTTATTTTTATAAAATATTTTTATCGTTTTCTCAATCAAACAATAATTACATCATGGGGTCCACCAATGATTGAGCCATTATACGAATATTCCCTAACAAAAGAATATTCCCAGACCAAACTAATATTTTATAACAACTTGCATACTTTGCAAAATTTATAAATATTACCCATAACTATAACATTATATCAAATTTATTCCATAATATTCAAAAATAATATTTATAGAAAATTCATCTTTATTTATAAAAATTTGGGGTCTTACAAAGATCCTTTATTCAAGATAACGCTTTACCTTAAAGTGGATTTTTACGTCATCTTGGTCTGTCTTCGAAAAACTTGAGTCATTAAGCCCTCTAGTTTTAATTAAGACCCACCATGAATATGATCACATCCTTTTTTGCGGTTAAGCACTTTAAGATGTTTTCAACGACTCATAGTGAACTTCTCCATAATAAGACTGATCAACATCGAGGTCTCGTACATTTCATTGCATACATGATTGTCACTTTCATGCGACCTCTCTTTTCGTGAGTCTATGGGGACATTTAAGAGATACACTCCATAGCTCATCATTGCATACGAGACATCTCTTGGAGTTTGTCATGCTCAAAACGACTTTAGCATCAAATGAATATCGTTCGCTTGGGTTAAGTCGAGCATCCTCTTGTATCTATCTATATAGATTTTATCCCCAATTAAGATACTCTTCCCAAACCATTCATGGAGGATTGTTTAGACAACTTTATCTTTACTGATTGTAGCATTGGTATGTAATTCCTCATCCGTAGTATATCAACATATAGTACTAGGAATGTCACGATGCTCCCATCGACCCTTTTGTACACACTAGGTTCATTCTTATTTTGATAAAATCAAACTCTTTTGATTGCCCCATCAAAACGAATGTTCCATATTTGAGAAACTTGCTTCAATCCATTTCTCGAGTGTCTACTACACTTATCTCATCGTATGTAAGCTGGATCATCATCTTCTATGATCGTACCTCATCATCATCATCCATGATGAATCCATACCTCCTAGGTATCTTCTGTCTTATTCGATTTACGATTGATTGTGGTACAATAGGTATATCTATAGGTTCTCTTATTTGACTTATAGTGTTTTGTGGTTCTTGAACTCTTAAAGATCTATTATCCTCCCACTAGCCCCTTCAATGATAAACACCTTTATCTTAGAAGGCGTGTTCGTAACTAACACCTTTTTGCTAAGTAGGATTATAGAACATTTTACCTAAACTTACTTTAGGATGTCCCACAAATGCACTTGTCAAATCTTGTCCCAAGCTTATCCTTTGAAACCTTTTCACATAAGTTGGACAACCCTTTATCTTAACATACTTAAGATTAGGAATCCTCCACATCCATAACTTTTATGGAGTCTTGAAATTTGAATTTTGAGGTTATCATTTTCGTAGATATCGTGACCATTTCTAGGACATGATCCTGAAGGATCTTGGAATGTCGGTAAAATCATTATGGACCGTACCATGTCCAACAAGGTATGATTTTCATTCGGATACATCAATCAATTATTGCGTGTCGGGATGTGTCCATTATGAGAAAACCATTTGAGATGATCTAGAAACTTATTGCACAAGTATTTATTCCTTGATCCGATCAAAGAATTCTTAATACTTTGCCAATTTGTTTCACACTCAATTCTTTTGAACCTTTCAAATAATTCACACTTGATTTCAACAAATACACACATTCAACTATTTGAATGATCATCTCCTTTTCTTATACTAATTTGTTCAATATGCAAAATTATTTTCATGTAAGTCAAGTATACTAAATCTATTAAGTAATATTCAGTTCTATACAAAACATTATTATTATAAATAGAACAACAATTGTTCTTAATTATAATATCAAAGATTTCATTGTCCAACAATAAAATGGAAATAATATTTTTAACAGAAGCTGGAATCTGAATACAATAACAACTTATTGACTTAATAGATTTTCCGTAGGCATTCTTAAACTATAAGTTTCTATGGCTAATGCGTGACCTTTGCTTCATTTTCACACATAGGATTACTTATATTTGTTTAGCTTTCTACTTCTGCTTGGTCCCTTCATAAATCTATATTTATGATAACCAAAGTTGGTATCCAATACCCAAGTAGAACCTTGACTTAAAGAAAAATTTATTTTAAATCATGAACAAATTTGTATTTGTAATCGAAACTTCACTAAGCTTCTTTGGTTAGCCTCTGCAAGATGCTTCTCGTAGTTTCTTTCCAGTGTCCAGGCTTATTGTAGTGGAAGCAAACTCCTTTGTTATCCGTATCAGTTTTGTTCTTATTATCCTTTGTTTATGCCTTTCTATTTACCTTCTTTGAATCGTTCTTCTTTTCAGAAGATCCTTTGGCCCCTACCAGTAAGACATGGTCTTTCTTGGTTGGAAAGTGACTCTCATCATTTTTCAACATGTTAAGCAAATCAGCGAGGCTGATATCTAGCTTGTTCATATGAAAAATTCACAATAATTGTCAAAGGAGTCCGGGAGTGAGTGTAAGATCAAATCTTGGCTCAACTCTCCATCCATGACAAAACCAGTTGTCCTAATTGATCAATCAAATTGATTATGTTAAGAACTTTTATGCATACTATAGTGCCATTGGCCATTCTAGATCGGAAGAGCTCCTTAGATATCGATATCTATCGGTCCCACTTTCCTCACCATCAACTACTTGATGTGCGGGAATATAGTAGAGAGCATTCATAGTTTTCATCTTGTGGCAAGCTCGTTATTTCATGGATGCGAGCATGATGCATTGAGCTAACTGTGCATCATCTTGCCACTTTCTAAAAGTAGCAATCTCTTCCTCATAGGCATTATGCGCAACCATTGCGAGGATAGGCGTATTAAGGACATAAGATAGCTTTTTGACTATGAGAACTATTCTCAAATTCCTTAACCAATCCGTTTAATTTGATTCAGTTAATTTAGCATCTAATATGCTTCGTGATGATAGTAATTTAGACATTGTAAAATTCTCGTAAATGAATTTGTAATTAACAACATTTTAACATACATTCTTTTATTAATTACCAAAATAAATTAGGTCTTGTTTTAAATTGGTATCTCCCACTATTTTCTTCAAACTATATTACCTCACTTATATAGTTAAGCAAAATCTAATTAAAGATTTCTTTAGTGAGAATAAGGATCCCATTTCAAATGTATATAGCCTTGTGGTGACACAACAAACTATATATAAATAAATAGGTAGACAACTTTTGTCAATTACATCAACTATGCAACTCCTTGTATTTTGCCTCTTAGATTATTTTGATCAAGTGGTGGCACATCCGAATCAAAATTAACCAAGTTAAGTCGACCTAGCACTCCATATATTCAAAAAGAAAAATATCATCCTTGTGGTGACACAACAAAACAATATTGTTCAATTTTCTTTATAAGCATCAAATGTGATAAATTAACATCTTAAATACTTAATACTTGCCTTGTGGTGACACAACAAACTCATATTAAATATTTAATACTCTATTAATTTTATCATGCTAGAAAGCGGCGCTTGATATTCCAAATATCTTTGAACGCTTAGGACTTAATATTAAATATTTAATATTGAGGGGTTTGTTATTAATTTGTCTCATCTTGTTTAGCGCGCATGCACATATATATATAAAATACGTGTCATATTAATTAACATGCGAAGCATGTTTGCATAATATATAATATATATAGTATAAGCATGCATATATAGAATACTATATTCTACCGGATTGATTATGGACTTTTATTCTAGTTTGGTTCACTAGAGCCACCAAGTGAACCAAAAAAGGTCAAACCCCAGGGGTGCAAGAAATAATATTTAAATATAACTATTACATTTAAACCGGGCTCCATTACAAACGGGTCTTCAAGCACTCCTTGTATTTTTTGATCTCCAATTTTCAAAATTAATTCTAATTATTCCTATTACAAAACTATTTAAAATAAATAGAAACCTTGATCGTGATCGAGGGAAGTACATAGGAGGGAATAGAATTTACATTAAGAAAAATTAGAAGGCGAGGTACGTGAGACCCCATTTAATAAAACCCATACATTCGTGCATCCAACTAAAATAAAATCCAATCACATTGGTTGATAGTCCATAATCAATCCCATTTATTATCATACACATCACCATATGCATCGATAAATAACATTCATCTTATGAATAATAAACATTCAATATATATATTGATATCATTTAATGGGCAAATTTAGTTAGTATAAAATCTAATTTTGAATCAAAATAAACTCCTTTATTTTAATCCAAATTTAAATCAAAATAAAACTATTTTATTTTAATTTATCCAATTTTGAATAAAATAAACTATTTTATTTTAATCAAAATTTTAATCAAAATAAACTCCTTTATTTTAATTAATTATGAAATCCAATTTCATATAAAAAAATCTTTAATTAAAATAAACTCTTTTATTTTAATTAATTATGGAATCCAATTCCATGAAAAAAATCTTTTATTAAAGGAAACACGGATATTCTTACTCTATTCACAAATAAACTCCTTTATTTTGAATAATATGAAATCTTATTTCATATCTAAATAAACTCCTTTATTTAAGGAAATTAGGATTCTATTTCCTATTCACAAATAAACTCTTTTATTTTGAATAATATGAAATCTTATTTCATATCTAAATAAACTCCTTTATTTAAGGAAAAATAGAATCCAATTTCAACTCTAATTAGTTATCTTGAAATCCAATTCCAACTCTAATTAGTTAGCATGAAATTTAATTTTAAAATTAAAATAAACATTTTTATTTTAATATTAAAATAAACTTTTATTTTAAAATTAAAATAACATTTTATTTTAATTATAAAATAATTAAGAATAATATATATATATATAGTATATATATATAACTATTATATATATATATATAATATAATAACCGAAACCTTTATTATATATATATATATATATATATATATATATATAATATAGCCGAACATTCCTAAAATAAAAAGGAGAAGAGGGATTCACGTTGCCTGCACCACCTTTGAATCACATGCATGTTACATATATTCCTTGATTTCCGTGCATCCCTTAGCAAATTTTATTTTATTTTTTTTTTTATGGTTTCCGTGCATAACCAAAAATTTTGCTGCCATTTAACATTTCCGTGCGGTGTAATCATTGCTTCGTGGATTTCCGTGCATGCATGATTATTATATAAAGTGGGCGTAATGGAAATCAAGGCCAACATTTGCCAATCATTAACTAATCGTACGGAATCTTGGAGGAATTTGCATATTTTTTTTTTTTTTAAATAAATTTTATCAATAAAATTATGCCCAAAAAAATTGTTTCTAAACATATATCAATATACATATCAAATTTAAAACAATTAATAATTCGTGATAAAAGGTTTGGCTCGATGCCACTCATTAGGTTTGTAATATTCATGAACGCAATCAAATTGCAAAAATAATGCTAAGCGTGTAAAATCGAGTTTAAAAATTACAAACCATATACCCGGATCACCCTTTATGCACAATTATTAATTAAACGAAGAATAAGAAATTATGAAATCATACCCTTGTAGAAACGAGCTTCCTCGTACGAAGTTCACCTCTACTTCTCGCGATCTCCTTGAATCCACCGGGTTTGGTTCCTTCCTTTGATCAACGTTAGCCACCCATGTGTTTGGCCTCTGAGGTGATCCACCAAGGAAAAAGAATTTTCAAGAAGAAGGGTATTGGCTCAAACCCTAGTTTTTCCTATCTCTATAGAAAAAGGCGTCTCTCCAACTAATTGGAATTATTACGTAGTTGTCAAAAGTTAACTACCCCACCACCCATAATAAGACTCCTCTTATTTATAGATGTGGGCAACCCACCTTAACAATTAAGGAATTGGAATTTATTTATTTAATTAAATTCTTTTAATTAATTAAGCTCCCCTAATCTTATTAGGGATAATTAATTAAACTCTTTTAACTAATTTTCCTTCCTAATCCTATTAGGAATAAATGAGAGTACTTATATTAAATTAATTCCTAAACTCTTTTAGAAATTAAAATAATAATAATTGTAATAATATTAATAAGACTCTCTTATTAATTTATATTTAATATTTTAAAATATTAAATAATAAATATTAAGCTATTTAATTTATTCTATCACCATAGATTAAATTAAATATACTTAACTATATTATTACGATTATGCCATTAACTTCTTAAATAATTATTCTTCCTTTTATGGTGTGACCCTTTAGGTTCTCCATATTAAACCTAGGTTGTGAATAAATCAATTAGAACAATTCTAATCTTATTTAAATAAATAAATTAAACAATTAATTTATTTAAATAAATAATATTTATTCTGATAGGGATAAGCCTCCCTAGCGATCAATGACTTTCCGGATAATATAAATTTCAACATTAATCATAAAAGAACCTTTGAGTAAATAGTTACCGTGCAATTCAATCCTTCCACCATCTGATGTCCCGATTAAATATAAGACATGGAATTACCATCAAGTCTTATTTTATTTAATTATATGTATTTCGATCCTTAAATGCACAACTCAAATAATGCAAATTAGAAACTCCTTTCTAATTTCATTATGCCGCCAAGGACTACTTTGGGTTGTCATTTATCGAATCACATAGACATTCTCTTCTTTTATTAGAAGTGGTAGATTCTTTATTGATCATACATTATCTCCATGTACAACTTATTATACCCAAGCATACCCTTTGATATACCCTAAGGGTCTTAAGGAATAAGTCAAAGTATAACTCATCATACACAAGATACTATGATGATCTCAAGTCCAAGGATTACTTGTCTTACTATCACTCTGAGAATTCCTATTGACAAAGTAAATAAAACTCCATTAGGTATTCCTTAGCGCAGCCACGTTCAATTGAACTTATTCTCTAATAAACACCTACATACTTGCTTTAGTGTCTCCACACACAAATGATCATGAGATCAATCATCCTCATCCAATGAAAGCAAGCAACGTATGTACCAATCTATCCGGATTCACTAATCCCCAATTTAGTAATCCAATGATTGGGAACTATTTTAGTTTTAAGCTTTCTAAGAATTTAGATCTCATTAGAATGATTATCATCATTATTCTAAAAGCATTGCTTAAAACTATGGGTTTATCACATATTATAAAACAAAGATCGTGTAGATAATTAAAAGCCTTTAATAAATTAATACTTTTTATTAATAAATGAATAAGATTGTTACAAAGTATATGCTTTATCATCAAACATGATTGGCTTGTGTGCATACTACTTTCACTCACAAGAACTGCTAAGTACTTATTTAAAAGATGAATTTGAAATGAAAGATCTTGGAAAGACAAAATTCTGTTTGGGAATACAAGTGGAGCATTTAGCATCGAAATTTTCTTTATTTCATTTTATGAGATCTAAATTAATTTTGGTACAAAGACGCATTGGTGACATTGCTAGTAGTAGCATCACTATTATTACAACAACCATTGCATCTTTGGTCTACTCTCCGTTAAAAGGAGCAAAGGCAACAACTTCCACTCGGACATGAATTGTCGCACTTTTGCACCACACATTTAAACCAATTAGATTCATCAATACAAAATAATTATTATATAAAATCCTCGCATAAACCAAACAAAGGGAATTTTGTCGTCTTAGAAGAATTTGTTTTTACGTTTTATATATATTTATGAGAAGAAATTAATCATTTTCTATTTTTTTTCTCTAAAAAATAGAATAATTGAAGAGGGAATGAACTTATTTGAGTCACAAACACAATTGTTGGGGCTCAAATGCACCGCACCAAAATTGGTGTTATGCATTTGGACCTTAAAACATACTAAATTTTGCCGTTAGCTTATCACCTTCGTAATTTGGATTTTAAGAAATATCAATGTCGTAAAAGGCGGGATTTTAGTTCTTCTTTATATAGGAGAACAAATAGGAAGCATTTGAGCAATTAATAAATCTGATTCATAGTGCATTTAATTGTATTGACTAAAAACATTAAATTAGATAAGATTTTTGTTGATTATTGATAAGTAGAAATGTTTTTGAAAATAAATCTTATCAGTATTTATTGAGAATTGATATTTCCACAAGTAAAAATAAATGTTAGTTCCACAAGGTCCTCCTCACAAGAATAGTGAGTGGAATCCACTCTTATGTGAGAGAGATCCTGTGAAACTAATATTTTCACTTGTTAAAATATCAATTCTTTATTTAATTGACAAGTTGTATGTGACAAAACAAATTTAACAAGTTAAGTACTCATTCCGTCCCATAATATATGATGTTTTAAGTGATTTTATTTGTTCTAAATTATTTGATGTTTTAGAAAATTTAGGTGTGACAACCCCAAAATAGGTTCATTCCATCCAACTCATTCTGAGTCGCCAAATACATGGTACAGAAAACAACTACAACTTTATTACAACAATTATAAATGCAAAATATAACAACACATATGTTGTGAGTTTTGATACTAAAATATACCAACCTGTGACTCTGGACACCAATTTGGATAAGACGTCACCATGACACCTTACATAAAGGTACGGTCAAAAGCTGTTTTAGAAATTAAAATCTTTGGAAAGTGCTCAAGAAACCTTCGTACATGGGAGGCATGTGTGTTCAGGTTATGATAGATATCATATGCCCACAAAATTATCCTTGGTTGATTGATAGACCCCAAAGAAAAATGAGAAGATTACTATCATATTCTTCCCAATGGTGAGTCTTCTCTTGACATATCATTATCTCCATTGTCTCTAATTGGGTATTATACTCCAAACAAACACCAAGATTATATAGGTAGTGCTCGTAAATATACTCAACAAGTGGATGAGCACAATCCTGTCTTATGATGACACGAGATTGTGTGTCATTAGACATCTTGTATGATAGTGGCAAAACACCCTTCCAACGTTGGGTTCACCTCACCCTAGTTGATTCACCAAATATAACTACTAAATGATGACCACCGTTCTATTATCACATTACCCAGCTCGATCCAGCTACACTCTTATTACCTGAAAAAACTTGTGAAGCAAAAGGGTGAGCACAACTAGCTCAGTAAAGAATATCATGACTAAAGATAAATAAATTATCAATAGCCTTCAACAGTAATAAATCAGAGATTTAGAACATATGGTAGATGATAAAAAAATTTCAACCATAGTTGCAAATTGAACGAAGCAATCCATTAGAAGAGTCAAATAGACCATAAAGTCTATTATCTTCTCCATGTTAAAAATCCACCAACAATGTTTTATCCCTGTAACATCAATCAACGGTTCTGGTCCACAATCATATGAATAACTCATAATCATAATTGTGATTCTAAATTTCTCTTAGCATCCGGGCGAAGATAATTTTCATCACTGTCTTTACGAAACATCAAAGATCATGGTTATACCAAATCACAGTTCTGTTCATAATCATCTCGATAAATTCATCTTTGCACTACGGTCCAAAGATATTCATCAACAGATTCATCATTTGCACTACTACAGCCAAAGATATTCAACAACGGTCGTCATTTGCCTTATAGGCCAAAGATATTCATATCTCAAAGAAATACATAATCATTTTGAATTTATATAAACCATAATTATAACCATGTTGATCAATTCACCTTTGCACTTAAGCTAAAGATATTCAATTATAAATTCAATGGTCATGATCATACTAGTCAACAATTCAACTTTGCACTACTGGCCAAAGAGAACCCATAGTCACGATCATACCAATACTTTACCCATCTTTACACTCAAGTCAAAGAGAAATTCCATCATCAGGGTTATAAAAATGTTATATTTGATAATAAAACCAATATAAATAAATACATAGTTTTAATCTCCAGAGTAATATTCATAAATCAGCTATAATTTGGTTAGAAAAAGAAACCAATTTTGTAGTGAATAGTAATAGTAGTGAATAAGTAACTCAAGAATAGTAACTCGTGAATAGTAACTCATGAATAATGAATAGTAACCCGTCGTGAATGTGAATATGAATAGTAACTCGTGAATAGTAACTCATGAATAGTAACTCATGAATAGTAACCCCGATATGAAAAGTTCCAAATTTGATAAAAATATTTCAGCATAATGATATTGAAGAAATAATATCATTTACGAAGAAAATAACATCCCTTAAAATCCCTTACCTCAAAAGAAGCGATACTTGGAATGAATATTTGAACAAACTTGCACCGTATAGCAACACTCAAGATATCAAAATACTCACAAGAATACACTCGATAATATAGAGAGAGAAATAGAGAGAAAACTTATATTTCTGGTGTGATTTTCAATTCTAACCTAAGCACCCTATTTATAGGAAAATGCTTAGAACACCAAAGTAGAAAATTTAATATAATATTAATATATATATTTATATCAAAATTTCCTACACACACAAATCTGGTCCAAACTTCAGCCACACATGTGCCAAAAACAATAAAAACGTTTTTCTTAATAAAAACAATTAAAACTTCCAAAAATCAATTATTTCAGAACTTCAAAACTTCAATAATTCATAATAAATAGCTCTTTTATCAAAAAATTTGAATCTCACGAATTTTTATAGGAAATTCAATTCTCTACAACTTTACAGAAGAAAGTTTTTCCAAATTCCAAACAGAAATTGACTGAAATCCACATACGGACGATTTTACATGCTATAATCAAATTTCAGTCAAGAAATGGGTCCACCAACATGTTTAACATGTTTTAAACAACTTTTGCAACAAAAATACTCTTCCTCCTCATATACTCATATATCCCACATTCATTGTAAAAATATCATCATTATTATATTATAATAATATAATAAAATATTATTTTATCAGAAAAGATAAAATATCAATTTTCAACAATTGTCACTTTAAAAATTTTCTCCATCTATATCCACATAAAATCAATATTTTCTCATCATATAAATCAATAATTAATTATTCACAAATAATATTACAGAATCACAAGATCTTGGCCGGTAGTTCGGGAAAAAGGGGCTTTCAATAAGAATTTTTCTTATTCAATGTGCATGATTAGGTGACCAAACATCTCCTTAGACAGAACTTTTTAGACATTGTCAATAATATTATCTAATAATATTATTCAGATAATATGAATTATTGCTTCGATAATGGAAAATACTGTGTAGTGACAATTATTAAAACAACAGTAATATAAATATAAACGCAGCAATTATTGAATCAATAAAATACTCAACAGTAATTACTGTAACAATTATTGAGTAGTGCCTTCTTACTTAAAAATCAATAATTGGTGCAATACCGTGTGCTACTGTGCAACAACGTGTATTACTGTGTTTTAACCCCCGAGTATTCCAACAGTATTAATGGTAACAACTACGCCGTTATTTGTAAACAACTTATACTTGTCATTTTCTTCATCCAATCGCTTTCCGTTATGGGGCCCACAAAAAATTTGTCGTTGTCGTATGAATATTCACACGGAAGAATATTCCACGACCAAACGAATATTCCCAAACAACAATGAATATTTTATAACCACTTGCGTATTTTGAAAAAATTTTACATATATATCACCCTTAACTTTAAACTTTTATCAATTTAACGATTTCTTGAATAGTAATTATAAGAAAATTGAATACTTTTATTTCATAAAATTCGGGGTCTTACACTAGGAGCATTAATTATAATCTTTTCAAAATTACCCCTCATTACTCCTCCTTCAATATCCATATGCTTTTAACTCTTTCTCTCTCCTTATCAACATAAAAGGTAGTATTATAGACAAATGATACTATATTTAATGTTATACAATTATTTTCTTAATGGTTGTACTAACTCTAAAATATCATATATTAGAGCGGAAGAAAGTTTTCCAAATTTCAAGCGAGAAATTGATGAAAAGGAGTAGACGTAGCATATATAGTTGTTATTTTATTTATTTATTTATTTTTGTTGAAGCAGAAGGGTATTTCATTGTATTTTACTCATCAATCGAGACTAATTCTCTCTTCGGACGATCTTAAAGGTGCACCCCCGCGTCAACCTAATGCATTCAAGAGATTTTTCCCTAAATGCTAGCCACAAAGTTTGAATTTAGGAAGTCAAAGAAGAGAATATAGTTCTAACTTGTTATTCCCTCCATTCCTTGATAACTGACGTTTTAGGATAGTTCTTTTGTTCCTAAATTTATGACGTTCAAAGATTTATAGGAAAATTGATTATATTATTTTCTTAATTACCCCTAAACATTTAATACTCTTTTAATTCTATCCTATTTTTTCAAAGCTACTTTTTCTCTCTCTTCTAATATCTTAACAATATACTCTCTTTAATTCCTATATTTTCTCTATCCTCTAACAATATGTCTCTCTTATTTTTATCGCCTATAGTTTAACTTTTCATTTATCTATGCAATGGTGTTTTGGTAATACATTATAATTTTAATGGATAATTTTAGGAGTTATAACTTCCTTAATCCGCGTGCAAAAAATCTTAAGCGTCACATATTTAAAAAGCAATAAGTATTATTGAAAAAGCGATATATTCATCATGAAAATATCATGATCTAATATAATGATGAATTCTTTCTCATAATATACGTGTAGATCCGATTCTTTGTAAATATAAAAAAAACTTTATAAAAATAATATTTTTTTTCTTATAAAAATAACAATCCCCATATTACATATATGCAAGACCATTTTTAGTTATTTAATTAATGTTGAAATTGAATTTGAGATCGTGCGACCGATACTTTAAGGTTATGTTTGTTTGCAAGAATTATAATCCCGATATTATAATTTATGGGATTATATTTCCAAGATTATTAATTCTAGGATTATAATGGCGGGATTATAATTACAATCTAAAAACTATTATGTCATTTTATAATTTTTAGACTAATATTCCCAAATCTAAATTTGAAAACAAACAAGACACTTGAGATTAATAGTTATATCCCAAATATAATTATTGCAAACAAACATAGCCTAAGAATAAAGGATTTCCGAAATAAAATATGCTAATCATCATTTTGTTTTGCGAATTATAAATAACGAATATTATAGTTTTGTAAATTATGAATGTAATATTGATTATAAAAGTTTATTTTACTTTATCTACTACAAGTATTTCAAAATAAAAATATTAGTCATTTATTACTTCTCAACAAACGAGGGAAGACACAATATCTAAAACACTTTAAGCGATAAAATAAAATAAAAATAAAAATAAAATTTTATTTTGTATTATGATAAATTTATGTTAAATTATAATATATTTTGAAAGTTAATGGTTCCTATTAATTCAATAATTAACTTTCCACTTAAGGATATTTGAGAGTTCATGCTCTTTCTTTCTGCATGTCCTCTATAATTAATATTCCCAAATCTAAATTTGAAAACAAACAAGACACTTGAGGTTAATAGTTCTATCCCAAATATAATTCTTGCAAACTGTGACGCCCCCAAAATAGGTATACATCACCCATCTTGAGTCGCCAGATACATGGTACAAAATTCAAATACAAACTTCATTATACAACTGTCGTGTAAAGTACGACAAAATATAAGCTGGGAGTTTCAACACGAATATTGTCTTCTAGACAATATACAAACTCAAATTCAATATTATTACAATTATTATCACACTATTTCACAGAATAATGAGGACTACTAAAGTAATTTATCCTGGACCATCACTCCAGTTCCAGACTCGTCCCAGCTACGTTCTCATTTCCTGAAGAGAATAGTGAAAGAAAGGGTGAGCTCAACTAGCCTAGTAAGAAATATTATGACTAAGATAATGCAGAATAAATTATTGTTATCCTTGACGGTGTTAAAGCGATACAATATAACAAACATCAAGTTTAAGCTGCGGTGAACAAGCAATCCATTAGAAGAGTCAAGTAGAGAATAAAATCTACTATCTTCTATGATTTAAAAGGTTTTTCATCACTTTTATCGCTGAGACTTAGCTTAATAAATAATCCACATCATCAAATCATCCCTGCACTACAGGCCAAAGATATTCTTTAGTATCACGACCACGAATTATTCATGCACTACGGGCCAAAGATAATCGTGTTTTCATCAATGGTCCTGATCATGCCATAAAACAATTCATCTTTGCACCCTTGGCCGAAGAGAATCCATAGCCATAATCTTACCAAAAATTGTCAATCAATGCACTACGGGCCAATGATGACTTTTTTTGTATCATTTATAACATTACGGTCATAATTATACCGAATAATCCCTGGTCATAATCATACCAAGTCCATCTATACCACTACGAATACGAGATGACTTTCAACATAATATAAACATGAGGATGATGACAATGACATAATAATTCAATAAAACAAGTTCAAAATTAATTTATCCGAGAACCGATAACGTCCAAATTGTCAACATGATCTTTGCTTTGTGGAGTAAAAATTCAAGAATGCTCGGAAGAATATTTCCATGAAAAATTCTTTGGATGAAGCGCTTAAATATCAAGGATATTCCACTAATTTCATGGAGTATAGAAGCCAAAACTTTAACCAAAAGAGTATCATAGAATATATGAAAAGCGCAATGGATTTTTCACCGCCATGGTAATCCACGTAGATGACTTCATTTCCACAATTTAATAAGAAAGGAATACGAAGGGTCATTCACCATGCATGTGGCAATCCACATAGACATGTTATTCCAACAGAATAATAAAGAATGGAATAATAGAAGAATTCACCATGCATGCGATAAACCGCATAGACAGGTTATTCCAACAGAATAATTGTGACAACCGTAATTTTGTAATTTAATTTTAATATTTATTGGATTGAATAAATATTTTTCGATGAATTAATTATTAGATTAAATAATTAATTGATGAAGTTGTGATAGATTAATTTAATTATATGTGTTACAGTTATTAAATTAATGTGGAGAATTTTTATTATTTGAAGTATGTGATTATGTGAACTTATTGAATTAAAAGAAGTATTTAATAAGCCTATGATATTTTAATTAATTTAATTATTAATTAGAGATTTAATAATTTAATATTATTATTAAATGAAAAATTAATTATGTAGCTATGTGAATTAATGAGAAATTATTTTATTTAAAATAAATTAAATAAGATATTGATTTATTTTATAAGAGTGTGACATTACTTAAAATATATTATAAGCTTTATTAAATTAAATGGGTTTAAATCCTATTCTTGTCGACCAAACAAGGCCCTAAGGGGAGTTATGAGCGATTCACCATGATGGGGTAATCACCATTATTGCGTCGATTCATCTCCTTATTTATCGAGACGTCTTTTATTTTCTTCCTTTTCATTTTTTTCTAAGTGCAGCATAACACGTAGAGAATCAGAGAGAGAGTTGAGAGTTGAGTTTTTGTTGGGAAATTCACTTTCTAGTAATCTACTCTTGGGTAATCTCTTCAACCCAATTTATTTATTTACGTCTTTTAAAGTTTTTATATGGCTTTCTTACTTACGTAACTCTCTATAATTGGGAAATCATGTCGTTATGTGAATATATATAATAATTAGGAGTTGTAAGGCATGTTATATATATATATATATATATATATATATATATATATTGTGCTTCCATATCATTGATTTCATAAGATTATGACGTATGATTTTGGCTTATTATTTCAAATATTTCTGAGTACGTGATATGGCCGTATATGGCCCTTACGCACAAATTTAATCGTTGATCATATATTATCCCTTAATTTTACACTTATATATGATTATATATGCTAAAATGAACAAAATGAAACTTGAGTGGTTGGATTTGACCTTATAACGAATCCATAGTAGTAAATTCTATGTTTTTATTCAAAAACCTTCAAGAGCATCGAAACGATTATAATTTACATATTTTAATTCTGTAATTATGTGTTTTAATGGGTTTAAACTACTCTATAAATGTTGGGTAATGATTATGTATAAATTCTAGTATTTGGGTATGCTTAAACTAATATATGGACAAGGAAATTGGAAGTTATGGCCATATTCATGTATAATTTTACGTGTGATTGATTTTTGGCCTAATTTGGCCTTGTTATATTCGCGAACTGCAGAAACTTTAAATCTACGAGAAAATGAGCACAGGTAACCATTTCGGTGGCGTTACTAAACTACATTACCACTTCCGTGATAAAAAAAAAATAAATAAATAAATAAATAAATAAAATATTCGATGAAAATTATTATTAAAATATTTATAAAATAAATTAAATATTTTAATTGAGATATTTATGGAATAAAATAAATATTTGATGAAAATTATTATTAAAATAAATTAAATATTTTAATTGAGATATTCATGGAATAAAATAAATATTCGATGAAAATTATTATTAAAATATTTATAAAATAAAGTAAATATTTTAATTGAGATGTTTATGAAATAAAATAAATATTCGATGGAAATTATTATGAAATAATTTATTTAGAGTGTAATAATAGTAAGAGAATGAAAATATTATAATTTAATAATTAAATTAGAAGGTAATGATTTGTTAAATAAAGTAGAGTTTATATTAAATAATTAAGAAAATGTAACTAATGAATTTCGTGAATATATATGGTATGTGTGTAGGACTTGTGGTGAGCGGAAGTAGTAATCGTTTAGCCTACACACGAGGCAAGTTCCTAAACCTTAATTCTTTACATAAAGCAAGCTCATTATTATTCTATCTTGTTTATTGTTCAAGTCAAGATTTCATATTAGATCTTATCATTCTTTAAAAGCATAATTCTATTATACAATACTTATTCGATTGTATACATCTTGAATTTTATTATTCAAATTGAATATCAATTATTGTTGAACCTTGTAAGACTAGTGAACCTTATTGATTCAACTAGTCCATAGTTGATAAGCGTTATAAATTCTAGAACTTTTATTGAGCTTACCCAATCCAAACTTCCTTTAGTGCGGACTCCGATGTCAAACCCGAGATGAACAACCCTTTAATAGGGGATTATTTACGCTTTAGCGTTAAGATATTAATAGACGATATGATGGTACTAAGGGTGATCCCCTAAGTACGAAAAAGAAGAGTCCATAGTCTTTACGACATTAAAGGTTTCAAGAATAAACACTTGACAACCTAGGGACATAGTTCAAAGTCTTGTGACCCTCAGAATTTCTTTTGATTCTTGTTATTCATTCTTGATTCAAAAGTTGAGCATTTATATTCAAAGTTATTAATTCATTTGCATGTTATTATTATTCATTTATTATATTGTTATACTTGTGGGCAATCGTGTTCACTCTTGCGTAATAATAACATTGCAGTTAAGAACGAGAGAATAGACGAGCCTTCCACCAGTAAAGGCAAGGGCAAGATTAGCAAGTAATGAGAACCGGACGAAATAGCGGAAGATTTGACGTATGAAGAGGTTCCTATTCAAATCTTGGATAAGAAGGAACATATTCTACGCTCCAAGGTTATACCTCAAGTCAAAGTTTTGTGGAGAAACCACGATGTTGAGGAAATGACTTGGGAGTTAGAATCTGAAATGAAATCAAGGTATCCTTACCTCTTCGACATACTAGGTACATACCCTAATTTCGAGGGCGAAATTTCATAAGAATGGGAGGTTGTAAGACCCCAACTTTTATAAATAAAGATGATTTTTCTATAAATATTATTTTTGAATATTATGGAGTAAATTTGATATAATGTTATAATTGTGGGTAATATTAATAAATTTTGCAAAGTAAGCAAGTTGTTATAAAATATTCGTTTGGTCGAGGAATATTCTTTTTGTCGGGGAATATTCATACGACGGCACAATCATTGGTGGACCCCACAACGGAATTATTGTCGGATTGAGGAAACAACAAAAATACTTTATGAAAATAACGGCGGAGGTGTTACCGTTAAAATTGTTGAACTACCCGCTAGTAAAAGTACAGTAATACGCGTGGTTGCATAGTAGCACACGGTATTGATTATTGATGCTTACATGAGAAGTCACTCAGCTATACTCAATTATTGCTACGAAGAATTGCTTGCATCATATCTCTTATATTATTGATTCAATTATTGTCACAAGATATCATCATATAATATGTTATATTATTAAATCAATAATTGAGACGACAAGTTATAAATGATTAATAATTGTTGAAAGATTAAATATGTGTTGATTAAAAATAAAATGATTTGTGGAAATATTTATTCAATCCTTGATATATATAAAGAGTCTATTATGAGACGTTTGTGGTAAGTTTGGTTATTTTATAGGGGGCCTATATGTCATCATCTAAGAGTCTCTTCATCAATAGTAATTACCTTCGTCAATAGTAATTACCTTCGTCAATAGTAATTACCTTTGTCAATAGTAACTACTTTTACCAGATGTCAAACCACTTGCCGTTTCATATTACAGGCGTCGAACCAATTGTCGTTTCACATTACAGGCGTCAAACCACTTTTCTTTTCACATCACCAGTCGTCAAGCCACTTGCCTTTTTACATTTCAAGTGCTAAGCTAGAAATCTTCTATAAATAGAGGCCTAGTGCTTCATTATTTTCATTTAATTCATTCAAGTTTATATAGAGAGAAAGTATAGAGAAAATAAGAGAGAAAGAAGAAGAGTATTCTGTTATTACACCTCTGCAGATTCAATCTACTACTAATGTAAGGGGTGTTATTCTTTCTTATTCATGAAGAGAAGCATTGTTATTCCATTGCTTATTATTACATTGGAATAACTTTGTATCATGGTTTACCTATACTTGGTGACATTCTTCTATTATTACGTTGGAACATCACATGCATGTGTTTTACAGGACTGGTTAAAATCTTTATTATTATTACATTGGAACATCCTCGTCGTGTGTTTTAACGGACTGGTTAAAATCTTTATTATTCTGTTGGAACATCCAGCCGATTGCATATTTTGCACTTTGGTTCCGTTATTATTATTATTCATTGGAATAACACATCTGTCTGCAATACCGCATGCATGGTGATTTCTTTTGTTATTCCATTCTTTATTATACTCGGTTGGTTAAAGTTTTGACTTCTATACTCCATAAAATTAGTAGAATATCCTTGATATTTGCGCTTCATCCGAGATCTTTTCATGGAAATATTCTTCTAATCATTCTTGAATTTTACTCTACAAAGCGATGATCATGTTGACAATTTGGACATTATTAGTTCCTGGATAAATTAATTCTTGAACTTGTTTTATTGAATTCTTATATCATTGTCATCATCCTCATGTTTATATTATGTTGAAAGTCATCTGTGGCCTGTAGTGCATAGATGGACTTGGTATGATTATGACCAGGGATTATTCGGTGTAATCATGACCATAATGTTATAAATGATGTGCTAAAAGTTATCATTGGCCCGTAGTGCATTGATGGACAGTTGTTGGCATGATCATGACCATTAATGAATACACGAATGTCCTTGGTTGTAGTGCATGGATAATTTGTGGTCGTGATACTAAAGAATATCCTTGGTCGTAGTAGTCATGGGTGATTGATGATGTGGATTATTTATTAAGCTGAGTCCCAGTAATAAAAGTCATGAAAAGCCTTTTAAATCATAAAAGATAGTAGATTTTATTCTCTACTTGACTCTTTTAATGGATTGCTTGTTCATTATGCAGTTAAACTTGATGTTGTTATATTTTATCGGTTTAACTGCTGTCATTGAAGGCTAACGATAATTTATTTCGCATTATCTTAGTCATAATATTTCTTCTTTGGGCTAGTTGAGCTCACTTTTTTCTTTCTTTTTCTCTCTTGAAATGAGAGAACATAGAGGACTAAAGAGGGGAGCAGTGAGTGACGGTCGGAGGATAGAATTAGTAGTCATCACTATTCTAATGAAATAGTGTGTTAATAATTATAATGAGGACTCCTTTTGAGTTTGTATAATCTCAGTGAGACAATAATTGTATTCAAACTCGGTTAGGTTATTTTTGTCGTATTGTACACGACTATTGTATTTTAAGTTTTTTGACCATGTACCGATGTCGGCGACCCAAGATGGATGATGTATACCTAATTTTGGGGGCGTCACGGTTAATATCAAAGCTTAGGGATATGATCCTGGCTAAGATGTGAAAATAGTACTAGGAGGGGAGAGGCGGGGAATTCCTTCGCTAGTATGACATACCTAAGTTTATGTGGTATTTAATTGGTGGTCGTAATTTAGGGGATAATATGTTACATGTCAATTAACCTTTGTTTTGTGGCGATGTCGAAAATGACATCCGAGAATGTTGAGAATTGCAATGGAGCACAATGCGACCATTGATTCACCACATATCAATAATCGAGGATAATGTGCATCAGAAAGCGACAATCTTCATGCAAATAACAACACCGACCAAATGATGAATGATCAAATGTTCAGGGCTTTATGCAATTCATGCAACAAAGCGAGAAGAAGAGCGGCTTCATCCAAAATGCAGGTGGAAACACTGAAACTCTCGGCGGTCACCGCTAAAGCATTCAAGGAGCTGGGACCACCGTAGTTTAAGGGAGAGCCAAAAACCACTTATGGCGGAAGCATGGATAAAGCAGATCATCAAGATATTTGATGTCTTGGGATGCTTCGAGGAGCAAAGGTTCCTTTCACGCCTTTATATTGCGCTTGAGAGTAGATTCTTGGTGGGAATCGGTAAAAGCGTACTCAACCTAGCGTCTTGAAGATGTCTTGGGAGAAGTTCCAAGAGTCATTCAACGACAAATACTTTCCCAAAAGTATTCGTCACATGAAGGAGGTGGAGTTTATCAAGTTGGAACAAAACAATATGGACCGTGTCGCAATACGAGGCTAAATTTGCGGAGTTATCCGGTTTCATGCCCCCACTTGGTGGATAATGAAGAGAGAATGACACATATGTTTTTAGAAGTTTGAAGCGGAGATACGTCAACATCTTATTTCTCATAAAGCGTGTTTATATTCGGATGTTATAAATAGGGCTCGATTAGTGGAAGCGCGATAACTAGTCAACGCAACTAAAAGAAGCAATGCGCAAAATGATAATACCAATGGAAGCGATCATCAAGCGGTGACAACAAGCGTGGAGGGAATCAACAGGCCAGAAATGGTAACCACTTTGGTGGTAATCAGGGCCAAAACAATAAGAATGGACATTTCAAGAAGAGGAGATTCAATAATGATGGAAAGACATCAGCACCAACACCTGTCGTTAAGGAAGGAGAACGACCACCTATCATATGTTTCAAATGCGGAGGGGAGGGGTTTATCGGTCTAAAGCTGCGCGATGTCGTCAAAAGCATGTTATAATTGTGGAAGAGAAGGTCACGGCCGATTTTTTCGTTCACCAAGACAAATTCAACTAGGATGGAGGCACCAAAGGCCGTCCTCGGAAAAGTTAAACCCGGTAGTCTGAGGAGAGCGTTTGTTGTGACCTCCCAGAAGCAAGGAACCCGAATGAGGTCATCACGGGTAAGCTTATCATAAACTCTAACGAAATCTATACTTTATTTGATCTGGGGTTCTACCCATTCTTTTATTTCTCCTACTTTGCGCTCATCGATTAAATTTGACTCTGGAGAAATTAGACTTTGACTTATCTGTGGAAACTCCGTTGGGAGAAACCTTCATTACATCCAATCGTTTATAAGTCTTGTTTGGTTCAAATCGGTACCCTCACATTACACCGTAGATCTTATTTCATTGAAAATACTTGCATTTGACGTGATTCTAGGGATTGATTGGTTAACTACTCATCATGCAAAAATTGATTGTTTCCGTAAGGTTGTTAGCTTTCATATTCTAATCAACCTATTATGCGAATTCAAGCGACCAAACCATTAAAATCAATCACGGTCATCTCAAGCCATAAAGCTATTCGTTTATTGAAAAAGCGGATGTCAAGCTTTCTTAGCTCATGTCACATGATTTAAACAAAAATAAATCGATTTTGAGCGATATTTCTATTGTTAATAAATTTCTGACGTATTCCCCAAAGAACTTCTGGCCTACCCCCGAAAGCGTGAAATTGAATTTTGTATCGACCTTGAACCCCAGACAAAACCCATTTCCAAAACCCTATATCGAATGGCTCTATTAAACTCAAGAGAGTTAAAGACCCAAATTGCAGGAATTGTTAGACATTGGCTTTATTTGTCCTAGTACTTCTCCTTGGGGTGCTCTTTTATTCTGTAAAGTAAAGAAGAAAGAAGGTAGTATGTGACTTTGTATTGATTATCGGGAGTTGAATCATGTCACCATCAAAATAGGTATCCATTGCCACGTATTGATGACTTTGTTTGACAAGTTGCAAGGAGCCAAATTCTTTTCAAAGATTGATCTTCATTAGGATATCACCAATTGAAGATTAGAACCAGGATGACATTCTAAAGGCGGCTTCCAGAACTTCGATGCGGACATTATGAATTCTAGTCATGTCCTTTGGATTGACTAATGCTCCCTACTCGCCTTCATGGATATGATGAACCAGAGTATTCGAAGGAGTATTTGGATCACTTTGTGGTCGTCTTTATTGATGACATCCTTATTTATTCCAAAAGCCGTGAAGATCGGGAGCAACACTTGAGGTCGACACTCCAAAAGCTTCGTGAATACAAGATTTTTGCGAGTTGAAGAAATGCGAATTCTGGCTTGAGGAAGTAGCATTCCTTGGGCACGTAGTATCAAGTCATGGAATATCTATTGACCCAGCAAAGATTGAAGCAATTCAAAGTGGAAGCAACCTAAATCGATGGCCGAAACGTAGCTTTCGGTTTATTTGGTTATTATCGGAGATTCGTGGAAGGATTTATTCGAATCGCTACTCCATTGACTCGGTGACTCGGAAAGATACAAAGTTCGGTTGGAGCGAAGAATGTGAGAAGAGTTTTCAAGAACTCAAGAGGAGACTCATTTCGGCACCTGTTCTGACAATACCATCTCGCTCGGAGGGATTTGTCATCTACAGTGATGCTTCGGGCAAAGGGTTGGGATGTGTTCTCATGCAACATGGAAAAGTCATAGCCTATGCCTCAAGACAACTCAAAGAATATGAGAGGAATTATCCAACTCATGATCTAGAGTTGCCAGTTGTTGTCTTCGCACTAAAGATTTGGAGGCATTACTTGTATGGGGAGATGGTAGAGATCTTTACGGATCATAAAAGCCTCAAATATTTCTTTACTCAAAAGGAACTCGACATGCGACAACGACGTTGGCTTGAACTGTTGAAAGATTATGATCATACCATCCAATACCATCCTGAAAAGCGAGCGTGGTAAATGACGATTGAGTAGAATATAATATCATATGCAAGTACAAGTGTGATATTGTCAATAAAAGGCCCATTTGTGTGACTTGCAAAGGATGGAGATAGAGTTAAAGACTCAGGGGACCCGTGTGATGATGGCGAATATACGAGTAGAACCAGATTTTAATCGATAAAGTTAAAGTTGCTTCGAGTTACGGACACTGGAGGTGATGCGTATGAGGAAGAAAGTGCAAGAAGGTGCTATCTGGGAAACAAGAATCAATGAAGAAGGAATACTTGAGTCAACTCGGACTTTGTGTTTCTAACGACCACGATTTAAAGTATAAAATCATGATGGGCGCCACAACACACCGTTTGCAATCCATCTCGGGAGTACCAAAATGTATCATGATATTAAATCATACATTTTGGTGGAGCAATATGAAGAAAGAGATAGCGTTGTTTATCTCAAGGTGTCTAACTTGTCAACGAGTTAAAGCGGAACATCAAGTACCAAAAGGTCCATTGCAACCACTTAAAATTCCAGAATGGAAGTGGGAGCACATTACCATGGATTTCGTTACCGATTTTCCTAAGGTTTCTCAAGGCATAGATGCGATTTAGGTCATTGTTGATAGATTGACCAAGTCTGCTCATTTCTTACCGATATGAGAAACTTATACACTTGAACGTCTTTCTCGTATGTACATAAACGAGATTGTAAGACTGCATGGTATGCCGGTATCTATAGTTTCTGATCGAGACCCAAGATTCACTTCACGATGTTGGGTTAGTTTGCAAAAAGCTATAGGGCACAGAGACTTACGATTTAGCTCGACATATCATCCTCAGACGGACCAGACGAAATGGAGAGGACTATTCAAACTCTTGAAGATCTATATAAGACTACGTGTCCTTGATTTCAAGGGAAGTTGGGACAACTTCTTACCATTAGTGAAGTTTTTTCCTACAATGGCGGTTATCAAGCAAGTATTGGCATGACTCCATTCAAGCGTTGTATAGAAGAAAGTGTCGTTCTCGGTATCTTTGGGATGAGGTGGGTGAAAGCAACGTTGTTGTGGGGACCGGATTTGGTATGTATGATCTTCATCGAAAGGACGTGGAAGTTTGATGATAGGAAAGAGATCATGTGATATGTCGTGTGTTGTTTCTCCATGGAAAGGATTTACGAGATTTGGAAAGAGAGGAAAACTTAATCCTCGATTCATCAACCCATTTTTATCCTCGTAGAGTAGGGCTGTGGCCTATAGACTCGCTTTACCGCCAAGTATGTCTCGTGTTCATAACGTTTTCACATATGTGACGCCCCCAAAATTAGGTATACATCACCCATCTTGGGTCGCCACTTACATGGTATGTAATTTAAATACAACTTACTAACATAAGCGTGCGTGTATAATACGACATAAAGCGTGAGTTTAAATACAAATATAAATACTACTAGATATTATACAAACTCAAAAAAGGAGTCCTCATTACAATTATTATCACTTTATTTCACGTAATAGTGAGGACTACTAATGCTATCTTCGAGGACCATCACTCGTTTCCCGACTCGTCCCGGCTATATTCTCATTTCTGAAGAGAACAAAGTGAAAGAAAGGGTGAGCTCAACTAGCCCAAGAAGAAATATTATGACTAAGATAATGCGAGAATAAATTATCAATAGTCTTCAACAATGTTAAACCGATAAAATACAATAAATAACCAGTTTAAGCTGCGGTGGAATATCTTAATCCATTAAAAGAGTCAAGTAGAAAATAAAGTCTACTATCTTTTAGGTTTTAAAAGGTTTTTTCATCATTTATATATTGAGACTCTCACTTTAATAAATATTCCACATCATCGAATCACCCCCGCACTTTTCTGACCGAGGATATTCTTTAGTATCACGACCACAATTATTCATGCACTACGGGCCAAGAATATTTGTGTATTCATTAATGGTCATGATCATGCCAACAATCGGCCCATCAATGCACTACTACCATCGAGGATTTTTACCACATCATTTGTAACATTACGGTCATGATTATACTAAGAATAGTCTCACGGTCATAATCATACCAAGTCCATCTATGCACTATAGGCCACGAGATGACTTTAAAAAATATAAACATGAGGATGATGACAATGATATAAGAATTCAATAAAACAAGTTCAAGAATTATTTTATCCCAGAATTATTAACGTCCAAATTGTCAACATGATTTGTTTTGTAGAGTAAAATTCAAGAATGATCGAAGAATATTTTCATGAAAAGATCTTTGGATGAAACGCAAATATCAAGGATATTCTACTAATTTCATGGAGTATAAGTCAAAGTTTTAAACCATTTGGGTATAATAAAGAATGAAATAACAAAAGAAATCACCCGTGCATGCGATAGACCGCATGCATGAGTTATTTCTAACAAAATAATAAATAACGGAACCAAAGTTAGATGAAATTCACACCAAGCGAGGATGTTCCAAATGAATAATAAAGATGGAACCGGATCCTGTAAAACACACGAGATAGGATATTCCAACGAATAATAAAGATGGAACCGAGTCAGGTGTAAAAACACGTATATGATGTTCCAACGAGAATAATAAAAGGCGGAACCAGTCCGATTGCGGTAAAACACATGCGAGCGAGATGTTCCAATGTAATAATAATAAAAAGGCGAAACCAGTCCGGTGTAAAACACATGCATGAGGATGTTCCAAAGAATAATAATAAAAGGCGGAACCGGTCCGGTGTAAAAACACAGATGACGAGGATGTTCCATGCGGAATAATAGAAGAATGTCACCAAGTATAGGGTAAACCACTTATACAAAAGTTATTCCAAGCAGAATAATAAGCGATGGAATAACAACAGCTTCTCTTCATGAATAAGAAAGAATAACACCCCTTACATTTGGTAGGAGATTGAAATCTGCAAAGAAGCAGTAAGTAATAAAATACTCTTCTTCTCTCTCTTATTCTCTATACTTTTCTCTCTATAGCTTGAATGAATTCGTGAAAATAATGAAGCCCTAGGCCTCTATTTATAGAAGATTTCTAGCTAAAGACCTTTGCTTAGTGTGAAAAGGCAAAGTGGCTCGACGATTGGTTTGACCTTACCGTAATGTGAAACGACAAGTGGTTCGGCGCTCGGTAAAGGTAATTACTATTAACGAAGGTAAATACTATTGACGAAGGTAAACACTATTCACAAGGGTAATTACTATCGACGAAGGTAATTACTATCGACGAAGGTAAATACTATTCACAAGGGTAATTACTATTGACGAAGGTAATTACTATTCGACGAAGAGACTCTTAGATGATGACATATGAGCCCCCATAAAATAATCAAACTTACCACAAATCATTTTTTTTCATCAACACATATTTAATCTTTCAACAATTATTAATCATTTATAACTTGTCGTCTCAATTATTGATTTAATACTATAACATATTATACGGATGATCTTTGTGACAATAATTGAATCAATAATATAAGAGATATGATGCAAAGAATCTTGTAGTAATAATTGAGCATAATGGTGAGTGACTTCTCACGTAAGCATCGATAATCAATACCGTGTGCTACTTATGCAACTACGCCAGACATCGCATTTACTTTTACCAATAGGGTAGTTCAAGCAGTTTTAATTCGGTAACACCTCGTAGTTATTTTTATAAAATATTTTTGTCGTTTTTCTCAATCCGACAATAATTACATTTGTGGGGTCCACCAATGATTGAGCCATTGTATTTAATATTCCCTAACAAAAAAGAATATTCCCGACCAAACGAATATTTTATAACAACTTGCATATACTTTGCAAAATTTATAAATATTACCCACAACTATAACATTATATCAAATTTATTCCATAATATTCAAAAATAATATTTATAGAAAAATTCATCTTTATTTATAAAAGTTGGGTCTTACAACCTCCCTTCTTATGAAATTTCGCCCTCGAAATTAGGGTACGATACTGGTATGTCAAGAGGTAAGGATACCTTGATTTCATTTGATTCTAACTCCCAAGTCATTTCCTCGACATCGTGGTTCCTCCACAAAACTTTGACTTGAGGTATAACCTTGGAGGCGTAGAATATGTTCCTTCTTATCAAAATTTGAACAGAACCTCTTCATACGTCAAATCTTCCGCTTATTTCGTGGGTTCTAACTCAATAATATGGTTCGGGTCTTTCACATATTTACGTAAATATAGATATGTGAAAAACGTTATTAACACGAGACATATTTGGGAAAAAGTTTAGTCTATAGGCCACAGTTCCTACTCGATCGAGGATTAAAATGGACCGATGAATCGAGGATTAAGTTTTCTCTCTTTCCAAATCTTGTAACTCCTTTCCATGGAGAAACTCTTAACAACACATGATCTCCTATATCGAATTCCACGTCCTTTCGATGAAGATCAAGATAACTCTTTTGTCGATTTTGTGAGGTTTTTATACGTTGTCGGATCGTTTGAATCTTTTAAAAGTAGTCATACGCACGTTCAACTCCGGTCCCAACAACGTTGCTTCACCCACCTCATCCCAAAGATAATCTTTGGAAGCGACACTTTCTTCCATACAACGCTCGAATGGAGCCGTGCAATACTTGCTTGATAACTGTTGTTGTAGGAAAACTCCACCAATCGTAAAAACTTGTCCCAACTCCCTTGAAATCAAGGACACGAGTCTTAATAGATCTTCAAGAGTTTGAATAGTCCTCTCCATCGGTCTGGTCAAATGCGAGGATGATATGCCGAGCTAAATCGTAAGTCCGTGCCCATAGCTTTTTGCAAACTAACCCAAAATCGTGAAGTGAATCTTGGGGTCGATCGAAACTATGGATACCGCAGATACCATGCGATCTTACAATCTCGTTTATATACATCTGAGCAAGACGTTCAAGTGTATAAGTTTCTCGATAGGTAAGAAATGAGCAGACTTGGTCAATCTATCAACAATGACCCAAATCGCATCAATGCCTTGAGAAACCTTAGGAAGGCCGTAACAAAATCCATGGTAATGTGCTCCACTTCCATTACGGAATTTTAAGTGGTTGCAATGGACCTTTTGGTACTTGATGCTCCGCTTTAACTCGTTGACAAGTTAGACACCTTGAGATAAGCAAATTGCTTATCTCTCTCTTCATATTGCTCCACCAAAATGTATGGCGAATATCACGATACATTTTGGTACTCCGAGATGGATTGCAAATGGTGTGTTGTGTGCCTCCATCATGATATTATACTTTAAATCGTGGTCGTTAGGAACACAAAGTCCGGAGTTGACTCAAGTATTCCTTCTTCATCGATTCTTGCTTCCCGGCGTAGCACCTTCTTGCACTTTCTTCCTCATAACGATCATATTTCTGTGTCCAGTAGCTCGAAAGCAGACTTTAACTTTATCGATTAAAGTCGGTTCTACTCAGATACTCGCTTATCATCACATGCGTGCCCTCGAGTCTTTAACTCTATCTCCATCCTTTGCAAGTCACACAAAATGGGCCTTCTGCGTTGACAACATCGCACTCGTATTTGCATATGATTTTCTACTCAATCGTCGCCTACCACATTTCTTTTCAGGATGGTATTGGATGGTATGATCATAATCTTTCAACAGATTCAAGCCAACGTCGTTGTCGCATGTTGAGTTCCTTTTGAGTGAAGAAATATTTGAGGCTTTTATGATCCGTAAAGATCTCCACTTTCTCCCCATACAAGTAATGCCTCCAAATTTTAAGTCAAGAAGATAATACCGCTAACTCTAGATCATGAGTAGGATAATTCCTCTCATATTCTTTGAGTTGTCATGAGGTATAAGCTATAACTTTTCCATGTTGCATAAGAACACATCCCAACCCCTTTACTCGAAGCATCATCAGATGACAAATCCTCCGAGCCGGATGGTATTGTCGAGCGGTCTTTGAAATAAGTCTCCTCTTGAGTTCTTGAAAACTCTTCTCACATTCTTCGCTCCAACCGAACTTTTGTATCTTTCCGAGTTAAATTTGAGTCGATGGAGTAGCGATTAGAGAAAATCCTTCCACGAATCTCTCCGATAATAACCAAATTTAAACCGAGAAAGCTACTACGATTTCTGGCCATCGATTTAGGTTGTTCCCGACTTTGAATAGCTTCAATCTTTCTTTGGTCAGCAGATATTCCATGACTTGATACCACGTGCCCAAGGAATGCTACTTCTTCAAGCCGAACTCGCATTTCTTCAACTTGGCATAAAGCTTTATATTCACGAAGCTTTTGGAGTGTCACCTCAAGTGTTGCTTTCATGATCTTCACCGCTTTTGGAATAAATAAGGATGTCATCAATAAAGACGACCACAAAGTGATCTAAATATTCCTTGAATACTCGGTTCATCATATCCATGAAGGCAAAGAGAGCATTAGTCAATCCAAAGGACATGACTAGGAATTCATAATGCCCGTCATCGAGTTTAAAGCCGTCTTTGGAATGTCGGTGATTCTAATCTTCAATTGGTGATATCCGGAACGAAGATCAATCTTTGAAAAGAATTTGGCTCCTTACTGTTGGTCAAACAGTCATCAATACGTGGCAATAGATACCTATTTTTGATTGTGACATGATTCAACTCCCGATAATCAATACAAAGTCGCATACTCCCATCTTTCTTCTTCACGAATAGAGCAGAGAGCACCCCAAGGAGAAGTACTAGGGACGAATAAAGCCAATGTCTAACAATTCATGCGGTTGGGTCTTTAACTCACGAAGTTCAATAGAGCCATTCGATATGGGGCTTTGGAAATAGGTTTTGTCTGGGTTCAAAGGTCGATACAAAATTCAATTTCACGCTTTCGGGGTAGGCGAAGAAGTTCTTCGAGAATACGTCGGGAAATTTATTAACAATAGGAATATCGTTTAAAAAGCGGCGTATTTTTATTTAAATCACGTGACATGAGCTAAGAAAGCTTGACATCCGATTTTTCAATAAACGAATAGCTTTATGGCTTGAGATGGACCGTGATTGATTTTAATGGTTTGGTCATTTGAATTAGCATAATAGGTTGATTAGGAATATGAAAGCTAACAACCTTACGAAAACAATCAATTTTTGCATGATAAGTAGTTAACCAATCAATCCCAGAATCACGTCAAATGCAAGTATTTTTAATGAAATAAGATCGACGGGTAATGTGAGGGTACCGATTTGAACCAAACAAGACTTATAAGCAAATGGATGTAATGAAGGTTTCTCCCAACCGGAGTTTCCACGAGATAAGTCAAAGTCTAATTTCTCCGAGTCAAATTTAATCGATGAGCGCAAGTAGGAGAAATAAAAGAATGGGTAGAAACAGTTATCAAATAAAGTATAGACTTCATTAGAGTTTATGATAAGCTTACCGTGATGACCTCATTCGGTTCCTTGCTCTTTGGGAGGTCACAACAAACGCTCTCCCTTGACTACCGGTTTTGAATTTTCCGGGATGGCCTTTGGTGCCTCCATCCCTGGTTGAATTTGACTTGTGAATGGCAAAAATCGAGCTAAGTGACCTTCTCTTCCCAATTATAACATGCTTTAGACGGCATGGCCAGTTTGGTGATGTGTCCCTCTCCTCCGCATTTGAAGCATATGATAGGTGGTCTTTCTCCTTCCTTAACAATGGGTCTTTGGTCTTGACATCTTTCCACCATTGTTGAATCTCCGTTTCTTGAAATGTCCATTCTTATTGTTTTGGCCCCGATTACAGGAAGTGGTTACCATATCCGCCCATTGATTCCCTCCACGCTTGTTGTCACCGCTTTGATGACTACTCTCATTTGGTATTATAAATTTTGTTAATTTGCTCTCTTTTAGTTGTGTTGACTCATTATCACGTTCCACTAATCGAGCCCTATTTACAACATCCGAATACAAACACGGTTTTGAGAAATAAGATGTTGACGTATCTCCCGCTTCAAACCTCTTAAAAACATTCGCGCCATTCTCTCTTCATTATCCACCAAGTGGGATATAACCGTGATAACTCCGCAAATTTTGCCTCGTATTGCGACTACACGGTCATATTGTTTTGTTCCAACTTGATAAATTCCACCTCCTTCGTGTGGCGAATACTTTCGTGAAAGTATTTGTCGTTGAACGACTCTGGAACTTCTCCCAAGATATCTTGAAGACAATGAGTTGAGTACGTTTTACCGATTCCCACCGATGAATCCGCCTCTCCGCCAACATAAAAAGGAGGCAAGGAACCTTTGCTCCTCGAGCATCCCAAGACATCAAATATTTTGGTAATCTGTTTTATCCATGCTTCCGCTTAGAAGTGGTTTTGGCTCTCCTTAAACTCCCGGTGGTCCCGGCTCCTTGAATTGTTTAGCGGTGACCGCTTTGAGAGTTTTCCGTGTTTCCACCCCTACGTTTTGGACATGAGTCGCTCTACTTTCTTTGTTGCATAAATTGCATAAAATCTACGAACATTTGATCATTCATCATTTGGTCGTGTTGTTGTTGTTTGCATGAGGATTATCGCCTTCTACGATTTACATTATCACGATTATTGATATGTGGTGAATCAACGATCGCTCTGCGCTCCATTCTTATTCTCAACATTCTCGGATGTCATTTTAGACATCTGTCACAAAACAAAAGTTTAATTGACATGTAACAAATTATCCTTATCTTCGACTAACCAATAAAATAGCACATAAACTTAGGTAGGTCATACTAGCGAAGGTATTCCCTGTCTCTCCCTCCTAGTACTATTCTCACATCTTAGCCAGGATCATATCCCTAAGCTACGATCTAACACATGACGCCCCCAAAATTAGGTATACATCACCCATCTTGGGTCGCCACTTACATGGTATGTAATTTAAATACAACTTACTAACATAAGCGTAGTGTATAATACGACATAAAGCGTGAGTTTAAATACAAATATAAATCTACTAGATATTATACAAACTCAAAAAGGAGTCCTCATTACAATTATTATCACATTATTTCACGAGAATAGTGAGGACTACTAATCTTATCTTCAGGACCATCACTCGTTTCCCGACTCGTCCCAAATTTATATTCTCATTTCCCTGAAGGAACAGTGAAAGAAAGGGTGAGCTCAACTAGCCCAAGAAGAAAAATTATTACTAAGATAATGCAGAATAAATTATCAATAGTCTTCAACAATGTTAAACTGATAAAATACAATAGATAACCGGTTTAAGCTGCTAGGTGAATATCTGATCTATTAAAAGAGTCAAGTAGAAAATAAAGTCTACTATCTTTTAGGTTTTAAAAGGTTTTTCATCATTTGTTATTCTTTGAGACTCGAAACTTTAATAAATATTCCACATCATCGAATCACCCCGCACTACTACTGGCCGAGGATATTCTTTAGTATCGCGACCACAATTATTCATCATACACTACGGGCCAAGAATATTTGTGTATTCATTAATGGTCATGATCATGCCAACAAGCGTCCATCGATGCACTACTGATTACCATCGAGGATTTTTACCACATCATTTGTAACATTACGGCCATGATTACACCGAATAGTCTCTCGGTCATAATCATACGTGGTCCATCTATGCACTCTGAAGCCACGAGATGACTTTAAAAAATATAAACATGAGGATGATGACAATGATATAAGAATTCAATAAAACAAGTTCAAGAATTATTTTATCCAGGAATTATTAACGCCCAAATTGTCAACATGATCTTTGTTTTTTGTAGAGTAAAATTCAAGAATGATCGGAAGAATATTTTCATGAAAAGATCTTTGGATGAAACGCAAATATCAAGGATATTCTACTAATTTCATGGAGTATATAAGTCAAAGTTTTAACCATTTGGGTATAATAAAGAATGAAATAACAAAAGAAATCACCACGCATGCGATAGACCGCTTGCAGACAAAGGTTATTCCAATGAGAATAATAAATAACGGAACCAAAGTTAGATGAAATTCACACAAGCGAGGATGTTCCAATGAGAATAATAAAGATGGAACGGATCCGGTGTAAAACACACGAATAAGATATTCCAACAGAATAATAAAAGCGGAACCGAGTCAGGTGTAAAACACATGCAGCGAGGATGTTCCAATGAGAATAATAAAGAGCGGAACCAGGTCCTGTAAAACACACGAGCATGGATGTTCCAATGTAATAATAATAAAGGCGGAACCAGTCCGGTGTAAAAACCTGCATGAGGATGTTCCAAATGAATAATAATAAAAAGGCGGAACTAGGTGGGTGTAAAACACACGCACAGGATGTTCAACGAATAATAGAAGAATGTCACCAAGTATAGGGTAAACCACTTATACAAAAGTTATTCCAGCGAGAATAATAAGCGATGGAATAACAACAGCTTCTCTTCATGAATAAGAAAGAATAACACCCCTTACATTTGGTAGGAGATTGAATATTTGCGCAGTGTAGTAACAAAATACTCTTCTTCTTTCTCTTATTCTCTCTATACTTTCTCTCTATAGCTTGAATGAATTAAGTGAAAATAATGAAGCCCTCAGGCCTCTATTTATAGAAGATTTCTAGCTTAGCACTGCTTAGTGTGAAAAGGCAAGTGGCTTGACACTTATTTGGTTTGGCGCTTTCAGTAATGTGAAGCGACAAGTGGTTCGGGCGCTTTGGTAAAGGTAATTACTATTAACGAAGGTAAATACTATTGACGGAAGGTAAACACTATTCACAAGGGTAATTACTATCGATTTGAAGGTAATTACTATCGACGAAGGTAAATACTATTCATAAGGGTAATTACTATTGACGAAGGTATTTATTATTGACGAAGAGACTCTTAGATGATGATGATATAGAGCCCCCCATAAAATAATCAAACTTACCACAAATCATTTTTTTCATCAACACATATTTAATCTTTCAACAATTATTAATCATTTATAACTTGTCGTCTCAATTATTGATTTAATCTTATAACATATTATCTGAGATGATCTTTGTGACAATAATTGAATCAATAATATAAGAGATATGATCTGACAATTCTTGTAGTAATAATTGAGCATAGGTGAGTGACTTCTGGCGTAAGCATCAATAATCAATCTGTGTCTTCTTATGCAAGACTCTGGCGTATTCTTTGTTTCTTTTACCAATTTAGGGTAGTTCAACGGTTTTAACGGTAACACCTCTCTAGTTATTTTTATAAAATATTTTTTGTCGTTTTCTCAATCAGGCAATAATTACATTGTGGGGTCCCTGATGATTGAGCCGTTATACGAATATTCCTAACAAAAGAATATTCCCCAGACCAAACGAATATTTTATAACAACTTGCATACTTTTGCAAAATTTATAAATATTACCCACAACTATAACATTATATCAAATTTATTCCATAATATTCAAAAATAATATTTATAGAAAAATTCATCTTTATTTATAAAAGCTGAGGTCTTACAACATATCCATGTTACGTAAATATGTGAAAGACCCGAACCACATTATTGAGTTAGAACCGGACAAAATAGAGGAAAATTTGATGTATGAAGAGGTTCCTGTTCAAATCTTGGATAAGAAGGAACATATTCTACGCTCCAAGGTTATACCTTAAGTCAAAGTTTTGTGGAGAAACCACGATGTTGAGGAAATGACTTGGGAGTTAGAATCTGAAATGAAATCAAGGTATCCTTACCTCTTCGACATACCAGTGCACGTACCCTAATTTCGAGGGCGAAATTTCATAAGAAGGGAGGTTGTAAGACCCCAACTTTTATAAATAAAGATGAATTTTCTATAAATATTATTTTTGAATATTATGGAGTAAATTTGATATAATGTTATAGTTATGGGTAATATTTATAAATTTTGCAAAGTAAGCAAGTTGTTATAAAATATTCGTTTGGTTGGGAATATTCTTTTGTTTGGGAATATTCGCAGACGACCAAGACAATCATTGGACCCCTACAATGTAATTATTCATTTGATTGAGGAAACGACAAAATATACTTTTATGAAAATAACGGCGGAGGTGTTACCGTTAAAACCGTTGAACTACCCTTAGTAGTAAAAGTACAAGAATACGGTATTGATAAGAGACACTCAGATTGATTATCGATGCTTATGAAGTCACCAATTATACTCAATTATTGCTGAAGAATTGCCGTGATCATATCTCTTATATTATTGATTCAATTATTATCACAATATCATCCTCAGATAATATGTTATATTATTAAATCAATAATTGAGACGACAAGTTATAAATGATTAATAATTGTTGAAAGATTAAATATGATTAAAATAAAATGATTTGTGGAAATATTTATTCAATCCTGATGTATATAAAGAGTCTTTATGAGACGTTTGTGGTAAGTTTGGTTATTTTATAGGGGCCATATCATCATCTAAGAGTCTCTTCGTCAATAAGTAATTACCTTCGTCTAATAATAATTACCTTCGTCAATAAGAACTACCTTTACTAGACGTCAAACCACTTGCCGTTTTCATATTAAAGCGTCGAACCAATTGTTGTTTCACATTACGGCGTCGCCAAACCACTTTTCTTTTCACATCACCGATCGTCGAGCCACTTGCCTTTTCACATTTCAAGTGCTAAGCTAGAAATCTTCTATAAATAGAGGCCTAGTGCTTCATTATTTTTTACGAATTCATTCAAGCTATAGAGAGAGAAAGTATAGAGAGAATAAGAGAGAAAAAAGAAGAAGAGTATTCTGTTACTACACTACTGCAGTATTCAATCTACTACTAATGTAAGGGGTGCTATTTTTTCTTATTAATGAACAGAACTGTTGTTATTCCATTGCTTATTATTCCGTTGGAATTTCGTGTAGTAGTAATTTAACGCCCTCTTGAACCTTCTTCTTCACATTCATCAGCTCCGGGTGTGTAGCTTGCACGGCTTTATCTTTATCGATTAAAGTCGATTGTACTCATATATTTGATATCACCACGTGGGTCCTTAGAGTCTTTAACTCTATCTTCATCATTTGTAAGTTATACGAAATGGGTCTTCGTGTTAACAACATCGCACTCATAAACGCATACGATCTTCTACTCAACGCGTCAGCTACCACGTTCGCTCTTCCACGATGATATTGAATGGTACAATCGTAATCTTCAACAGCTCAAGCCAACGTCTTTGGCACATGTTACGTTTGTTTTGGGTGAAAAAAATATTTGAGGGTTTTAGAAATGGGTTTTATACTGGGATCAATACAAAATTCGATTTCACGCTCTAGGGGTAGGCTAAATCTTCAAGAATACCCCAGGAATTTAATAACAATAGAATTATCATTCAAAACTGTGACTCTCATCCAAGACTTGGATAACACATGTAATGGAGGTTTCTCCTAACGGAGTTTCAACCAATAAGTCAAAGTCTAACTTCTCTATAGTCAAATTTAAACGTTGAGCGCAAGCAAGAGAGATAAAAGAATGGGTAGAACCGGTATCGAATAAGGTATAGACTTCACAAGAGCTTATGATTAACTTACCCGTAATAACCTCGTTCGGGTTCCTCGACAAACGCTCTCACTTAAACTACCGGCTTTGACTTGTCTGAGACATCCTTTGGAATCACTATCCCAGCTGGACTTGACTTCACTACATGACAAAATTGAGTTAGGTGACCTTCTCTTTCGCAATTGAAACACGCTTTGGATTGCAGCGATATTGGTTTGGACGGATGTGTCCTCTGTCGCATTTGAAACATCTGACCGGTGGTCGTTCTTCTTCTTTGAACCGAAAGTCTTTGGTATCGATGTCTTTCCATCATTATTGAACCTTCTCTTCTTGAAATTTCCACTTCTATTATCTTGGCCATGATTACCACCGAAGTGGTTACCATTCTTGGCATGATAATTTCCCCCACGATGGTTAACATTATTCCGATGGTCGTTGCCACCGGTATAATTATTATCGTGTTGTTGGTCGTTGCCTTTTGGTTGTGCTGACTCATTATCGCGCTCCAATAACTGATCCCTATTCACAACATCTGAATATAAACAAAGTTTATGAGAAATAAGGTATTGACGTATATTGGGTTTCAAACCTCTTAGAAACATTCGCGTCATTCACTCCTCATTATTGACCAAATGGGATCTGGCGAGACAACTTCGCAAACTTAGCCTCGTACTGCGACACGGTCATATTTTTTTGCTCCAGTTTGATGAACTCCACCTCCTTCATGTGACGAATACTTTTGGAAAAGTACTTGTCGTTGAACAATTCTTGGAATTTCTCCCAAGACATCTTGAGTGCGTTAGGCTGGGTACGTTTTATAGATTCCCACCAATAATCTGCCTCTTCACGCAACATAAAGGTGGCAAAGGGAACCTTTTACTCCTCGGAGCATCCCAAGACATCAAATATCTTGGTGATCCGCTTTAACCACGTCTACGCCTTAAGTGGTTCGGCTTTCCCAAAAACTCCCGGTGGTCCCGGCTCCTTGAAGCGCTAACTAGGTGACCACCGTGGGTTGCCATTATTTCCACCTATATTTTGAACAGGAGTCTATCTTACCTGATGTTGCATGAATTGCATAAAGCCTCTGAACATTCCATCGTTCATCATTTGGTCAGTGTTGTTGTTTGCCTGAGGATTGTCGCCTTCCTGATGCACATTGATGTTCTCAACATTCTCGGATGTCATTTTCAAATAATGCCACAAAACAAGGGTTAATTAACATATCGTATATTATTCTATACTACGTGACCAATTAAATACCAAATAAACTTAGGTAGGTCATACTAGCGAAGGAATTTCGTCTCTCCCCTCACGGTTCTTCTCATATCTCGGCCGGGGATCATATCCCTAAGCTTTGATATTAACCGTGACGCCCCAAAATAGGTATACATCACCCATCTTGAGTCGCCGGATATATGGTACAAAATTCAAATACAAACTTAATTATACAACTGTCGTGTAAAGTACGACAAAATATAAGCTGGGAGTTTCAACACGAATATTGTCTTCTAGACAATATACAAACTCAAATTCAATATTATTATAATTATTTTCACAAGTATTTCACGAGAATAGTGAGGACTACTAAAGTCATTTATCCCGGACCATCACTCCGGTCCCAGACTTCGTCCATTTACGTTCTCATTTCACAAGAGAACAAAGTGAAAGAAAGGTGAGCTCAACGAGCCCGAGAAGAAATATTATGACTAAGATAATGCGAGAATAAATTATCGTTAGCCTTCAACAAGATGTTAAAGCGATACAATATAACAAACATCAAGTTTAAGCGCAGCGTATCAAGCAATCCATTAGAAGAGTCAAGTAGAGAATAAAATCTACTATCTTCATGACTTAAAAGGTTTTTCATCACTTTTATCATTTGAGACTCAAATTTTAATAAATAATCCACATCATCAAATCATCCCCGCACTACTGTGCCAAGGATATTCTTTAGTATCACGACCACGAATTATTCATGCACTACGGCCAAAGATAATCGTGTTTTCATCAACCATCCCCGATCATGCCATAAAACAATTCATCTTTGCACCTCTTGGTAGAAGAGAATCCATAGCCATAATCATACCAAAATCTGTCCATCAATGCACTACGGGCCAATGAGGACTTTTTTCACATCATTTGTAACATTACAGTCATGATTATACCGAATAATCCCTGGTCATGATTATACCGAATAATCCCTGGTCATAATCATACCAAGACCATTTATGCACTACAGGTAACAGATGACTTTCAACATAATATAAACATGACGATGATGACAATGACATAATAATTCAATAAAACAAGTTCAAGACTTAATTTATCCAGGAACTAATAACATCCAAATTGTCAACATGATACTGCTTTATAGAGTAAAAATTCAAGAATGCTCAGAAGAATATTTCCATGAAAAGATACTGGATGAAGCGCAAATATCAAGGATATTCCACTAATTTCATGGAGTATAGAAGCCAAAACTTTAACCAAAAGAGTATCATAGAATATATGAAACTGCAATAGATTTTCACCCGCCATGCGGTAATCCACGTAGACAACTCATTTTCACAATTTAATAAGAAATGAATACAAAGGGTCATTCACCATGCATGTGGCAATCCACATAGACAGGTTATTCCAACAGAATAATAAAGAATAGAATAACATAAGAATTCACCATGCATGCGATAAACCGCACAGACAGGTTATTCCAACAGAATAATAAATAATGGAACCAGGTCATGCGTAAACGCACCAACAGGATATTCCAACAGAATAATAAATAACGGAACCAGGTCATGCGTAAAAGCACCGACAGGATGTTCCAACAAAATAATAAAGAATGGAATAACAGAAGAATTTCACCATGTATGCAGACTTGGCGTAGAGGTTATTCAACATAATAATAAAGAATAGAATAATGAGAAGAATTTCACCAAGTATAGGGTAGGCAGCGTATCACGGTATTGAACGAGAATAATAAAGAATGGAATAATGAAGTTCTCTTCATGAATCTGAAAAGAAATAATACCCCTTACGAAGTACAACAAATAATATCCTTACCTTATAAAGAAAGAGTACTTAACCGGGTGAAGTGATGGGATATACTTGAAGAAAAACTTGTACTACGCTCAAAGCTTTCTTAAACTCTAAAGAAATACGCTCAAGATTATAGAAGAAGAATTCTCTCTCTAGAGTTTCAAATTGAATTGTAAGAAATAATGAAGGAATGAGCTTCTATTTATAGGAGAATGGGTGAATAGTAACTAATTCATGAAGCGGTCAGATTGATTTACTTTTTAAGCGAGCGGTCCACATTGATTTACTATCACAGAACTTTACGCGAGCATTATGCAACACTATGCATAATAAAATATAATATATTCTAATTATTGTCTAATAAAATAAATAACTTTATAAAAGTATTACATTTTATATAAAAAGATTTTACTATGCAAAACACTATGCAACACTACGCATAATAAAATATAATATATTCTAATTATCATCTAATAATACAAATAACTTTATAAAAGTATTACATTTTATATAAAAAGATTTTACTATGTAAAACACTATACATAATAGAATATAATATATTCTATTTATAGTGTAATAAAACAAATAATTTTATAAAAGTATTCTGCTTTTTAAATAAAAAGATTTTACTATCAAAACACTATGCATAATAGAATATAATATATTCTATTTATAGTCTAATAAAACAAATAACTTTACAAAAGTATTATGTTTTATATAAAAAGATTTTACTATGTAAAACACTATGCATAATAGAATATAATATATTCTAATTATTGTCTAATAAAATAAATAACTTTATAAAAGTATTACATTTTATATAAAAAGCTTTTTCCGTTTTATTACATTAATAATACTAATAAAACAAAATTTATATATATATATAATATATATATATATATATATATATATATATATATAAACTTCCGTGACTTCATAAAAAGACACCTCAATATATTTAACAACATTTATCATCATTATTATAATTCACAATATTAATCGACCGGATCGTTCCCGAGGAAGAGGGGCTTTCCAATAAAGATTTCTCCCTATCGGGCCAATGATTAGGTGACGAGACCTCTCCTGGCGAACTTTAGACATCGTTAATATTGTAAATAATAATATTAATAACTTCATCGTCTCAATTATTGATTTAATAATATATAAAATATTGACAATAATTGAATCAAATAACGTGAGATCTTATGCGTGAATTATCGTAGCAATAATTGAATAAAAGCGAGTGACTTCTCACGTAAGCATCAATAATCAATACAGGTATTACTTGTCACTACTACAGACGTATTCTTGTCATTTCTGATGATCAGGGTAATTTAACAGTTAACGGTAAAAAAAATATTTTGAGAAAGTTAAATCTTTATTCACATCATAATTTTAAAAAAAAATATTTTGAGAAAGTTAAATCTTTATTCATAAAATAAAGGGTCTCACACAAACAAACATAGCTTTAAGAATAAAGGATTTAGAAATAAAATATGATAATCATTTTGTTTTTGCGAATTATAAATAACGAATATTGTAATTTTGTAAATTATGAATGTAATATTGATTATAAAAGTTTATTTTACTTTATCTACTACAAGTATTTCAAATTAAAAATATTAGTCATTTATTACTTCTCAACAAACGAGGGAAGACACAATATCTAAAACACTTTAAGCGATAAAATAGAATAAATATAAAAAAAATTATTTTGTATTATGATAAATTTATGTTAAATTATAATATATTTTGAAAGTTAATGATTCCTATTAATTCAATAATTAACTTTCCCTTGAAGGATATTTGAGAGTTCATGCTCTTTCTTTCCTTTGTCCTCTATAATTAATGATTAAAATTCATCTTAAACAATAGAATAATAATAGAATTTTGTATTATGATAAATTTATGTCAAATAATTATAATTAAAAACATATCAATACATGAGATTAGATAAAATTATAATACATTCTCACTTAGTATACATCTCTTTAAAAGGATTACAACTAATATTTATCTACGTAATTGATAATTAAAAAATTCATAAATATTCACAATATATATTTTCAATAATAATATATGAATCCTTTTTAATTTCTTCATATACCATGTATTCACATAAATCGACATTTTGATATAAATTTAATATTATCATATATATAGCGAGGACTCAACAATTTTAATAGAGATAAAATAAATAGATTAATAGCGGGACCTCAACAACAAATGCGAGTATAAAAGAGGGAGATAAAGAAGACTTAAATAATATAATACGGAAGCAGTAGATTATTATAAAATTTAGTGGGCAAAATTAATGAAATACTTACTGTAAGTTGGCACGTTTTATTGATTACATTATTAAACTTTTAATTTTTTAAATTATCTCACTAAACTAATTATTATTTTGAAATTGGGTCATTCCGTAAAAAAAACAGACATTAATTTTATATCGACAAAACTAATGAATTACCACTAAAGTTGGCACGTTTTAGTGATTACACAATTGAACTTTTAATTTTTTAAATTACCTCATTAAATTAATTAATATTTTGAAATTGATTCATTATGTTACAGACATCACGAGTGTTGAATCGTTTCTGTTTTTATCCTAGGTAGACGTGAAAAAAAAACAAATTTGATTTATTCTCTCTCTTCCTTGCTCTCATCTCTCCCTTCTTCCAAATCAAATAGATTTGCGATTTTCTCTATCTAAAATCTATGAAAATTCCTAGATCTGAATACCCAAAATATTGAATTGAGCTTCAAAGTTCAGCATTAGATATAACAATGGAGTTTGAATCCCTAACAACAACAACAAATGAAGTAAATGGCATTCCAGTAGATTTTCTCTCTCTTACCTCCGACTATCAGTAGTCTTATGTCTCCGAACAACTTTCATTCACTCTTGATCGCCTCCACAAGGTCCACTCCTTTGATCTCTCTCTATATATCTGCGTGTGTGTATATATACATACATGTGTAGTAGTAATATTGGTTAAATTAATTTTGTTGGAATTTCATTTATGGTTTGATAAGAGCCTGAGTTTTTACGGATGGATGCGGAGATAATTCAGAAGCAGATATAAAATGTTGTCAATTACCGCATTTTCATTTCTACTGCTGATGCATTGTTTTTCATTCGTGAGGAAGTTTTTTCTATTGATAAACATCTGAGATTAAAATACCCAAAATATTTTGATTTTTTGCTTTCACTTTCAAGTTTTTAATTATTTTTTGCCACATTAGTAATATTTTTTATTGTTGAATTTCTTTTCCAGAGCCATATAGATAAAAAATTAATGTCGGTTTAAATTTTTTTTTAACAGAATGACCTAATTTCAAAATATTAATTAGTTTAATGGGATAATTTAAAAAATTAAAAGTTCAATGGTGTAATCAGTAAAATGTGTCAACTACAATGAGTAATTCATTAGTTTTGTCAATAATAAATTAACGTTCATTTTTTTTTAACAGAATGACCTAATTTTAAAATAATAATTAGTTTAGTAAGATAATTTGAAAAATTAAAAGTCCGATAGCGTAATTAATAAAACATGCCTACTACGATTGGGTATTTCATTAATTTTGACAAATTTAATGATTACAACTTAATCTGCTCTATTTTGAAAGTCTTTATTAGTCTAGTTTATTTAAGTTTGTACAAAAGAAGAAGTTAATTGTCCTTTTATTAGTCTAAAGGTTAGGTCGTGTTTGATCTTGACTTTAACATTTTAATGGCTATTGTTTGCCCATGAAATCTGAAATTAATTGAATTTTATTACTCAAATCTCCAAAAAGGAAAAGAAAGAAAAAAATTCTCGAAAATGTTGTTGAAGAAATTCTTGTTGTTGGTGAAAATTCACGAGTGAATTATTTTTATTTTTATTTTTATTTTTATTTTTATTTTGATAATCGGAAGTTTTAATCGTAGTCGGACTATTTGTAAGGCCCCGAATTTTATGAAATAAAAGTATTCAATTTTTCTTATAATTACTATTCAGGTAAATGGTTAAATTGATAAAAGTTAAAGTTAAAGGTGATATATATAATTTTTCAAAATAAGCAAGTGGTTATAAAATATTCATTATTATCGGGGAATATTAGTTTGGTGCGTGGAATATTCTTTACGTCGAGGGAATATTAAATGCACGACGTAGCTTTTTATGGGCCCCATAACGGAAAAGCGATTGGATGAAGAAAAGCGACAAATATAAGTTGTTTATAAATAACGGCGTAGTTATTCTGAATTATCTTGTTGGAATACCGGTGGTTAAAACACACTAATACTCGTTGTTGAACAAGGTAGCACATGGTATTGCACCAATTATTGACTCTTACGTGAGAAGGCTTTACTCGATAATTATTACGGTAATTCTTTATTGATATTATATATTTTATTGATTCGATAATTCTTTGCGTTGATATTTTATATTCTTGTTGTTTCAAGAATTGTCATTCACGGTGTTTTCCATTATCGGAGCAATAATTCATATTATCCTGAATAATATTATTGGATAACATTATTGGCAATGTCTAAAAAGTTACATCTAAGGAGAGGTTTGGTCACCTAATTCGGCGCCAAGAAGAAGAAATTCTTATTGGAAAGCCCCTCTCTCTGAGGAAGCTGCACGGTTGTCAATATTGTGATTACGTAATATTATTTGTGAATAATTAATTATTGATTAATATGATAAGGAAAATATTCATTTTATCCGGATATAGATGGAGAAAATTTTAAAGTGACAATTGTTGAAAATTAATATTTTATCTTTTACGATAAAATAATTCATTTAAATATATTATTTTAATAATATATTAATAGTGATATTTTATAATGAATGTGCAATATGTGAGTATATGAGGAGGAGGAAGAGTATTTTGTGGCATTAAATGATTAACACATGTTTTGTGTGTCGGTGGACCCCATTTATTCGATTGAAATTTGATTATACCTTAAAAATCCAGTTTGTGGATTTCGGTCAATTTCATTTGGAATTTGGAAAAACTTTCTTCTGCAAAGTTGTAGAGAATTGAATTTCCTATAAAAACCTGTGAGATTCGAATTTTCTAACAAAAGGGATATATATTATGAATTATTGAAGTTTTGGGGTTCCAAAATAATTGATTTTGGAAGTTTTAAATATTTATATTAACAAAAAGCGTTTTTTTCAATGTGTGGGCCTCATTTTGCATGTGTGCAATTCAATTCTGGATTCAAAAGTGTGCGTGAGAATTTATAATATATATTATTATTTTAATAAATTTTCTATTTTGGTGTTCTAAGCATTTTCCTATAAATAGGGTGCTTAGGTTAGAATTGAAAATCACATCAGAAACTGAAGTTTTCTCTCTCTATATTATCGGGCGTATTCTTGTGAGTACTTTGAGTGTTGCTATACGGTGCAAGTTAGATTAGATTCAACGTTATTCTAATTAAATCTTGCTCTTTTGAGGTAAGGGATAGTAAAGGGATTTTAAGGGTTATTATGTTTTTAGTTTTGAAATTTTTTGAACCTTCAGAAATTCTGGAAAAATTTGAAATGATATTTTGATGAGTTTTGTAGAGTGTGTCCAAAATGGCGATTTTGGATGTATAGATTAGGAGTTATGGATTTTATGAGAAAAGACTATTTTAAAAGTAACTATTTATAACTCCTTGTGATTAACTCCAAAATTGATGAACTTTTATTGGGAGTACATCTGTATAATATCAGTATACCTGATGTAAATTTCAAATTTTTGGATAAAAGTATAATTTATGATAAATATTTAAATATTCGATTGGTTTTGGCCATATGAAAAATAGTAAATAAATTTTTAAAATTTTGAGAAAAATATATGTTCAATATGGGACTATGTTATGCTAAATCCCAGAAAAGAAATATTTTTAGAACTGATTTGGTATTTTTCATGAAAATATTCTAGTTATGAGTAAATGAATTAAATATGTTATGTGAAGTAAAAAAATTGAAAAATATGATTTTATGGCTTGAGAATCATATATGAGGTATATGCAGATTTTTGATGAGGGTTTTGGTTATTGGTGATGAAATCTTATGAGTTTGGCATTTTATGATGATTAAATGCATTAATTAGTAAAGTGTAAACAATTTAATTAAATTATTTATAAGTTTTAGAAATGATTAAAATATTATTGTAATATTAATAATATTAGATTATGAGATTTCTAAGTGATTTATAACATTTGGATTAAGGTGTTATAAATATGGATATGAATTTTATTATGAAACTTTATCTTTTTCGTAATCGAGGATTCTTACTGCGATATACGGTCTTATATGCGAATACGGGATACTATTCACGACAAATTGGTTTCTTCTTTGACCAAATTATCGTTGATTTATGAATCTTACTCTTGAAATTAAAACTATGTTTTGATTATATTGTTTTTATATAACATTCTTATAACCACTAATGATAATATTTCTCTTTGACTTGAGTGTAAAGATGGGTAGATTATTGGTATGATCGTGACTATAGGTTCTCTTTGGCCGAGAGTGAAAAAAGTTGAATTGTTGGTGGTATGATCATGACCATTGAATTTACAATTGAATATTTTTAGCTTAAGTGCAAAGTGAATTGATCAACATGGTTATAATTATTGTTATATAACTTCCGAAATGATTATGTATTTCTTTGATATATGAATATCTTTGGCTCAGAGTGCAAAGATGACTTGTTAATGAATATCTTAGCTGTGAAAGTGCAAAGATGAATTATTGATGAATATCTTTTGCTCGAATGTCAAAAGATGACTCGTTGTTGAATATCTTTAGCTTTGTGAGTGCGAAGATGAATTATTGATGAATATCTTTTGCTCATGTAATGCGAAGATGACACATTGTTGAATATCTTTGCTTTGTAGTGCAAAGATGAATTATTGATGAATATCTTTGGCTCGTAATGCTGAAGATGATTGTTATTGAATATCTTTGCTTTGTAGTGTAAAGATGAGCTGTTGATGAATATCTTTGGCCGTAGTGCAAAGATGAATTTATTAGTATGATTATGAGCAGGGAGGCGTGATTTGGTATAACCATGATATTTGATGTTTGGGTAAAGACAAGTGATGAAAATTATCTTCGATCCGGATGAGAAGAGGAATTTAGAATCACAATTATGATTATGAGTTATTTATATGATTGTGGAAAGGCTGTTGATTGATGTTACTGGGGGATAAAACATTGTTGGTGGACTTTTAGCGTGGAAAGACAATAGACTTTATAGTCTATTTGACTCTTTTAATGGATTGCTTCGTTCAATTTAAACTATGGTTGAAAAGTTTTATCATCTACCATATGTTCTAAATCTACGATTTATTCTTGATGAAGACTATTGATAATTTATTTATCTTTAGTCATAATATTCTTTCTTGAAAGCTAGTTGTGCTCACCCTTTTGTTTCACAATTCCTTTCGGAGTAATAAAAGTGTATGCATTTGGGTTGGCCCGGGGATAATGAGGAATAGAAGCGGTGAATTACTATAGTTGTTGAGGTTCTCCACAAAGAGTATGGAAATAATTTTATTGAGGACTTTAGTGTGTTGTATTTTATACATCATTTAATAGTTATTTTGGTGAATTAAATAGGGTGAGGCGAACCCAACTTTGGAAGGTGTTTTGTCATTTTATCATCTGAGATGATGTCTAATGACATACAAACTCGTGTTATCATAAAACGTGGTTGTCTTTCATCCACTTCTTGCGAGTATATTTACAAGCACTACCTATATAATCTTGGTGTTTGTTTAGAGTATAATACCCAATTAGAGGCAGTGGAGATAATGATATGTCGAGAAGACTCACCATTGGGAAGAATATGATAGTAATCTTCTCGTTTTTCTTTAGAATTCTATTAGGGTCAACCAAGAATAATTACGTGGTATATGATATCTACCATAACCTAAAAGCATGGCCTCCCACGTATACGAAGGTTTCCTTGAAAGACTTCCCAAAGATTTTAATTCTAAAAGCAGTTTTTGACTATACCTTTATGTAAGGTGTCGTTATGACGTCTTCTGATTGGTATATATTTGTATCAAAACTCACGGCGTATGTGTTGTTGTATTTTTTACGACAATTGTTGTAATAAAGTTGTAGTTGTTTTTCGTCCATATATTTATTTCGAGAATGGGTTGGATGGAATGGATTTATTTTGGGCGTTACACTATTCTTCACGAACTCAGGACAACCTTTTCATACGGACTTACGCCCGCGTCCCCGAGATCTCATGAACCATTTTTCTGGCCTTGACAAATTGTTACTAGTGATTCGATCCTAAAACGTTCGAATCTACGATTCGTCCCGGAAAATTATTATTTTCACAAATGTTTTTCATTAAGTTCGTTTTGATAAGAATACGTGATGGATTTACTATTTACCTAAAAGTAAACTAGTGAAGATATTGATAACACTTGTAAATATCTTATACTCACGACTATACTTACGACTAGGGTGGGGGTGGGGGTGGGGGTGGGGGTGGGGGGGGTTTAAGTATACAGAAGAATATGTGCCGAAGAATGAAGACGTTTAGGAGGTTGGTGGGGGTGGGTAATGGCCTAATGGGTTCCAAACACAACTGCCATTTCATGTTTCGAGTGTGTACACGAAAATCAAGTACTATTTCCGACTTTATTTGCATGGGGTATATTGTCTATATCTCGATGGACCACAGGAATTATACTGCAACATAAAATGACAATTTTCTTAGCTGTATTTTTTTAATAAAAAAATAATTTGTTGTATAGATTGTTATTTTTATATAACCTTCTCTCACCTAAATAACAAATAAATTAATTTATACTCTCTTTTTTTTGAGAATTTATATTATTGCAATTTAATTTTAAGGATTCATTTCATTTTAAATGTTTACGGGGTAAGAAACTTGAGGAGCTAAGAGGAAAACTAAGGGACACTTGTTTTCAATATAACTCTTAGTTAATTTTTATGTAAGGTCATGCATTTCACGTGTTTGAATTTATTCTTTCGATCAAAATTAATAAGGCGTTATAGATTGAAAAGGCTATTTTTTAAAATTGATCAAGTAAAAAAGTGATATTTTCGCGTGTTGTTAAAATGATATTTTTCGTATGAGTCATTTCTCGCATGGAAGTAAGATCTACTCACTATTTATGTAGAGAGGAATCATGTAAAAATATAGTACTAATGTTTTATATTAAGTAATCAGTGCATTCACATTATTATCCCTCTTCTCAATTTCTCTCTTTTCTAAAACAATGCCAATGTTTTATTCATTTATAATTAAAGATGGTAAATAAGTTGATTTAATAGGTAATGAATAAAATTTAATGGGAAATAGGTAAATGAATATGAATAAAACTTATCAACAGAAAATAAGTCAAAAGTAAGTTTTTCCACTTTCTCTAGCTATTATAAGAAATCAAAAAAATCAAATTCTAGCTATAATTATATGTGTATATATATGTATGTATGTATGTATCGAGAGAGAGAGAGATGAGGGGGGGGGGCGGGAGGGTGGGAATTGAATTTTGGTTCTCACTACAATCGAAGCTTATCTCTGCATCTTCAATGGAGTCTGCATTATTTCAACAAGGACCCTGATTAACTCCACAAATTCACTTCAATCTCTTCTTCTTGTTCTCCGCAAAGAAGTTTGTCCGCCGTGGTGGTACATCCAGTTCCGTACATCTCATAGGAACGTTAATCATAGGTTTAATGGAGGGGTTGATGGGTTGGGTTCAAAATTGCCAGTTTTAGTTCGAAGTAATTGGCGTCTTAAATATGAACAAGAACATAGGTACCTGATTGCTTAACCTTTCTGTAAAACTCTAGCTCCCAATCTGTGTTCCTCAATAGAAATACCTTTTCCCCCCGTTCTATTGCTGCCCTTCCGGTCAGTTTTGCTCTATCGGCTACTATTTTCCGGTAAGAATCTAAGCACTCTTTTTTGCAGTTTTGATAATACCCAAAACACAGCTAATCTATGTTCTCAAAAAAAAAGACAGAACTGATATATATATATATATATATATATATATATATATATATATAGATAAATGGATTTGTTTTAGTTACCCACTGATATTGTGTATGAAATGTTTGTGTTTGGATATATGAAGTATATAATATGGGGGCCAGCGTCAGTCCTGGCTGGCATTGTTTAAAGTCTATTGATTACCCTCCGTTTGATAAAGGGTTCAAATTTAAAATTTTATGAAACTATCAGCAAAGGAATGTTGGTGCGGTTCATACTACCTAAGATAACGAAGACATGAAATCAGAGCAATGGAGAAACCGGTTGTTTTCAAATGAACAAGTCTTGGCTCCCACACGTACGCTAATTTCAATCCTCGTTACTTTTTTTTCAATCAAATTTTAAAATTCAATAACCTTTTTTGTCGTTGATATGTAGATTTACAATTTTGGAATTTTGAAGTTTGATTGGAGAAACAGAAGTTATTATTACAAAATTAGTTGCGGATATTTCAAACTATCAACAATTTCTAACGGATAGGTAATTTAATAAAATTTAAATTATGAACCTTCACTCATGACCCAGCGGTGGTAAATGGGTTGGTTCTAAACATTGGGTCAACACAGCCCTAATTCATGTCCCGTATAATATAATATTAATGACCAACGAGAAAATTCCAAGCAAGTGATGATTCAATTTGTGATTTAGTAATATGGTGCAAATAAGTTACTTTCAACTTGCTCACGGGTTCCAATTAGTTTAATCATTAACTTTCCCCATAATGTCACAGATTTTTAGGATATTTGAGAGCTCGGGCTCATTCTTTACTTTGCCTTTTAGCTTTAATTTGCATGATGAATGAATAAATTTACAATTTTTTGTTTTGTTTCATTTGCTAGGGTTTAATGGATGCAAAATGTTACGAGTCCAAATAGTGGGGAAATTAGCATGATTGAGGGAAATAAAAGCGGTGAAGTTGTTGTAATGATTTATGGCCAAGAAGAAGATGAGAAGAGTTCACTCCACCTAGTTTAGGTGATTCCCACATTGGTATGCGGTTTGCACCATTGAGGTGTGCTTCCCAGAGGCTGCTAGGTTGGTCCAAGCCCCAACAGGCCTCCCAAAATCTCTACAAAGCGAAACTCTAAGTCGGCGAAAATCACTTGCCGGTCGGTGTACTCAAAACCCAGTCAAGATTTGGAGAACAACTTTGTTCTGTTGATTCAAATATTTTGAAGAAAGTAGCCCATTGATCTGATTATATAAACTCTCTTGGTAGTAATTCATCTATTAAAAATATATATGCTTGGGCCTCACCCAATAGTAAATGGCTTCCCCTCATACTTCATTGAAAAAGCAACTAGGGCGATTGTCAATTACTACTCCAAGGACGCTGTTTATGGCATCACCAGGAGGAGTGGACGAGGATGAAGAGATTTACAAAAAAGTGAGTATTCGAAATAAAGGAAACAATTTTAATAAAGATAAAATAAATAAATTAATAACAGGAGTACCCCAACAACAAATGCGAGTATAAAAGAGTGAGATAAATGAGACTTAAATAATATAATACGGAAGCAATAGATTAGTATATAACTAGATACAAACCATCGCGTTGTGGCGGGATTATTTAAATTTTTAATAATAAATATGTACGTACAATTAATAAATTAAAATATAATAAGAAAATAGTATATTATTGTGCGATGATCAAATAGATGGTATAATCGGATTAGAGATAAGTCAAAAAAATAGAAGAAGACCATAACACATTTAAAACGAATAAGTCAAAAAGAGTAAATTTGTACTAAATAAAGGAAACAATTAAAAAGTAAATTTGTACTCGGGACTACGGGTGTGGATTAGAACCAAAATCATGAGCCCGTACCGATAAAATACCTCATGTCCTCATCATTTACATGCATACTTACATGTTTGTGTTTATTTATAATATTAATAAAACCAAAATCTGAGACTTAAAATAAAAAATACTAAATAATCAAATTAAGAAATAAACCCAGTTCCTTACTGTTGATATAAGAAACGTGAATAACTCTAATCTAAACACAAACTTTCCAATTGAAAACCCACCAAAATTTTCAATTAAACAAATATCGAGATCAATCAAATCAATTGCAAACATTATTAGCATATATCAAAGAACTAAATGCAAATCTGATAATCTCAAATTTTAACACATAATATCTAAAAATTTAGAAAATAGGCAAAACAATGAAATAATTCCACACGCTTTTGGGTTATGTTTCACACTCACTGCGTATAAATTTTGTAACTTTATATCACGATAACACATAAGTAATAATGTGTGTATATAATGGCTCTTCCATCGCATGCGAAACGTGAATGGCATATAAGTAGAAGAAAGGCAAAATGGAAAAAAAAGAGAAAAGTTGACCATGAAAGAAGAAGAAGAAGAAGCCATGGTCGTATATATATGTATTCATTGAGGATTTATTCACTTATGAGAATAAATAATTAGCTTTGATTAATATACGATATATATATATATATATATGTATGTATATACGTTGAGGATTAGGTCGGTGATCATTAACATTATTTCAAACTCTAATGGGCAAAATTAATGGTTAGGAAGTTTTATCCGTATAAAATTGTACCACTAAATTCATTAGTTGTTGAAGAGATTAAATTCTACTTGGTTTGTTATTATTTAACCATAATTTAAAAAAGGATAGGATATAATTAAGATAATTGGTTTGTTATTATTTATCCATAGATTTGTGATTTTCTTCTATATAAAATCTATGAAAATTCTTAGATCTAAATATCAAAACATTGAATTGAGCTTCAAAGTTCAAAGCATTAGATATAACAATGGAGTTTGAATCCCAACAACAAAAATAAATGAAGTAAATGGGTGTGCATAGTAGATTTTGTCCCTCTCACCTCCATTATCGGTAGCCTTATGTCTTGAACTCCTTTCATTTACTCTCGATCGCCTCCACAAGGTACACTCCTTTTGATCTCTCTATATATATATATGTTTGTGTGTGTGTATATATATATATATATATATATATATATATATATATATATATATATACACACACTTGCATGTAATAATAAAAATTTAATTCAAAAATTAAAATGAGACTACAGCTTTGGGACGTGTATATATCATATATGATTTATATATGCATGTTTGCAAGTATTTCTTGGAGTACTCGTGAATCAAAGCATCTATAATAGTTACGAATGAACATGCATAAATGCATATTCTCATTTATCTGATATATAATTCTTGAATGAACATCGTTGAACATATATAGCATATTTGTTGTAATACCAATTTAATATTTAACTGAAAATATTGTGAATTAAGGTGGTAGAACTAGAAAGTGGTGGGAAAGCGAAGGAGGCCGAGGGCCATGTACACGATGAGGATGGAAAAACACAAGATTATCTATGGTATTGTCTTCGAATAGCTCAAGACAAAGGTTTCTTGGATATTATACTCAACAACAACAACAACAACAACAACAACAACAACAAAGACATTAACATCGATGGCGCTACCACGAATCTTCAGCGCCACCAATCTGGGTGCATCACCATTTTGATCTTTCGGCCATCATAGAAACAAGCGAGATGAGCGGGTGGTACATTGAGACAAGCGAAGTGCGTATGGGTTTTCCACATCACATCTAAGAAATTAAGCAATTTAGAAACACGTGTATATATTTGTTGCCTTCGTAATAATAGTCTTTAATGAGAAAATTAAAGTATTTTTAGAATCTACATGGTTAAAATATGATTTACATACATTATCGGTAAATATCAACATGTATTTCGGACAAAAATTGGTGAAATTTGGTGATAAGTAGGTTTTATACCTACTTATTGGCTCTCCACTTGCTAGAATTATGTTTAAACTATTAAGCATTTTTAGTGTTGTTTGATTACTTTTTACTGTTGTTTTGTAGGTTGCATTAAGGAAACTAATAAGGCGTGGAATTGGCTTGGATGTGGCAAAGTATGGTGAGCATGTGGAGGAATGAAGGTGAAGCATAGCATGAGCTTAAGGAAAGGGGAATCTAAGAAGTTAATTGAAGAATGAAGAAGTTTAGTGAATGAAGAAGAAGAAGGAAATAGCAACATTGCATCAGTAAAACACCAGCAATGACGGTCTGGCATAGATTACGATCCATCGAGTTGCTTGGCAATAGATAACAAAGGAAAGCGATGCGCCGGAACAATCTAGAAATCAACATGGCTTTTAGCTCCCCAATTTCTATCTGGAAGTGATGCTGCACGCACTGAGTCCAAACTATTAAAAATGTTGACTTTTCATTTTAATTACATTGTAGCGTGATTTAGCTATAAAAGGTGTATTTGCTGAATTCTGAAGGATGATTACAATTAGTTTATTTTTCCATATTTACGGTTTCATAGAGCTAGAGAGATTTCATAGCTACTACTACTATTTTGCTTCTCTCTTTAGATCTAATAGCTTGTGATTATTAGAATTTTCCTTGGATTGATGATGGATCCGAGGCGAGTTAGAAAGTTTGACTTTGAGCAAAAGTTTAATCAGATTTGCATTCTCTATTCTCTTTAATCTCTTTGTTTTCATTGTGACTTCTCATGCTTGGTTTATATCCCATAATGGTTGTTGATTCAAAGATGAACTAACCCTTATTATGGGATTCTAATGAAAACTTATTGTGTAGTTGATTTATATGCCTTGTTGTGATGCTTGAATGATTATAGTTGGATTGCCTAACTTTATTGTACTGTTGCTTAGATCTTGATCACCATCTACCCTAATAACTTGTATGGAATTAAAAGAGGAAATATAAGTTGAGATCGACCTTGTTGGCATATGTTCATAAAATTTACATGTGATAGATTTTGTGATTCGTTCATGGGATAGACATATCTTAGAACTTTACCATGTGTAGTCATTTGAGAGAGCTTGTACTTAAATTGATATTACTCGTAATTCACATAGGCATATAGTGGGTTAGGTAATATTGATGTTCATATGAATTCTATCTATTTGTGGATTTTATGTGATATTGACATGGTGTATTGAAAAATAGTCATGTCTCACTTTCTTACTCTCGACTAGCAATCCATAATAATTAGTCGAGTTAAGCAAGAGGTGTATAATACGGATGAAGCGATGAAAGTGAAATTAGGGTCCCATATCTTTCCAATTTGAATCTCTTAAGCTTGTTAATTAGTTATTTTGTGTTGATAATTAGTTTAGTTTTTAATTCATAGGTTATTCGATCATTTAAGCGACCAAAAATAACTATAAAGTTGTTACATGATAGATTAGGAATAATTACCTTTCTAAAATTGGGGGCGATACTTGACTTACTACTATATTACTTGTTGATAGTGTATACTTGCGTGTGTATACATTTTGTTAAACCGAGAAACAAGCAATGACAAGTTTTTGGCGTCGTTGTCGGGGATTGGTTTTTATTTTATTACTGTCGTCATCAACTTAAGTTAAATTTGTCTGACTTGAACAACTCTCACCTTATCTCATATCTATTTTTCTTGAATTTGCGTTTCAGGTACTTGTGGTTAGTATATGGACACTCGATCCTCAAAGTTTGAGTTGGTACCTAGGCAAGACAATATCAATGGTGAAGCTTGGAGAGCGAGTACACGTAATTCAAGCACACAAGAGAACATTGAAACATCAACAAAAATGGCGGAAGAACATATAGAGAAGAACGAGGGCTTTAAGAGACTATTATATGCCAAAATAAATGAGCTACTGATCTAGCATAGTCAAAGCTGACAATAACGACTAACACCTTCTAGATTAAGCAGGAACAATACGGATGGTACATAATTCGGTTCGGTTTGGGGGTGTTCTTCTTGATGATCTAACGAGCACTGTTAAGTTTTATTGAGATATGTGACACATTCAAGTATAATGGTGTGTCGAGGGCGATGCGATGTGGCTCAATTTATTTCCTTTCACCTTGAGAGACAAAGCGAAGTTGGCTCCATTCATTGCCATCAGAATTGATAACTACGTGGGAGGACTTATACGGAAATTTTTAGAAATTAAGCGATTTAGAAACACGTGTATTTGTTGTTTGCCCTCATATTAATAGTCCTTAATGAGAAAATTAAAGTATTTTTGGAATTTACATGGTTAAAATATGATTTACACATTATAGGTAAATATCAACCCGTATTTCAGATCAGAAATTGGTCGAGCTGACCAAAAGAGAACAAGATAATCTTTTTAAAAGACTTTGAGTTAAGTTAATTAACGTGGATTATTGATTTCTAAACTTTAAGGTGAAAATTGAATTAAGTGTATGTTTTGGGACACACTTTTGTCATTTGTCCTTCACAAAATCCTAAATTATTTATTTTCTTGAGCATAACAAAATTTTCCTTTAATTATATAACTTGGTTGTCTTAAAATGAGTCTTATTTAAAAATATGCATTTTAATGGAAATACTCAACAATTTAAAATAACAATACTTAATTAATTATATCTTGATATTAAATGAAATCTAAGTTTGATCATGTTTCATTTAGGGAAAATTTCAAGCACTTATAGATTATAATGTCTTTTAATTTGTTTTTAAAGAGAACTCTCATTTTGTGACGTACAAAATTAAAAAATATTATAAGATACATGTAATAATATATATATATATATATATATATATATATATATATATATACACACACATACATACCCTTATAATTGTAAATATATGTACACTACGGAATTAAATAGGAATGAATTGTGCAAAAACATGCATTAACTTATGGCTTGTGCAAATTGAATTATTGCGAAAAAAAGTAGGTCGAGAACCTTTGCGGAGACATATCAAAGGCATATGGAGAGGACTAGGCGTAGCGATAAAATGCATAAACCACGATTTCTCAATCTAATGAGCATGTCATTAGCTTCTTCACTCTCGAAGTCGAAACTCTATCAAGAAAAGCGCCCGGAAGTTCGTGCTCCACCTAATGGTGGCGTGCCTTGACATTCTTTCCCTTTGTTGGGTCGTTGTGGTGCCCCTAAAATAAGTATACATCACCCATCTTGAGTCACCAAATACATGGTACAAAATTTAAATACAACTTAATAATACAAGCTGTCGTGTAAAATACGACAAAACATAAAGCGAGAGTTTTAATATGAATATTGTCTTCTAGGCGGTATTGACTCAAATGGAGTCCTCAATACATTTATTATCACACTATTTCATAGAATAGTGAGGACTACTAATCTTATCATACGGGCCGTCACTCCATTTCCCAACTAGTCCATTTATGTTCACATTTCTGAAGAGAACAATGAAAGCAAAAGGGTGAGCTCAACTAGCCCGATGAAAAAATATTATGACTAAGATAATGCGAGAATAATTTATCAATAGCCTTCAACGATTGTTAAGCGATAAAATATAACAAACATCAAGTTTAAGCTGCGGTGAAACAAGTAATCCATTAGAAGAGTCAAGTAGAGTATAAATTCTACTATCTTCTATGATTTCAAAGGTTTGTCATCACTTTTATCATTTGAGACTCGACAATAAATAATCCACATCATCGAATCACCCCCTGCTTGGCTACGGCCGAGGAAATTCTTTAGTATCACGACCATAAATTATCCATGCACTACGGGCGAGGATATTCGTGTGTTCATGAATGGTCATGATCATGCCAACAAGCTGTCTATCAATGCACTCACAGCCAATGAGGACTTTTACCACATCATTTGTAACATTACGGTTATGATTATACTAGAATAATCCACGGTCATAATCATACCAAGTCCATCTATACTTTCTGGGCCATAGATGACTTTCAACATAAATATAAACATGAGGATGATGACAATGATATAAGAATTCAATAAAATAAGTTCAAGGATAAATTTTTAAAGATTTATAATTTAATTTATCCGAGAAATCAATAACGTCAAATTGTCAACATGATCTTTGCTTTGTGGAATAAAATTCAAGAATAATATTGTACCAAAAATAATTTGGACCGAAAACGAATCAATTTTTATCATGAATAGTACCCCGGATGAATAGTACTCGAGTGAATAGTATCTTGTGAATAGTACTTTGGGAATAGTAATCCCGTGAATAGTACTCCGGCATGAAAAAGTTAAAACTTATCAAGAATGCTCGAATAATATTTTCATGAAAAGATCTTTGGATGAAGCGCCAAATATCGAGGATATTCTACTAATTTCATGGAGTTTAGAAGCCGAAACTTTTAACAAAACAAGTATAGAATTGAAATCAAAGCGAAATAATATTACTTAAATATTATAGAGTATGGAAGAAAATATTATTTCAATAATATTGAACAAAAATAACATCCATTACCTTGAAAAGAAGAGTATTCCAACTGGTATAGCGGAGATATTCTTGAAGAAAACTTTCCTTTGCTTTCTACGCTCAAAGCATTCTAAAACTCGAAGAAAGAAATACGCTCGATATTATAGAAGGAGAATTTATTTGATTACATTGTGATTTTCAATTCTAACTAAGCATCTATTTATAGGAGAATGAAAAGGATACTATTTGGAAAATTTATTCAAGACCTTACGAACTTGAGACGAAACAAATTGCGGACGGCGAAAAATTTCCTCAGTTTTCAAAATATTAATATAATATTCAATAAAATATAATATATTTTATTTTTCATAAAAAAACAAAACTTTTTAATATATATATATATATATATATATATATCCACCACCATTCTGCCATCTTTTTCTTCTTCAATACCCGTGACCACATACTGAGCATATTATTACAACGTGATGAATTATATTACATAATATATAAATATATATATATATATATATATATATATATATATTTACAGTAGTTGTATTTACTAATAAAAAGAAGGAAAACTGAGATTCTCTCAAACTTGGGATGATATTTATTGTGATTAGTAAAATGAGTGAATTGAGCTTGGAGGAGATCAGGAAGAATCTCTAAGCAAGGACCAAACCTAGACCACCAGAGGGTAAACCAGAATATGAATTGACTCTTGAATTTGTGGTCGAATTGTAAAAACCACGAATGACTATGATCCTCATTATGATGGAAGAAGATTTTATTCCATGCTTCAACATAATCAAAATAACAGTAAGAATTAGCTTGACTGGAAAGCTGCCTAAGACCAGAAGGAGAACCTCCCCAATTTGAGAAACTAAGAATTTATTTAATATACAGGGAATGATAAAGAATCTTGGATTCATTATCTTTGGCGTAAATATGCTTAATAAATATTGACTCGGTCTCAAGGAGGATGTCCTTATAAAATGCAAGGGATTTATAAGGAGCCCGTGGAATGAAATGCCATCCAGAAGGAAAATATTGGGCAGCGAGTTGAATAGGATCATTTTTAGGCTTCATGTGAAGTTCTAAATGGAACAGATGTTGTTCCCACTTTAGAAGATACTCAGAAGCGGTGTAACTAAGTTTTGAAAAGGTAGCCTTTGACGGATTACTGTACGGATCCACTGGTTTGGGTTGACTGGCTAAAACAGAAGAAAAAGGCTTTAGAATTGTTCCAAGAACCTGAAATTTGTTAACAGGGTTTGGTTGGGGAACCAGATTAACTGGGTGAGGAACTAAAGTTCCTTTTAAGCGATATATCTGGGCGGGAGGCGGCCACCTTACGAGAAGAAGGTCCTCTCGCACACTCATAATCTTAGATATAGTACTGTGTTAATGAATTTACGTGTAAGAAAATCGGGAACATAATTGTTACTTCCTTTAATATATTCAATATCAAAATCAAAAATACTCGAGAAGAGAGCACGCCATCTAGCAAATGAATGCTTAGAAATGACGTTCTCAATGTCCTTTTCAAGAATAAATTTTGCTAATTTATAATCTATCTAACCAGAATTTTTGATTTAATAAATCACGTTGGAATTTATTAATACATAAAACAAGTGATAAAATTTCTTTTTAATAGTACTATAATTTAATTGAGTAGTATTCCATGCTTGCAGAATGAAAGCGAACAATTTGTTCAGGAGAAGAAGGAGTTAACTTCATTTGAGAATGCCAAGAATCGATGTCGAGGTAATATAAACTATTTACAAATGAGAAAATAAAGGTGACTTACAAATTTAATGAAGCGAGAACATGAGAATATAGATGAAGAGTTAAGGGAGAGAGGCTAAAGATTCGACTGAGAAGGAACTCAGCGTCTTTTGAAGTCTGGTTTGCTAACTAAGTTCAAGTTCCTTTTATAGAATAAGGAAAGAACTATTACAAAGTTACTATTACAAAAAGTGAATTATTACAAACAATAATTACTATTGATGAACAGTTAAACAGTGCTCACATTTTTTACTATTTATGGACGCTTATGGCAACTTTAGACCGAACCATGTGACAAAGCTGCTTTCGGTGATAAAGCTGATGATTCTTTTTGACTAAATGGTAGTGGGACCAAGGGTGCATGTCTTTGAAGGTCGCTTTAAATTGGAAACGCAAGAGATTCTTTTGACTAAATTGCCAAGCAAAGCGGTGCTTGTGTTGAGGCTACCGGAAAGCGGTGCTTGTATGAGATGTCAAGCAAAAGGTCTTGAGCGTCTTGAAGATTGATGGTGCCGTAAGGTCAACACCATCATCCTCTTCATTTTGTTGGTATTTCGACGGGTGAGAGGAAGAAGTTTACGATGCTTGATGTCTTCATGTAATTGATCGATTCTTATCTGAATAGCATCGTGAAGGAGCCTTAAGCGTCTTTGTTGAATAATTAGTGACATTAGTGATGTCGATAGGATCGGGGAACAACAACTTTTGATTTTTTAAGCGAGTTTTAGATAATTTACTAGATGATTGAATGGTCGGGGCGAGGTGATTTGAAGGTGCGAGGATAGGGAAGGAGGAAATTCTTTCTGAACTTGGCCAACTATCCTATCAACACCGAATTTGTCCTACCATTTTATGAAAAACTGATGAGATACATAGAGAATGGGAGAAACTGCCGTATGGGATGTCTGAGTACTGAACGTTGGTGACTGAAAAGTGGTTACTTGACATGGAGTGAGAATGATGTTTCTTTCTATGCCAGAAGGCGTTGGGAGACTCAGAACATAAGTTATCATTTAAGTAATTTTTTAAATCAGTTATTTTCTCTTGAACCTTTTTATTCTTAAGCTGTTCTTCAACTTGTTGATATCAAATTTCTTCCTTTAAGAAGCTTAAATGAGTATCTTTGCAATTCAACAGATTTAATGATTTGGAAATTGATTCTTCTTGAATAAATTTTAAATCTCTTTCTTTTGGTTTAATAAGGAACCTAAATGTTATCTTTTTGCCTAAATGTTCACAGGTTAAGCCAATGTTACTGGTAGTAAATGGGTATAATAAATATATAAATGATAACCTAGGATGATCTTATCCGTGAGATTGCAATTAAAACAAACAAGGTTTTAAAACACATATTATCTGATGAGATATGAACTTTGGTAACTTATACTTTATTTCCATTTGACTATCGTTCATTTGAATTAAGTTTCTCACTAGTTTTCTTATAATATCTAGTAGGGATAAGACCTTCTTGAATCTGATTCAAATCTACACCGATGTCAACTAAAGGCAGGGGTATGTATTGAGAAAGTTTTATCAATGACTAAATTAATAGAGATATACCACTTTTGAATGGTAATATCTTTAATTCTTTTAAGGGAGAGACGTTGAATAAAAAGATCAGCCTCATCCTTAATTCCAGATGACTCAGGAATACCATTATCTTCTTCACTAGAGGAAGAATTATGAATTTGGAGATCTGACTTCTTATATTCAATCTCTTTTCTTAAGTTAGAAATGTTTAATTTTAAATTAGAAATTTCCCTTTTAAGTTTATTAACTTCTTGATTTAGTTCTGGGAGGGTGACCTCCTTAACTGAGGATTTAAACCTCTCAAGAGTTTTATTAAGACTAAAGACCGACTTTTCTTTGACTTTGATCAACTTATCCGTGACCTTTTTATCTTTGGTGAATAAATCTTTTAGTTGCTTTGTATATTGAGTTTTTAATTCAGGATCAGTAATTTTACTAATTAAATCAATTAACAAAGAGCTTTCTTCTTCTTCTTTGGTAATCACATTTATTCTTTTACAACAGTTATTACTACAATCCTCAGCACATATTGTAACTTTGTTATCACTATTTGATTCATCGTTATAAGTCTTTCACTTTCAGAAGAATTCGGGAATATCAGACTCTTCGTTATTGCTGACATCATTTTCAATTCGTATTAACTCTAACAATTGTTCATGCTATCCAATTAGACGATGACGGCAATCCCATCTTTGATGAAGATGCTGGTATTGGTCCGCTTTGATTTTGGAGTTAATACTTTAATTTTCACTATAATTAAACACTTCGTTGGAACTCCTAGTAACATCACCTAACTTATCTGTAGTCCACCTAGTTCTTCGGAAACCTTTTATAAGTCTCTTGGGTGAGCAGTGTTTGGTTTAAGAACATAGGTATGAGTCTTAAGGGTAAGAGGGTATGAATGAACGAATAATGAGTTAGAATTAGTTTATATAATTAGTAAAGATGAGTAGATTATTCAGATCCAGCTCTTGGTTAATAACTTAAATTCGACTTTGCCTCTGTTCTACGACATAGTTAACCAAGAAGAACACAGTTATGAAAATATCAGTCAAGTTTTAAATAATTGGAACATACCCAGAGTTTCTCCCAGAGAAATCTACCAGTCAACCTTTTTAGATAATTTCAAAACTGATTATAATGTTAAAATAGTTGAAAGAGTTTTTACAATTAATAAAGAATATGAAAAATTGTAGTCTTTTGTCTCCTGATGTTATTAAAAGATATAGGAAGAAGGGTTATAATTTTATTCATATTGGTCTTGTTCAAGTTGCAGTTAAACCACTTAACATAAAAGGAATTAATTATGTATGTACCTACTGCCTTAGAGGTATTTAGATTTTGAATTATCACCCTAGTATTATTGGAATTATGGAAGCAAGTTTGCATAATGGCCCGATCCATTTCAATTTCTTTCGACTTCACGTTAAGCCTTAGTGATCATAATTTGTTGAAAGCTTTGACTTTAAATATTAAAGCTGCGGTGAGATAACTCGAATGATTGAGAGTTCTCGACCTCTTGCTTTGATTTATAGGTTTAATATAAAACCATGAAAACTAATTTAAATGTTCATGCTCTTAATAAAAGTCCAAAAGATCAAACGGTTTTAATCAAAGTTCAACTAGTGATGTTAATGTTCGAGATCCCGAGGACTATCCTCCGGAAAGGCGTTACGCTACCTAGTCGATGGACTTTACCCGTTGAAATACCTCAATGACCCGTGGTAAATAACTTATTAAATGTTGAAAGCGTTAGACAATTTTCCAAGCGCTGTCCAAAATAAGTTTTGAAAGAAGTAGGAGACCAGTTATCATAGAAGATTTTACTAGTTCTTCAGCACCTTCAGTCCATACTCGAAGAGATACTGAAGTACTCAGTAACCCTTCTATTAAAGATATAAAATTAAAAGGCATTCTTAATCGAGGACAAGCTAGTCATCCTTGCTTTATGCTCGAAAATGATCGAGTCGAAGAAGAAGGTTCTTCTTCTCCGGCATCTTCTGAGTATCCTACTCAATCTGATTTTGATACTCCTATAAATAAACAGTTAAGAGTCATTAAAAAGGATTTCACTTAAAAATGGGACGATTTAGTTGAAGACTTTAATTCCAAGTCTAACAAAACTAATTGACATTCATTTAGATCTAATCACGCTACTGAAAAGGAGCGTGATAAAATAGTTAACAGATGGAAAAGATTTATAAAAAATGAATAAATAAACATTTCTTTTTATGATTGGTATGAACAATACCAAAGTAAATTTAATGTCATTACTAAAACACAATGGGTCAGAGAAGATATATCAAAGACTTCTTCTAGTCATCCTCCTTTAGAGTCTATTCTAATTCCGGTAAAAAATACTTCAGTCATTGCTAGTCCTTTCAAAATTTCGGATAATAATAAAGATGATAAAAAAAATCATTGAGCAGTTAAATTTTAGTAATCAATACCTAGCATTTGTTGGTAGACAACTTGATAGGATTGAAAAAATTTAAAGAAACCCACTATTAAAAGACAGATTCAAAGATTGAACAACCTTTAATAAAATTACGGAAAATAGACATAAGTTAGGATTACCTAATCAAGATAATGAACTTACCCATGTTATTGATAAACTATTTAAAAAACTTAAAAATGAAGCAAGTTCAAGTGGCACTATAGCTCTTATTGATCAGGTAGAATCTGATAATGAAAGCGATAGTTCCTACGATCGATCTAATACTATTACGAGACTGAATGACCAACTTAACAAATTAGCATTAAAAATACTAGTATTACAGTAAATTGGTACTCTAGACCCACTCCTCCGGATCTACGATTCGAGGAAAGAAATCTAGATAAACAATTCCTCCGGATCTGGTTCGAGGAAAGAAATCTAGATAAACAATTCTCTTTTCTTCAATAAAATTTATGAGTGGAATATTGATGGTTTTAGTGAACAAGAAATTTTAAATAAATTAAATCATATGTCCATGGTAGCTAATAGCTATATTACTAAGTTCAACAACTTTGTCTCAATAGGACATTGTTGAATTAATAGCTAGTGGATTCTTTGGTATTCTTAGATCTTGGTGGGAAAAATATCTCACGAGAAGATTCAGAGTGTCAATTGTTCATGCTATATCAATTAGGCGATGGCGGCAATCCCATCTTTGATGAAGATCTTTGGTATTGGTCCGCTTTGACGGAGTTAATACTTTAATTTTCACTATAATTAAACACTTCGTTGGAACTCCTACTAACATCACTTTGAGAGAATTCATGATCGACTTAAGTAACCTCACCTGTCCCACTCTAAGTGATTTTAGGTGGTATAAAGGCGTATTTACTTTAAGAGTTATGATCTTAATGATAGTAATAAACCATTTTGAAAGAAAAATTCATCGATGGTATACCTAAATCGTTTGCTCATAAAGTTAGAGAAGAATTAAGTAAGAATTTAGGATACATTGATTATGATAATTTAACTTATGGTGATATCATAAGCAATATCAAAAAAATTGGCTTAAAATGTGTATTGATTTCAAATTAGCTAAACAAGCTGGTAAAGACAAAAATAAAGCCAAATATGAGTTAGGAACGTTTTGCGAACAATATGGCTTGCCCCCTGTTGCTCCCTCTAGAAGAAAGCACAGTCATAAACATATTGAGTCTCGTAAAATTCATAAACGCCATAAAAGAAAACATAAGCAAGATAAAACTAATAATCAAGAGAATTATTATACTAAACCTAAGTCATCTCGTAATAAATCTACCAGGAAATCAAAGAAGTTTGATAAAAGTAAAATTGTTTGCCACAATTTGCGCAAAAAAGTATTCTACAAAAGTGAGTGCAGAGTTAAGCAAAAATTAGCTCAGTTAAATATATCAACAGAAGACACTGAAAAATTGTTAGAGTTAATACAAATTGAAAACGATGTCAGCAATAATGAAGAGTCTGATATTCATGACTCTTCAGGTAGCAGCAATTGTAACGATGAATCAAATAGTGTTAACGAAGTTACAATATGTGTTGAGGATTGCAGTAATAACTGTTGTAAAAGAATAAATGTGATTAGCAAAGAAGAAGAAGAAATCTCTTTGTTAATTGATTTAATTAGTAAAATTATTGATCCTGAATTAAAAACTCAATATACAAAGAAACTAAAAGATTTATTCACCAAAGATAAAAAGGTCACGGATAAGTTGATCAAAGTCAAAGAAAAGTCGGTCTTTAGTCTTAATAAAACTCTTGAGAGGTTTAAATCCCCAGTTAAGGAGGTCACCCTCCCAGAACTAAATCAAGAAGTTAATAAACTTAAAAGGGAAATTTCTAATTTAAAATTAGACGTTTCTAACTTAAGAGAAGAGATTGAAGATAAGAAGTCAGATCTCCAAATTCATAATTCTTCCTCTAGTGAAGAAGATAATGATATTCCTGAGTCATTTGGAATTAAGGATGAGGCTGATCTTTTTATTCAATGTCTCTCCCTTAAAAGAATTAAAGATATTACCATTCAAAAGTGGTATATCTCTATTAATTTAGTCATTGATAAAACTTTCTCAATACAGCTCCCTGCCTTAGTTGACACTGGTGGAATTCTCCTACAACAACAGTTATCAAGTAAGTATTGGCATGGCTTCATTGGAGGCGTTGTATGGATGCAAGTGTCATTTTCCAGTATGCTGGGATGAGATGGGTGAAGCAACGTTGTTGGAACCGAAATTGGTACGCGTGACAACGGAAAAGATTCAAATGATCCGGCAACGTATAAAAACCTCACAAGATCGACAAAAGAGTTATACTAATCTTCATCGAAGGGACGTAAAATTCAATGTTGGTGATCATGTGTTGTTACGTGTTGCTCCATGGAAGGGAGTTTGAGATTTGGAAAGCGAGAAAGCTCGATCCTCAATTTATTGTCCCATTTAAAATCCTTGGTGAGTAGGAAGCGTGGCGCCCCAAAATAGGTCCCTGACCCATTACGAGGTTCCAAATACATGAGTACGAAACAACTACAACTTCATTATTACAATTGTCGTGCGAGAATATGATGACACATATATTGTGAGTTTAAATACAAATATTATCTTCTGAGCAATATCCACACTCAAATAAGTCCTCATTACAATTATTGATGACTATTTTACAAAATAGTAAGGATTTATTAAAAACAACCGGCTTGAAACATCACTCCACACCCCGACTAGTTCCGCTTATATTCTTGCCTCACGAGAAGAAAATTGGAACAAAAAGGAAAAGGGTGAGCTCAACTTGCCCGATAAAGAATATTATGACTAAGATAATGTAGAAAAAATTATCGTTAGCCTTGATAAATCGAGATAAAATATAATGGACAACCAATTTTAGATCAATATTCGCGCGTGAAATAACAATTCATTAGAAGAGTTAAGTAGAGAATGAAATCTACTATCATCTATGAATTTAAAAGTCCATCATCAATATTTTATCCCCTGTGACATCAATCGATATACATCTTGAATCAAATATTCATCTTTGCACTACGGCCAAAGATATTCATTTGTATCACCGAGTTGGTCGTGTTCATCTCAACACGTGTTCATCTTTGCCTTATGGGTCAAAGAAATTCATCAGATAATCATTCATCTTTGCACTACAGGCCAAAGATATTTTGTTATATCATCATTTAAGACTGAGGATGATGAAATATATTTTAAAGAAAACGAATCCAGTGAGATAAAATGACAAAGATTAGTGATTCTTACTTTAGATAATTCAAGTTCAAAAATACTCCGTAATAAATCATAGTGAAGTAAAATTCAAGAATGAAGATCAAAACAAGGATCTGATCAAAGATAGTAACCATAATAAACCTCTTGGACAAAGAAGAAAATTTCATTTTTACGTGAATAGTGTCGATGTTGTGAATAAGTAACTTGAGCATGAAAAGGTTGAAATTTCATAAGAAAAATCATACTTCGTGAATAGTACCGTATTCGTGAATAGTATCGTATACGTGAATAGTTCCGTATACGTGAATAGTAACCTCCACATAAAAAGGTAAAAATTTCATAATAAACTTCATACCAATATTTCGGCATAATGATATTGAACGAAATAACATCATATCTGAAGAAAATAACATTCCTTACCTCAAAAGAATAGTACTTACGGGTGAAATATAGGATATATATTTGAAGAAAAAACTTGCTTAATAAAGCAACTCTCAAAGTATCTAAATACTCACAAAATACGCTCGATATTATAAAGAGAGAAAACTTTTGATTCTGGTGTGATTTTCAATTCTAACTAAACACCTTATTTATAGAAAAATGCCAAAACGCCAAAAGCGATTAAATTAATAAAATAATATTTTATCAAAATTTTCAAGCACGCCGTTTTTGAAACCAATTTTAGCACACCACAAGTGGGGCCCCCCAAATTCAGCATTTTTCCACAACCACCAAAAGTGGGGTCCGCCATATTTTTAATAAAAATATTTATTTCCGAAACATCAATAATTAATAATAAATAGCCTTTTTATCAAAAAAATACAAATTATATGTCCATTCCATAGGAAATTTAATTCTCTACAACTTTGTAGAAGAAAGTTTTTCCAAATTCCAATTAGAAAATTTCTGAAATTCACATACGGATGATTTTTAATACCGCCATTCCGATAAAATACTGATAAAATACCTCAACATTAATTCCTTCATTTATATCCATATAAAATAAATATTTTCTTATCATATAAATTAATAATTAATTATTCACAAATAATATTACGAGAATCCTGATATGACAACTAGGTGGTTCCCAGGAAGAGGGGCTTTCAGATAAGGATTTCTCCTTATTGGCTCATGATTAGGTGACCAAACCCTTTCTACAAACAGAACTTCCTTAGAAATTGCTAATAATGCTATCTAATAATATTATTCAAATAATATGAATTATTAATCGATCATAGGAAATCTTATGCGGTGTGATTATTGAAACAACAATAATATAAAATATCGGCGTAGCAATTAATGAATCAATAAAATAAAATATTGAATAGTAATTCTTTGTAATAATTATTGAGTAGTGCTTCTTACGTAAGAATCAATAATTTAAAAATCTTTATCTGCGATACCGTGTCTTCTTTGTGCGACCCAGCCAGACATTGTATTTTAACCACCGGGTATTCAATGAGTTATTACGCGATAACAACTCTGTAGATTATTTGTAAAAATCAAACTTGTCATTTTCTTCATTCGTAGTTTTTAAGATTCTGGGGCCCACAAATGTAAACTGCGTCGTCGCATACGAATATTCCTTAATAGTTAGAATATTCCACGACCAAATGAATATTTCTGATAATGAATATTTTATAACCACTTTCTTATTTTGCAAAATTTTCACATTTCACCCATAACCAAAGCATTATATCAATTTAACACCTTATTATCCACAATAATAATTAGAAAATTCAATTTTATTAATAAAAAGTTGGGGTCTTACAGGAACTGTGGCCTATAGACTCACTTTACCGTCAAGTATGTCTCGTGTTCATAACGTTTTTCACATATCTATGTTACGTAAATATGTGGAAGACCCGAACCACATTATTGATTTAGAACCGGATGAAATAGCGGAAGATTTAGCGTATGAAGAAGTACCTATTAAAATCTTGGATAAGAAGGAACATATTCTACGCTCCAAGGTTATACCTCAAGTCAAGGTTTTGTGGAGAAACCACGATGTTGAGGAAATGACCTGGGAGTTAGAATCCGAAATAAAATCAAGGTATTCTCACCTCTTCGTCATACCAGATACGTACACCAATTTTGAGGACAAAATTTCATAAGAATAGGAGGTTGTAAGACCTCAACTTTTATGAATAAAGTTGAATTTTTCTCTAAATATCATTTTTGAATATTAAGGTGTGAATTTGTTATAATGTTATAGTTGTGGGTAATATCTACAAATTTTACAAAGTAAGCAAGTTGTTATAAAATATTCGATTGATCAGGGAATATTCATTTTAACAAGAAATATTCGTACGACGGCATAATCATTAGTGGACCCCACAACGGAATTATTATCGGAGTTAGAAAGCGACAAAAATCTCTTTTATAAAAATAACGGCGAAATTTTATTGTTAAGCTGTTGAAATACCGGTGTTAAAAGTATAGTAATACGCGTGGTTGCATAATAGCATACGGTATTGATAATTGATGCTTACGTGAGAAGTCACTCAGTTATACTCGATTATTATTACAGTAATTGCGGCATAGTATCTCACGTTATTTATTCAATTATTGTTACAATATTTTATATTATTAAATCAATAATTGAGATGACAAGTTATTCGTATTATTATTTGCATTATTGACATCTAGGAAGTTCTGTCGAGGAAAGGGGTTTGGTCACCTAATTGCGCGCCAATAGGGAGAAATCCTTATCAGAAATCCCCCACTTTCTTGGGAATGATCTGGTTATTAATATTGCAAGTTATATTATCGGAAACCTCCCACTTACCCATTTTGCTTATTTTAGGGTTTTTGGCACATAAAAGTGGCAGAATATAAAAATTTTCAAAGCAATTTTTGAAACCCTAAAATAGGATCCGTATCTTGAAAACATATTAATTGGTGATTTAGATTTTATACGATTATAGAAAACTACGAAACAACTTGAATCTCTAACACAATCCAAACCGAAGCTAGCGTCTACTATGGTATCCACACGAGCATACCATGAATAAATCGTCATACGATCTGCGATAAAAAGGACCGCATGATACTAGCCACCAAAAATCAGGATTTTGAAATTTTTTCTCTCTAGTCTCTCTCTAAGAGCGGCTAGGATTTTTAGGTTAATGATGTTCATCCCTAAATGGTTGATATATCATATATATATAGCAGTTAAAAAAGAATTAATCAAAAACCTAATCTAACTAAAATAAAATCTGAATATATATATATATATATATATATATTATACTTTAATTAAGTCTTACTTAATTAATATACATATATATACAAATTATCCTTTTAATTTAAATTCGTGATTTAAATACTATCAATCATATTGACATATTTAAATCCTTACAATTTGAATTAATTCCCTTTTAATTACGTTCTTTATTTGTAACCCTCTAAGTTATTATTACGTTGGCAATAATTTTAAAATCATATTATAAAATTATAAGCGGTGAGCTGACATCTAGTAATGCATTCTTTGTTACCCAGTAATAATAAGATCGATGATTCGATCTGACCTTTTCATGACCAATGTTTCAATGTAATTTAATCCTTTTAACATTGACATCTAGATTAAACTCGAGTCATGGAATGGGTCATACTCTTCATAATTTAATCTAATTTTCTTGATCAATGAGTAGACTATATAAAACAAATCACTATTTGAGTATAGCCATGCATTTCATAGTCTACTCAATCGAGAGGCCTATTTATATCACCCACAATATATAGGAGGGTTAAATTCCATCTAGATCATTTATATATTTCTCACACGATTCATGATGTACCCAATAATCACATTTATTGTCCACCCTATTAAAGGTGACTTTTGATGATGTCAAAGTACATAAATTTCCGTGTAGTAATATAGTGATTTTAGGTCGGAGGATCATTACATCATTGTCCTTTATGAGAATCGCTAACGACACTTTGCATAATGCTCCCGTAGAATTCTCATGGTGGGTGCATCCATTACATCGTTTTCTCTAACATGTACCATGCATTGACTCGATATCTCATATATTTATTACCAATGAGATTTGGTGGTGATCGATCCACATAATAGTCTCGATATATCATTGTTGTCCCATTAACAATGATACTTGACTAAAGGACATTTTAAAGCAATGATCTTAATTGAAATTTTATAATCTCATGTTCAAATCACATACTTGAAGCTATATAATTTGTATCACTATTTTAAGGACTTTTATTATCTTTAACATTTATATAACGTGATAAATAAAACCTTAATAAAATAATTCATTTATTGATCAAATATAATATCAAAATGTTAAGCAATTATATCAAATAGGCATAAACTCTAACATATATATATATATATATATATATATATACACATAATGATTGGGTGGGGTGGGGGAATGGAATGGTCGGGAGGGAGTATAAATTTTTATTATTATTATTATATATATATAATATTATAATAAGTTTTGTTTTTTATGAGAAATAGAATATATTATATTTTATTATGCATAGCGTTTGCATAGTGTCTACATAGTGTTTACATAGTGACTGCATAGTAAAATCAAAAATTCATCGAAAACCTTAGTGAACTTCTCGTATGCGTCGTTGATTTTTCCTTTTCTTGTGCATCAAATAGTATCCTTCCATTCTCTATAAATAGGATGCTTAGTTTAGAATTGAAAATCACACCAGAATCAAGATAATTCTTCTTCTATAATATTGGCGTATTTGTTTAGAGTTTAAGGAAGCTTTGAGTGTAGAAAACAGTGAAAGTTTTCTTCAAGAATATCCCCGCCTCTACCGGATAAAAATACTCTCTTCTTTTAAGGTAAGGGATATTTTTTTGTTTGATATTCGTAATGAAATAATATTTTTTTCCATACTTTCTGTAGTATGTAAGTAATATTATTTCGTTTCAGATTCCGAATTCGACACTCATTTTGTTAAAGTATTACTTCTATACTCCGTAAAATTAGTAGAATATCCTTGAAATTTGCGCTTCATCTAGTATCTTTTCATGAAAATATTATTCTGAGCATTCTTGATAATTTTTAATCTTTTCATGTCGGGGTACTATTCACGGGGTACTATTCACGGGTTACTATTCACTCGGGTACTATTCACCCGGGGTATTATTCATGATAAAAATTGATTTCTTTTCTGTCCAAATCATTTTTGATACAATATTATTCTTGAATTTTACTCCACAAAGTAGTATCATGTTGACAATTTGGACATTATTGAATTCTGGATAAATTAAATTATAAATCTTTAAATATTTATCCTTTGCTTTCTTTTAATTGAATCCTTATATCATTGTCATCATTCTCATGCTTATATTGTCATGAAAATCATCTTTGGCCCGTAGTGCAAAGATGGACTTGGTATGATTATGACCAGGGATTATTCGGTATAATCATGACCGTAATGTTACAAATGTTGTGGTAAAAGTCTTCATTGGCCTGTTGTAATGAATTCCTTTTGAGGGGACGACTGTACTCTTTTTTCTTAGTCACGGTTTTTATCCCAATGGGTTTTTCCTGACAAAGTTTTAACGAGGCAGTTAATTAAGATATTTATGTAAAAGATATGTACTCCTTTTCCCTTCGTTAAGTTTTTTTCACTGGGTTTTCTTAACAAGGTTTTTAATGAGACATAATCTTCTATCGTAGTAAATCAGGGGAAGTGTTGTAATATGATTACCTACTCAGGAGGCAACTCCCTCCCCTTTCCCTTAATGTGAGGGAATCTCCTGTACTCTCCCTCCCCTTTTTCTCTCCTTCTCCTCCTCCTCCCGTGAACCATTCCTCCTCTGCATTTCCTATATAAGGTAATAATCTTTGAAGGAAATAAGAAGAACTTTTACGAATGGTTTCTCTCTCTTTATCTCTTACTTATTCTCTCTAAATTCATGCAATTATAAGAGTATCTTTATACATTTTGCTAAAGTTTTATAACAGTTGGCTCATTTTTTGAATGTTTAATGGAATTCATGCAATTATTATTTCTAAGGTTATGATTAGAACTTACAAAAGTTTTAGAGATGAAATTTATAGTAGAAATATATTCTTGCAAAGTTAAATTCTTGATCGCTTTATATAAACACGCATTCTTGATATTATTTATTCTTTTTCTTTTATTTTATTTTTTGAGAAAATATTATGGTTTTGACTTTTACGTAGCACATGCGGACTTATATTAAACATGATACATAAATATCATTTTCAAAGTTATTATAATTTGATGCTTTGACCCCAAGTATCGGGTGATTGAGCAAAAATAATACTCCAATAATACTCCAATAATGTCTAGCCCATTTCGATATTTAATGGTTTTAATAGATGCTTCAACTAGATGGTCTCATGTTTGTCTTCTTTCTTCTCGAAATTCTGCCTTCTCAAAACTTCTTTCTCAAATAATCAAGTTACGGTCTCAGTTCTCGGATCATCCAATCAAGTCAATTCGACTTGATAACGCAGCTGAATTTTCATCAATGACTTTTAATGATTTTTGTATGACTATTGGAATTTCCATTGAGCATTCTGTTCCTCATATTCATACACAAAATGGTTTAGCTGAATCTTTAATAAAAAAGACTTCAACTAATTGCACGACCATTAATGTTAAGGGCTAACTTACCTACCTCAGTTTGGGGTCATGTAATTCTTTAATCTGATGCGGCAACCATCATTCGAGTAAGTCCAACGACTCTTCATAAATTTTCTCCTCTACAGTTAGTTCTTGGGCGGATACTGACATATCACATTTTGAGTTTTTGGAAGTGCACTATATGTTCCAATTGCACCTCCACAAAGAACTAAAATGGGAGCCCAACGAAGAATATGTATTTATGTTGGTTTTGATTCTCCTTCTATTATCAGATATCTTGAGCCTTTAACTGGAGATATTTTTACTGCACGTTATGTAGATTGTCATTTTGATGAATTTGTATTTCCACCATTAGAAGGAGGAAAGTTTTAAATAAAAACCCTCTAAGATATCATAGAATGCATCGATTTAAATTCACTTGATCCCAAATGCAGAATGATGTGAAATTGAAGTTCAAATAATTATTTATTTACAAAATATTGCAAATCAAATGCCAGGTGCATTTAATGATGCTAGAAAAATGATAAAGTCACATACACCTGTATTGAATACTCTAGCAAGGATAGAAATACCTATTAAAAATCAATTCCTGGAGAATTGACAAATAAGGTAATAGAAGAATCTAAACCACGCATGAGGAAGCGTGGAAAAGGCCAGGATTGGTGCAAAAGACAACATACCACGAAAATCAAAAGCAAATAAAGGAATCCGGAAGAAATACCGCTCCAGAAGTAGTACTTATTCTAAGAGTGGGAATAACCCTAGAAGAATTACAAACTGCTCCAGAAGTACCACTTATTCCAAGAGTAGGAATAGCCCCAGAAGAGGTTCAAAATCTCAGTGAAAGGATTAGAGATGAACACCGAGAGATCTCGATAAATTATATACATGATGAGAAAATATGGGATCGAAGCAAAGTCATGATTGATGATATATTTGCTTTCTCTATAGCATCGAGATATTACTTTGATTCTTGACACGGATCTGAACCCAAAGCGTGGAAGAATGTCGGAAAAGAAAAGATTGGCCAAAATGGAAAGATGTTATTGGCTGAACTACAATCTCTATTGAAAAGAGAAGTATTTGGACGATGGTCAAACACATTGGGTGTAATCACGATTTGAAACAAATGGGTATTTGTGCGAAAATGAAATGAGAAAAATGAAATTATGAGATCTGAAAGCCCGACTTGTAGCTCGAGGGTTTTCACAAAAAACTGGTATTGATTATCGGGATATATACTCTCAAAGTAATGGATGGAGTCACTTTTTCGCTTTCTAATGGAAAGGTATGGCAGATACTATATGGCTCACTTGACAATGAGATCACAATGAGAAATGAAGGATTAAAAAGGTTTGGAAACACGTCGATGGATAAATTATTTAACTGATTATGGTAGATTAATTTAATTATGTGTTACATTTATTAAATTAATGTAGAGAATAATTATTATTCAAATATGTAATTATGTGAGCTATTGATCTTATTTAATGAGATCTAAGCATGATGTTATTTAATTAATTTAATTATTAATTAGAGAATTTGAAATTATTTATTAATGAGAAAATTAATAATGTGACGTGAAATTATGACCCATTTTCTATACGATAAAGTTTTATTAAATTAAATGTTTTTTTAAATCTACTAGCCAAACAAGGCCCTATGGGGAGTTGGAGCAGTTACCCATTATTGGGTTATTATATCATCGTCTCTTATTATTTACGTCTTTTTTCTTTCTTCATTTTTCCTAAGTCAGAAAAGTAGAAAGCAGAGAGAGTTTCGAGAGAGATTGAGAAGTGTTGAGAAAGAATTTTGATTGAAGAAGAGTTGAGAAGAAATTATTCCCTACTAATCTATACTTATTCTCAGAGTAATCTCCTCTTCCCAAATTCTAAATTTCACGTCATTAGTTTTTATAAAAATGGCTTTCATACATTTTGTAAAATCTCTGTAATTGAGAAAGGGTTTGATTATGAGTTTATATATGGGTTAAGATGTATCAAAATTGTATTTGATATATATATATATATATATATATATGAATTATCATGTCATCGGGTTCATAATACTATGAATTGCTATTTAAAAATTTCTGAGTATGGGTTTTGGCCTTATGGCCTTATATCGTGATATTTTATGTATTGATCGTATGTTATCCCTAAATTTTACACTCGTATATTATTATGCATGTTGATACGAAGAGACCAAAGTTTAAATAAGCGGATTCGATTGTTATAACGAATCCAGTAGTGACAATTTTCATGTTTTATTTTCAAAACCTTTAAGAACATCAAGAACGGTGAAAGTAAATGTGTTGATTTTGCAAATTATGTGTTGTAACTTGTTTAAAATCATGCTAGATGGGTTAAGTAATGATTATATATGTATTACAATGATTGGGTAAGTCTAAATTCGTGTAAAATTAACTAATTGGAAGTTATGGCCATATTAAGTATATAATTTTACGTGTGATTGATTTTGGCCTAATTTGGCCTTGTTATGTTCATGACTGCGAACTATGACTACGAGAGAAAATGAACACAGGTAACTTTAGCCTTTGCCATGCGTTACCAAACTAAATTACCACTTGGCCGTTACAAAAAAAAAAAAAAAAATAATAAATAAATAATATTGATGAAAATTAAAAATAAAAAATAAAAAAATTAAATAAATAATATAAATAAAATAATATTCGATGAAAATTATTATTAAAATATTTATAAAATAAATTAAATATTTTAATTGAGATATTTATGGAATAAAATAAATATTCGATGAAATTATTATTAAAATATTTATAAAATAAATTAAATATTTTAATTGAGATATTATGGAATAAAATAAATATTCGATGAAAATTATTATTAAAATATTTATAAAATAAATTAAATATTTTAATTGAGATATTTATGGAATAAAATAAATATTCTATGAAAATTATTATTAAAATATTTATTATTTGATGGAAATTATTATGAAATAATTTATTCGAGTGTAATAATAGTAAGAGAATGAAAATATTCTAATTTAATTAAGTAATTAAATTAGAAGGGTAATGATTTGTTAAATAAAGTGGAGTTTATATTAAATAATTAAGTGAAAATATAACTAATGAATGTCGTGAATACATATGGCATGTGTGTAGGATTTGTGAAGAAGCGGAGTAGTAATCGTTTAGCTTTCTTGCGACGAGGCAAGTTTCCTAACCCTACTTGTCATTATTGTTCAAGTTTATTAATTACCTCGAGTAAATTATCATTATTATTATTCATGTTCAAATGTTATATTAAAGATTAATTATCTTTTCAAAGCATGATTGATTATACAATAATTGTCTATTGTATATTTCACGAGATTATTATTCAATTTGAATATCATTATTATTGAACCTTATTAGACTAGCGAGCCCTTATTGATTCGACTAGTCCATAGTTGATAAAGCGTTCTAAATTTCCGAACCCTTGATGAATTGTCAAACCAAACTTCCTTTGAGTGCGGACTTGAATGTCAACCGAGATGAACAACCCTACAAAGGATTTACTTATGCGTTAGCGTTAAGATATTGTACTGCGATGTTGTACTGGAGGGTGATCCCCCAAGATGCAGTAGAAAGGTCCATAGTCTTATAGTATTAAAGGTTTCAAGTATAAACCTTGATAACCTGGGACATAGTTCAAGGTCTTATGACCCTCGAGAATTCTTTTGTTTCTTGTTATTCATTCTTGATTCAAAAGTTGAGCTTTTATTCGGATGTCTTTGATTTCTTCGCATGTTATTATATGTTATTTTAATATTATACTTGTGGGCATTAGTGCTCACTCTTGCTAATAATAACATTGCGGTTTAGAAACGAAAAAAAAATGACGAACCTTCCACTAGTAAAGCGAAAGGCAAAGTTAGCAAGTGTTGAAGACTTGTTATTTTATTTGATGATGTATTTAGGTTAGACTAAAGTTAATGATGTTGTTTAAGACTTAATTGTTTATGATTCATACGGATGTTTAAGGTTAGAGTAACTTTGGGATTGTATTTATTATGTAGTTGATGTACCCCATAAGGGGAGATTTATTATTATTTCTATCTATTGCATGGTTTGAATTTATTATGGGTAGATAGATAGATGATATTTATACAGTGAACACCAAATCCCGTGGAATTGAAGTACCCGGATTTGGGGGTGTCACAGGTTGGTATCAAAGCTGTAAGGTTATGAACCTTAGGTGGGGGGAACAACCTAAGGTAGTAGCCTTGTAGGAGATTGAGAACATAGTAGTGGTAAACTCTTATCGAGTTCTAAGAAATGAATTTCTAAATTCATTAAAGATAATAAAAGACTTTATGTGCTTATGTGTTAATCTATGTGTTCGCTATTGTACGGATTAGTAACTAAAACTTAAAATTTTGTTGTCGGGGATGCCGGATATTGGAGGAGCTAGTCGAAATGTGGGGAGGAGGAACCCAGATTACCTATAGAGGAGAAGCCTTAGAGACATTCATGTCGTCAGGAGGCAGCTTGTCTGAGAGAGAGTCATCTCCGAGTGATCCTTTGTCGTTGGTCGAGGAGCATGGTAGGAGGACCGATCCGGAGGAGGATCACGAGGAAGAGAAGAAGAAGAAGAAGGAAGAAGAGAGTTCCCAAGAACTCCATTGATGCGAGATGTATGGCGCACTCTATGATCGTAACGTAGAGTTGCGAGGATCTTGTTCGAGGATTTGGTGAGCGGTGGTTAGTCGTGATTACTATTGAGCGGAAGGATAGAGATTGTGACTCTTCACACACGTTTAGGAAGCGTGGAGTGGGATCTGGTTCACGAAAGTAGGGTCGGAATGAGGATAAGTCATAAAAATAGAAGTTAAAAAGGATCAGAAGGAGACCTCGGAGAGGCTTGCCATAGCAGAGGAGGGATGGAGTACGAGAGTCGCCGTGCGTCTTGATCGTCGCGAAGATGATCGCCATGCGAAGAAGGCTAAACTTGAGGAGACATACTCTACACTACAAAATCTGATGAATGTGGTCCAAGATCGAGTTAGGAAGTATCAATCCGGTTTGAGGATCTACCATCATATATCTTTAGATCGTAGAGCGATGTGCCGCTTCATGGAGGAGGAGCGTAGCAAGGCTATCCAGCGCCTGAATGCAGACGGTGATAGAATTTGTTTAATAATGTGAAAGACTTAATTAGTTTTTATATATAAATTACGGCGTGTTTATGAGCGAAAGAATATTTGAATGTTTTAAATCCTGTGGATTCTTTATTTGAGGATAGTTGATGTAAATAGCGGTTATCTTTATCGTTTAATGTTAAAACTTTGATTTGAATGCAAATATATCAAGTTGTTTGAGATGATGTGTTAAGTGATATGTTAAATTGTTGAGTAATGCCTTAACTATTTAGAGAAATAAATAAATTTCTAATAAAGCGTTTATTTAATAGAAAAATTCCGCGAAAGGCGACCGAATAAATCGACCGGACCCGAGGAAGGGTCGACGAATAACAACAACAACACCACCAATCTCGACCCGATTCGGTAGGTTGGTGAAATTCTTGGTGGAGCAATTAACAATCAACCACTGAGCCCACCAAACACCACGTTCAAAAAGGATTTCAAGGCGGTGGGACCGCCGTGAGTTTAAAGGTTCTATGAACCCAATCGAAGCTCAAACATGGGTTATGGAGATGGAGAATGTGTTTGGCGTCGCGAGTAAAGGAAGACAGAAGGCAGCATATCTGACATTAAATCTTGAAGTGCGAAGCCAACTATTGGTGGTGCAAACAAAGTGCGAGGAAGTGAAGGTATAATTACATGGGAGAGATTTAAAGAGATGTTTTTGAAATGTATTTCCCAACTAGTTCACTGAGAACCGGATGGAGGTTCAATTTCTAGAGTTGAAGCGGGGAAATATGGCGTGCTGACTATCTGGCTAAATTCAACGAATTGGCAAGGTTTGCCCGTATCAAGTTCACGGATAAGAGGAAGGCGAGGCGGTTTGAAAGCGAGGACTAAAGCCTTGGGTGTACAAGAAGTATCGATGTTTAATTTAAACACGTTTCTTTGGAGTCTTTGGAAAAGGCCATCCTCATTTGAAGGAGGAAGCGATGCGGTGACCAAATACAATCAAGATCAAAAGAAGAAGAAAAGTGAAGGTGAAGGAAATAACAAGGTCGATTGGAAGTAGCACGGGAGGTAGAAATTTCAATCAAGAAGAAAGGTGGAGCAACGGCTCATCATTGGGGAATCGGCAAGGTAGTCGAGGAAGAAAAGAATCGAAGCATGCCCGAGCTTGGGAAAGCCCATCCGGGAGTTTGTATGAAAGGAAAAAGAGTGTGCTACAATTGTGGGCCGGAAGGCCACATGCACCAAACTATCAAACCCAAAGAAGGGTGCTTGTTTTACTTGTGGTTGAAGGACCATCTGGCGAAGATTGGCCCAGAAGGGATCGGGAGGGATCGAGGGAGAAAGCAAGGGAAATAACGGTGGAAATGCCTTAACCATCACCGGACCAACCGCAACAATAAACCGACCAAGCCGCCCATACTTTCAATATGGATGGTGCGGGGATGCAATCAATCTCGTGATGTGGTGTCGGTATCATTCCGATCAATGAAATTAATGCTTATGTTTTATTTGATTTAAGGTGCTACTTGTTCCTTTATATCAGAAGACTTTGCTAATAGTTTAAATTTGCTTATGGATGAGTTGGAATATCCATGAATATAGAAATTGTGAATAGGCGGATAATTCTGTTAAATACGTGTTTAAGAAGCTGTAGAGTGGATATTATGGGTAATATCATGAACGTAGATCTTATCCCTATTCGACTTGGGAAATTTGGCGTTATTTTGGGAATGGATTTGGTTATTCAATTCACGAAATGTAATTGATTGCCAAAGAAGCGTATTAACCTTATGACTCCATCAAAGGTTGTGTTTTATGGTAGTAAATCGCTGACAAGCGAGTTGTCGGCGATGATGAAGGCGAAGTTGTTAAGACAAAATTTGTGTAGGATATCTAGCTTACATAGTCAATATTCGTAAAGAAAATTCAAAAATAGAGGAGATACCGGTAGTGAGGATTTCGCGGACATATTTCCGGATGATTTGCGGGACTTCCACCGAGATAGAAGCGGTTGAATTAAGTGATCGATTTGGCTCGGGAATGGTTCCAATATCGAAGGCACCATCTAGAATGGCAGCCCAGTAGAGATGAAAGAAGCGATGGTTCAACTACAAGAATTACTAGACAAGAAATATATCCAACAAGCGTATCACCGTGGGGAAGCGCGATTTTATTCGTAAAGAAGAAAGATGGGACAATGCGGCTCTGCATCGACTATAGAGAACTGAATAAGGTCACGATCAAGAATAGATATACATTACCGCGAATCAACGACTTGTTCGATCAGATAAAGGGATTGAAACATATATTCAATCAAGTTACAACGCTCCGACACATATATTCAATCAAGTTACAACGCTCATTATATGGATTGAAACAGTCTGGTCGTATGTGGTATAATCGACATAGTGATTATTTAATAAAATATGGATATATAAATAATCAAGTATGTCCATGTGTTTTTATTAAGAAATCATAAAGTGGATTTTCCATCATTGTTGTATATGTGGATGATTTGAATCTTGTAGGTACTCTTGAAGAACTCACAAGAACTGCTACGTACTTATTTAAAAGATGAATTTGAAATGAAAGATCTTGGAAAAATAAAATTCTGTTTGGGAATACAAGTGGAGCATTTAGCATCTGGAATTTTTGTTCATCAATCCACATATACTGAAAAAATTCTCAGTCGTTTTCATATGGATAAAGCTCATCCTTTGACTACCCCGATGGTTGTTCGATCTTTAGAAGTTGATAAAGATCCATTTTGACCTCTAGAAAGTGGAAAAGAAGTTCTTGGACCTGAAGTTCCATACCTAAGTGCAATAAGTGCTCTTATGTATCTTGCAAACTGTACACAACCTGATATTACTTTTGCTGTCAACTTGTTAGTAAGATAGAGTTCTTCTCCGACTAAGAGACATTGGGATCGGATCAAACACATTTTGAGATACCTTCGTGGAAGTATAGATCTTGGGTTATTTTATCCAAGAGATTCAACGTCGCGATTGGTTGGATATGCCGATGCAGGATATTTATCAGATCCACACAATGGAAGATCACAAACACGTTATGTATTTACATATTGTGACACGGCTATATCCTGGAAATCCACAAAGCAAACCATGACAACTACATCTTCAAATCACTCAGAGATTCTCGCTATACATGAAGCAAGCAGAGAGTGTGTTTGGTTGAGATCAATTATTCAGCATATTCAAAAATCATGCGGATTATCATCAATCAAAGACATTCTTACAATTCTGTATGAGGATAACATTGCATGCATTGCTCAACTTAGAGGAGGGTACATCAAGGGAGATAGAACAAAACACATTTCACTAAATTCTTCACACATGAAGCTACAAAAGAAGGGTGATATAGATGTGCATCAAATTCGATCGTGTGATAATCTAAATGAAACTTATTCACAAAGTCGCTACCAAATGCAACGTTTCCAAAACTTTGAAAAAGGATTGGAATGTGTCGACTGAAAGACTTATGACAATATTTTATCAAGAAGTAATGAATTCTTTTTGAGGAGAAGACTGTACTCTTTTTCCTTAGTCACGATTTTTATCCCAATGGGTTTTTTCTGACAAAGTTTTAACGAGGCAGTCAATTAAGATATTTATGTAAAAGATATGTAGTCTTTTTCCCTTCGTTAAGTTTTTTTCACTGGGTTTTCTTAACAAAGTTTTTAATGAGACATAATCTTCTATCGTAGGAAATCAGGAGAAGCGTTGTAATATGATTACCTACTCAGGAGGCAACTCCCTCCCCTTTCCTTTAATGTGAGGGAATCTCCCGTGCTCTCCCTCCCCCTTTTCTCTCCTTCTCCTCTTCCCGTGAACCATTCCTCCTCTGCATTTCCTATATAAGGTAATGATACTGAAGGAAATATATAAGAAGAACATCTCTGAATGATTTCTCTCTCTTTCTCTACTTATATATCTCTAAATTCATTTAATTATAAGAGTATTTTATACACATTTTACTAAAGTTTTATAACAGACTCATTTTTTGAATGTTTAATGGAATGCATGCAATTATTATTTCTAAGGTTATGATTGGAACTTACAAAAGTTTCAGAGACGAAATTTATAGTAGAAATATATTCTTGCAAAGTTAAATTCTTGATCGCACATGAATCACACGCTATTGATATTATTTATTCTTTTATTTTTTTTTTGAGAAAATATTATGGTTTTGACTTTTCTGTAAGCCTTACGGACTTATATTAAACATGATACATAAATATCATTTTCAAAGTTATTATAATTTGATGCTTTGACCCCAAGTATCGGGTGATTGAGCAAAATAATAATAATACTCGAGAAAGGACTATCACTCGTGCCATCACAAGAGCCACGAATTTCTCTCACAAAATATTCCATGTTCATAATTATTATGTTTGAGAATTTATCACAATCTTCTCTTCTCCCACTCATAATTGTGTTAAAATATCTCAAGTGAATTGAAATTATACATCATATATAATTAATTATGTTTGAGAATTTCTCACTACGGATAATTATGTTACATAAAATATGTCAAGTGAATTGAAATTATATATCGAAAAATAATATAAATAAATAAATTCACACAATATCATATCATGAACACGACTCAATAAATAAATAAATTTACACAATAAATAAATAAATTCATATATAATTAATTATGTTTGAGAATCACGGATAATTGTTAAATATGTCAAGTGTTATCGAAAAATAATATAAATAAATAAATTCACACAAATCATATACGACTCAATAAATAAATAAATTTACACAATAAATAAATAAATTCCCTAATTCTTTACTATCAAAAATGTGGGCGCAATCGTACCCCATCAACAAGAACGGCTCACAAATAATACTTAATAATTCACAACAAGAACAACACGTATTTATTTGTCCAAAAATATCTATGCATAATGCATGCATGCTTATCCCCTACATTTAATAATGTGATTTATCCCTCAAATTCCCTCTCCTCTGCATTTTATAAGTGGAGGACCTGCCTTTAATTTAATTTTCCACGGGTGTTGATTACATTTTACCTCAACAAAATAATTATTTATAAAAAAATTTGCTCCTTCCATTTCGTTGGAGAAAATCAAAAAATATATATATATATATATATATATATATATATAATGAGAATGACAAAATTATTGATTGTTCTTGATGAAAGAAATTCAGGTGAAATAGGCACAAGTTATATACTAATAAAAACGTAATGACAAATAATAAAAATTTTGTGTAATAAAATAAAAATATATCTTAAATTTTAGAACAAATTGAAACATGGAATAATATAGAAGCCAGTATACAACCATTGTTGATAATAGATCTCTTAAATTAATTTAAATATATGAGAATTTTCTTTTATTTCATTTTTATGAGATCTAAATTAATTTTGGTACAAAGACGTGGTGACATTGCTAGTAGTAGCATCACTATTACAAAGCAACCATTGCATACTGGTCTACTCCTAGAAAAGGAGCAAAGGCAACACCTTCCACTTGGACATGAATTATGCTTTGACATCGCACCACACATTTAAACTAATTAGATTCATCAATACAAAATAATTATTATAAAAATCCTCGCATAAACCAAACAAAGGGAATTTTGTCGTCTTAGAAGAATTTTGTTTTTACGTTTTTATATATATTTATGAGAAGAAATTAATTATTTTCTATTTTTTTTCTCTAAAAAAATAGAATAATTGAGAGAGGGAATGAACTTATTTGACTCATAAACACAATTGTTGGGGCTCAAATGCACCGCACCAAAATTGGTGTTATGCATTTGGACCTTAAAACATACTAAATTTTGCCGTAAGCTTATCACCTTCGTAATTTGGATTTTCAGAAATATCAATGTCGTAAAAGGCGTGAATCCGCTTAACTCGCCGCCCGACCGATCGATGATAAGAAATAGAGAACAAAATCAAGAAAATGCAAGCAGAGAATAAGCCTTGAAGGTGCCATTGTTTTGTAGATGAGCTCGCCTTACTATATGGGAATATAGTCTTATTGTTGGTTCTCTCGCCTTAAAATAGTTCTTCTTTATATAGAGAACAAATAGGAAGCATTTGAGCAATTAATAAATCTGATTCATAGTGCATTTAATTGTATTGACTAAAAACATTAAATTAGATAAGATTTTGTTGATTATTGATAAGTAGAAATGTTTTTGAAAATAAATCTTATTTAAGATTTATCTTGAGAATTGATATTTCCACTAGTAAAAATAAATGTTAGTTCTACAAGGTCCTCCTCACAAGAATAGTGAGTGGAATCCACTCTTATGTGAGAGAGATCCTGTGAAACTAATATTTTCACTTGTTAAAATATCAATTCTTTATTTAATTGGCAAGTTGTATGTGACAAAACAAATTTAACAAGTTAAGTACTCATTCCGTCCCATAATATATGATGTTTTAAGTGATTTTATTTGTTCTAAATTATTTGATGTTTTAGAAAATTTAGGTGTGACAACCCCAAAATAGGTTCATTCCATCCAACCCATTCTGAGTCGCCAAATACATGGTACAGAAAACAACTACAACTTTATTACAACAATTGTCGTGCAAAATACAACAACACATATGTTGTGAGTTTTGATACTAAAATATACCAACTGTGACTCTGGACACCAACTTGGATAGCACGTCACCATGACACCTTACATAAAGGATACAAATAAAAACCTGTTTTAGAAATTAAAATCTTTGGGAAGTGCTCAAGGAAACCTTCGTACATGGAGGCCATGCGTACAGGTTATGATAGATATCATATGCCCACAAAATTATCCTTGGTCAACCTAATAGACCCTAAAGAAAAAATGAGAAGATTACTATCATATTCTTCCCAATGGTGAGTCTTCTTGACATATCATTATCTCCATCGCCTCTAATTGGGTATTATACTCCAAACAAACACCAAGATTATATAGGTAGTGCTCGTAAATATACTCAACAAGTGGATGAGCACAATCTCTCGTCTTATGATGACACGAGATTGTGTGTCATTAGACATCTTGTATGATAGTGGCAAAACACCTTCCAACGTTGGGTTCACCTCACCCTAGTTGATTCACCAAATATAACTACTAAATGATGACCACCGTTCTATTATCCCGTTACTCCCAGCGATCGATCCAAACTACACTCTTATTACACGAAAGGAATTGTGAAGCAAAAGGGTGACACAACTAGCTCAAGAAAGAATATCATGACTAAAGATAAATAAATTATCAATAGCCTTCAACGGTAATAAATAGATTTAGAACATACGGTAGATGATAAAACTTTTCAACCATAGTTGCAAATAAACGAAGCAATCCATTGAAGAGTCAAATAGACCATAAAAGTCTATTATCTTCTCCATATTAAAAATCCACCAACAATGTTTTATCCTCGTAACATCAATCAATGATTACGGTCCACAATCATATGAATAACTCATAATCATAATTGTGATTCTAAATTTCTCTTCGCATCCGTGACGAAGATAATTTTCATCATTGCCTTTACCGAAACATCAAAGATCATGGTTATACCAAATCATAGTTCCTGCTCATAATCATCTTGATAAATTAATTTTTGACCACGGCCAAAGATATTCATCAATAGTTCATCTTGCACTACAAGCCAAAGATATTCAATAACAAAGTCATCTTTGCACTATAGGCCAAAGACATTCATATCTCAAAAAGAAATACATAATCATTTTAATTTATATAAACCATAATTATAACCATGTTGATCAATTCACCTTTGCACTTAAGCTAAAGATATTCAATTATAAATTCAATGGTCAGGCGATCATATTAGTCAACAATTCAACTTTCAGACCATCGCCAAAGAGAACCCATAGTCCGCGATCATACCAATACTTTACCCATCTTTACACTCAAGTCAAAGAGAAATTCCATCACCGTGGTTATAAAAATGTTATATATGATAATAAAACCAATATAAATAAATACATAGTTTTAATCTCCGCAGTAATATTCATAAATTAGCTATAATTTGTTAGAAAAAAAAAGAAACCAATTTTCAGAATAATAGTAACTCGTGAATAGTAACCTTCGTGAATAAGTAACTCGTCGTGAATAGTAACTCGTGAATAAGAAAATCGTGAATAGTAAATGCGTGAATAATAAATGAATAGTTAAATGAAAATCAAAGAAAATAATAATGATATTGAAGAAATAATATTGTAAATAACATGAATAATCTCTTAAAACTCGTGAATAGTAAATCGTGAATAAGTAACTCGTGAAACACTCAAGATATCAAAATATAAATACACTTGAATAGTATAGAAATAGAGAAAAAGTTCCAAATTTGATAAAAATATTTTTAAAGATAATGATAAGAAGAAATAATATCATTTACTTAAGAAAATAACATCCTTATAAATCTGTCCAAACTTCTCCATTGCAAACCTCAAAAATATTTTCATTAATAAAATTTAAACTTAAAAATCAATTATTTCGTAACAAACTTTCAATAATTCATAATAAATAGCTTTTAACACTCAAGATATCAAAATACTCACAAGAATACACTCGATAATATATAAAGTAAATAGAGAAAACTTACATTTCACGATTTTGTGATTTTCAAATTCTAACCTAAGCACCCTATTTATACAATGAAAATACTCCTATAATATATTATATACTACAAAGCGTAAAAAATTTAATATAATATTAATATATATATATCAAAATTTCCTCTATACACATAAAATCAATACATGTTCAAACTTCAAACACACATGTGCAAAGAAAAACAATAAAACGCGTTTTCTTAATAAAAATAATTAGACAAAAACATTCCAAAAATCAATTATTTTCGTAACTTCAATAATTCATAATAAATAGCTGTTTTTATCGTAAAAAAGTAATATAAAATATAAAAGAATTTGAATCAATAACAATTATCGAAAGTAAAGGCCTTCACGTAAAAATTAATAATCGTGCAATACCTGCAATGCATCGGCAACAACGCACATCGTGTTTTAACCAATTTAGTATTCCAACAAGATTAATGGTAACAACTACACCGTTATTTGTAAACAACATATACTTGTCATTTTCTTCATCCAATCGCTTTCCGTTATGGGGCCCACAAAAGGTTGTGTCGTCGTATGAATATTCCCCGACAGGAAGAATATTCCACGACCAAACGAATATTCTCCGACAACAATGAATATTTTATAACCACTTGCGTATTTTGAAAAAAATTACATATATAACCCTTAACTTTAAACTTTAATCAATTTAACGATTTACTGAATAGTAATTATAAGAAAATTGAATACTTTTATTTCATAAAATTCGAGGTCTTACACTAGGAGCATTAATTATAATCTTTTCAAAATTACCCCTCATTACTCCTCCTTCAATATCCATATGCTTTTAACTCTTTCTCTCTCCTTATCAACATAAAAGGTAGTATTATAGATAAATGATACTATATTTAATGTTATACAATTATTTCTTTAATGGTTAAAATACCAACTCTAAAATATCATATATTATGAGACAAAGGGAGTAGTCGTAGCATATATAGTTGTTATTTTATTTATTTATTTATTTTTATTTGAAGCAGTAAGGGTATTTCCGCACATTTTACTCATCAATCGAGACTAATTCTCTCTTGGACGATCTTAAAGGTGCACCCACGTCAACCTAATGTATTCAAGAGATTTTTTCCCTAAATGCTAGCCCTAAAGTTTGAATTTAGGAAGTCAAAGAAGAAGAATATAGTTGTTACTTGTTATTCCTCCATTCCTTGATAATCGACGCTTTTAGATAGTTCTTTTGTTCCTAAATTTATGACGTTCTAAGATTTATAGGAAAATTGATTATATTATTTTCTTTATTACCCTAAACATTTAATATTCTTTTAATTCTATCCTATTTTTCAAAGCTACTTTTTCTCTCTATAATATCTTAACGATATACTCTCTTTAATTCCTATATTTTCTCTATCCTCTAACAATATGTCTCTCTTATTTTTATCGCCTATAGTTTAACTTTTCATTTCATTTATCTATGCAATGGTATTTTTGGTAATACATTATAATTTTAATGGATAATTTTAGAGTTATAACTCCTTAATCCATGCGTGCAAAAAATCTTAAACGTCACATATTTAAAAAAATGAGAGAAGTACTATTGAAAAATGATATATTCATCATGAAAATATCATGATCTAATATAATGATGAATTCTTTCTCATAATATACGTGTAAAATCGATTTATTGAAAATATAAAAAAACTTTATAAAATTAATATTTTTTCTAATAAAAATAATAATCCCCATATTACTATATATGCAAGACCATTTTTAGTAATTTAATTAATGTTGAAATTGAATTTGAGATCGTGGGACCGATACTTTAAGGTTATGTTTATTTGTAAGAATTATAATCCCGATATTATAATTTATGAGATTATATTTCAAGATTATTAATTTAGGATTATAATAGTGGATTATAATTACAATCTAAAACTATTAAGTCATTTTATAATTTCTAGACTAATATTCCCAAATCTAAATTTGAAAAACAAACAAGACACTTTGATTAATAGTTATATCCCAAATATAATTTTGCAAAACAAACATAGCCTAAGAATAAAGGATTTCAAATAAAATATGCTAATCATTTTTGTTTTGAATTATAAATAATCTAATATTGTAGTTTTGTAAATTATGAATGTAATATTGATTATAAAAGTTTATTTTATTTTATCTACTACTAAAAGTATTTCAAAATAAAATATTAATCATTTATTACTCTCAACAAAACTAGGAAGACATAATATCTAAAACACTTTAAGCGAAAAATAAAATTAAAATAAAAAATAAAATTTTATTTTGTATTATGATAAATTTATGTTAAATTATAATATATTTTGAAAGTTAATGGTTCCTATTATATCAATAATTAACTTTCCACTTAAGGATATTTGAGAGTTCATGCTCTTTCTTTCTGCGTGTCCTCTATAATTAATATTCCCAAATCTAAATTTGAAAACAAACAAGACACTTTGAGGTTAATAGTTCTATCCCAAATATAATTTTGTAAATCCGACACCCCCAAAATAGGTATACATCACCCATCTTGAGTCGCAGATACATGGTACAAAAATTCAAATACAAACTTATTATACAACTGCCGTAGGTAAGTCTGACAAAATATAAGTCAGGAGTTTTAAACACGGCTAATAATGTCTTACAGACAATATACAAACTCAAATTCAATATTATTATAATTATTATCACACTATTTCACGTAATAATGAGGACTACTAAAGTCATTTATCCCGGACCATCACTCCAGGTCCCCGCACTCGCCCCAAACCACGCTTCTTATTTCCGAAGAGAATAGTGAAAGAAAAGGTGAGCTCAATCTAGCCTAGTAAGAAATATTATGACTAAGATAATGCGAGAATAATCCATTCATCAAATCATTCCATTAGATATGACTAAGATAATGCGTGAATACATATAAGATAGTGAAAGTTTGACAACATCAAGTTTAACTGCGATTGGAACAGCAATCCATTAAGAAGAGTCAAGTAGAGAATAAAATCTACTATCTTCTAGTGATTTAAAAGGTTTTTCATCACTTTTATCACTTTGAGACTTAGCTTAATAAATAATCCACATCATCAAATCATCCTCGCACTCATACGGTGCCAAAGATATTCTTTAGTATGACCACCTAATTATTCACGCACTACGGGTCAAAGATAATCGTGTTTTCATCAACGGTCTAATCATGCCATAAAATAATTCATCTTTGCACCTTGGTAGAAGAGAATCCATAGCTATAATCTTACCAAAAATCACAATCAATGCACTACGGGCTAAGCATTGATGACTTTTTTTGTATCATTTGTAACATTACTATCATAATTATACCGAATAAACTCGTCATAATCATACCAAGTCCATCTACGCACCACGTGCCACGTATGACTTTCAACATAATATAAACATGAGGATGATGACAATGATATAATAATTCAATAAAACAAGTTCAAGAATTAATTTATCCAGAACCAATAACGTCCAAATTGTCAACATGTTCATCGCTTTCAGCGGAGTAAAAATTCAAGAATGCCGTCAAAGAATATTTCCATGAAAAGATATTGGATGAGCGCAAATATCAAGGATATTCTACTAATTTCATGGAGTATGTAAGCCAAACTTTTAACCAAAAGAGTATCATGTAATATATGAAATCCTAAATGGATTTTCACCCGCCAATGCGGTAATCCACGAAATGCTTCATTTCCATAATTTAATAAGAAAATGAATACGAAGGGTCATTCACCATGCATGTGGCAATCCACATAGACATGTTATTCCAATGAATAATAAAGAATGGAATAATGTAAGAATTCACCACGCATGCGATAAACCGTATGCATAGACAAAAGTTATTCCAATGTAATAATAAATAATGGAACTAAGTCACAGAAACGCATCGGATGTAATATTCCTAATGTATTAATAAATAACGGAACCAGCCATGTAAATGACCACGGGATGTTCCAATTGTAATAATAAAGAATGAAATAATGTAAGAATTTCACCATGTATGCAGATTTCATGATGTATAAGTTATTCCAACATAATAATAAAGAATGGAATAATGTAATAATTTCACCAAGATAGGTAGATCACAGACACAAAAGTTATTCCAACAGTAATAATAAAGAATGGAATAATGTAAGTTCTCTTCATGAATACGAGAAAGAAATAATACCCTCACGAAAGTATAACAAATAATATCACTTAACTATCTAAAAGTTAAGAGTACGGCCCGACGAAGAGGTGGATATACTTGAAGAAAACTTCAGACTACGCTTCAAAGCTTTGCTTAAACTCTAAATAATAACGCCTCAAGATTATGTAAGAAGAATTCTCTCTAAAGTTTCAAAGTGAATTCGTAAGAAATAATGAAGGAATGAGCTTTTATTTATAGGAGGAATGGACCTGAATAAGAACTAATTCATGTAACAATCTGCATTGATTTACTTTAAACTGATTTTATTCATATCGATTTACTACGCAAACATGCTACGCAGTAATTACGCTACACTACTATAATAAAATATAATATATTTAATTATTGTCTAATAAAACAAATAACTTTATAAAAGTATTCGCTTTATATAAAAGATTTTACTACGCAAAATACTACAGCAGCACTATGCAACATTGCTTAATAATAAAATATAATATATTCTAATTATCGCTCTAATAAAACAAATAACTTTTATAAAAGTATTCGCTTTTATATAAAAAGATTTTACTATGCAAAACACTATGCATAATATAATATAATATATTTTATTTATACTAATAAAATAAATAACTTTATAAAAAGTATTTTGTTTTATATAAAAGATTTTTACTATGCAAAACACTACGCATAATAGTAATATAATATATTCTATTTATAGTCTAATAAAACAAATAACTTCATAAAAATATCATGAGAGCAACACTGAGGTTGACACTCCAAAAGCTTCGTGAATACAAGCTTTATGCCAAGTCAAGAAATACGACGGTCGCTTGAGGAAGTAGCATTCCTCAAGCACGTGAGTATCAAGTCATGGAATATCTGCTGACCCGCCAAAGATTGAAGCAATTCAAAGTGGGAGCAACCTAAATCGCTGACCAAAGCATCGTAGCTTTCTTGCTTAAATGAAGTTATTATCGGAGATTCGTGGAAGGATTTTCTCGAATCGCTACTCCATCACATCACCGACTTTAAAGATACAAAGTTTGGTTGGAGCCAAGAATGAGAAGAGTTTTCAAGAACTCAAGAGGAGACTCATTTCGCAAGACATGTTCCGGCTAATACCATCCTGCTTTGAGGGATTTGTCATCTACTACGATGCTTCGACAAGTGGTTGGGATGTGTTCTCACGCAACATGGAAAAAGTCATACTTACGCCTCAAGACAACTCCAAAGAATATTAGAGGAATTATCCTACTCATGATCTAGAGAGTCGGTGTACCGTTGTCTTCGCACTAAAGATTTGGAGGCATTACTCAGAAGGGAGAAGCGTGAGATCTTTACTGATCATAAAAGCCTCAAATATTTCTTTTACTCAAAAGGAACTTCAACATGCGACAACGATCGCTGGCTTGAACTAGCTGAAAGATTACGATCATATCATCCAATACCATCCTCGAAAAGTGAACGGTGAAATAGTATTTATCGAGGTAAGATCATACGCAAGCACGAAAAGCGATAATGTCAACGAAAGGCCCATTTTGTGACTTCAGAAAGGATGGAGATAGAGTTAGAAGACCTGTGGGGACCCATGATGATGATGGCAATATACGAAAGTAGAACCGGATTTAAATCGACAGTTAAAGTCGCCAAGTTATATACATGGAGCCATGCATATGAGGAAGAAAAGGCTGCATAAAAGTCTTTATAACGGAAATAAGAATCGATGAAGAAGGAATACTTCGAGTCAACTTCTAGACTTTTGTGTCTTCAACTAATCCATTTGAAAGTATAAAATCATGATGGAGGCGATAACACAATTGTGCTTGGTAATCCATCTCTGGGGAGTACCAAAATGTATCATGATATTCATCATACATTTTGGCGGGAGCACACAAGAGAGAGAGCGTTGTTTATCTCAAGGTGTCTAACTTGTCAATCCAAAGTTAAAGTTAACATCATACCAAAAGGTCCATTGCAACCACTGAAACTCTGCACGGAAGTTGGGAGCACATTACCATGGATTTTGCTATACGGCCTTCCTAAGGTTTCTCAAGGCATGTATGCGATTTGGGTCATTATCGATAGACGACCAAGTCTCTGGCCATTTCTTACCGACAGCAAAGAAACCTTATACACTTGAACGTCTTGCTCATATGTACATAAACTAGATTAGAAGATCGCATGGTATGCCAGATCCATAGTTTCCGACGAGACCCAAGATTCACTTCACTTATTTTGGGTTAGTTTCTGGTAAAAGCTACGGGCACATCGATTTCATTTATTTAATCTTCCGCATATCATCCTCGTGATTTTGACGACAATGTGGAGAGACTATTCAAACTCTTTTGAAGATCTATATAAGACTCTCGTCTTTGATTCTCAGGCGAAGTCTGACAACTTCTTACCATCGTGGAGCTTTCCTTCAACATCAACAGCTTATCAAGCTTAGTATCGGGCATGGCTCCATTCAAGCCGCCATATTTAAGAAAGTGTCATTCTCCGCATAGCGTTGGGATGACAGGTGGCTAACGTTGTTGGGACCGTGAGTCGGTAACGTATGACTACTAAAAAGATTCAAACGATCCGGACAACGATATAAAAACCTCACAAGATCGACTAAAGAGTTATGCCGATCTTCATCGGAAAGGACGTGGAATTCGGACATAGAGATCATGTGTTGTCATGTGTCGCCTCCATGGATGGAAGGAGTTACGTAGATTTGGAAAGAGAGGAAAACTCTAACTCTCGATTCATCTACCCATTTTAATCCTCGATCGAGTAGGAATCGGGCTTATAGTACGCTTCGCCATCGCTAAGTACTGTCTCATGGTCATAACGCTTTTTCACATATCCATGTTACGAATATGTGAAAGACCCGAACCATACATTATCGAAAAGTTAGAACCGATGAAATAATGAAGATTTGACGTATGAAGAGGTTCCTCGCTCAAATTCGATAAGAAGGAACATATTCTACGCCCAAGGTTATACTCAAGTCAAAGTTTTCAGGAGAAACCAATATGTTGAGGAAACACTGGGGAGTTAGAATCAAATGAAATCAAGGTATCCTCACCTCTTCGACATACCAGTAACGTAATTCTAATTTTCGAGGGCTTAAATTTCATAAGAAAGCGGAGGTTGTAAGACCCCAACTTTTATAAATAAAGATGAATTTTCTATAAATATTATTTTGAACATTGTGGAGTAAATTTGATATAATGTTATAGTCAGGTAATATTTATGAAATTTGCAAAGTAAGCAAGTTGTTATAAAATATTCGCTTTGTTGAACATTCTTTTTGTCTAGAATATTCGCATTGAGCGCTTTAAGACATTGGTGACCTCGCTTAACTAATTATCATTTACCGAGGAAACGCATAAAAATACTTCTTATGAAAATAATCTGCTGAGGTGTTACCGTTAAAACCTGCTGAACTACCCTAGTAAAAGAAATGCGATGTCTGGCATTGGTTGCATAGTAGCACCAC